>CM055080.1:302993-572993 GCA_029204045.2 Tillandsia leiboldiana | reverse complement strand
TTTGATTAAGAGAGAGAGAGAGTGTGTGACGAAGCAAAGAGGAAGGAAAGGTATTTGTGAGAGAGAATTTTAAATAATTTGCTCTCAAATTGGACAATTCAAAATTCAAAATCTAATTAGCTCATAAATGAATTTAACCATTTTTATTCCATAATGGAGTGAAAATTAAAATTCAACTCTTATAAAATAAACAATAATTGTCAAAATTAATGAATCTCATCCGTAGTCCTAAAACAAAAGAAAAGGTTATAAATGTAAGTTAAATGCTTTTCATTATCTCTAGATCAGTAGGTTTTGAATAATATAAATGGGGTGTATGATACACATCCCATTCATTCAAGAATAAAATTTTCTTTACTAATCATGTGACCAGTAAAATTTACTCCATCCTTAAGTAAGTAGGATGTAAGATATACACCTTTTTAGGGGTGTACAAAAAATATTTTTATATATATATATATATATATATATATATATATATATATATATATATATATATATATATATATATATATATATATATATATGTGTAAGGTTTGTTGTCTTTTCAACACCATGGCAACATACACAACTAGAAATTCATTCTACTTTTCCCAATAATAAATAATATTTCAATCGGTTACTGTTAATTATAATAATAATTTTTTATGCTAAATAATAATCATTATAAATTGTTGTTATAATTTTATAAAATTCATAATATAAATTATATAAAAAAAGTATTGTACTCTAAAAATTTAAACTAGTAGAATATAATATTTTTATATTTTACGTACATAAAATTCATGATATAAATTTTATTTTATTTTTTTGCCTTTTTAAAGTTATACCTTCCTAAAAGGATCAATAAATTAAAATATTAGCTCATAACCTAATTTTTTCAAGATTATTGTGTATGTTAGGTCCTTTGCACCATTGTGAGAGTACATAGTTTGACTGTAGGAATTAATAATTCTTAAATGATTGTTAGGTAATTGTACCATTAATTAATTTAAAGCAATGTTAAACATTTTTATTTGTAGCACTAAGTTGTACTACAAGGTTGATTATGAAACCTCAACTAACAATGTACCCTAATTAGAATTGAATTACGAATGTGTGGCACAACAAGAAAATTAATATTTAAAAATATTTTTTTTATACTTAATGTTGCTTGACACTACAATAAAATTAGGTTATAGGGACACATGATCTATATCCAAAATTAAGTTATAGGGACATATTTTTGGGACACATTATAAAAATATGTCGTTACACCCTAGCGACGGCACATATAACAACACTAATAATAAGTGTCGATATTTTTGTCGATGACACTTTTTTAAATTTTAAAAACACTTAAAAGTGTTGTTATAGCATAATTTTGTTGTAGTATAAAAAACGTCCCAATATGATTTAGCTTCACATTTGATAGTGTTGGTAAATGAAGAGTCGTTACGTATATATCGACACTTATGCTGAGTATCGATAAAATATATTCTGTCGTTTTAAAACGTCATTTTTATTTTTAAATCTTAATATTTTAATATGTAAAAAAATTAAAAATAATAATAAAATTTATCATTTAATAAATTAATTTAATATAATGAAAGATTCATATCATATAATTTTTTAAGTGTTGGTATTTGCTATATTATAATTACGCTTGACGACGATCTTTTCAAGCGTCGTCTAATTAAAAAACACTCTTATATTGAAATTTCTCCTAGTGTTGATTATGTTATTCCCTCTAACTTTGTTTTTATCATGACACTATAACAAAATAAGATTATAAGGTCATACTTTTGTGATATTTTTATGTAAGTGTCCAATCTATATCTCATCTATATCAAAATTAAGTTATAGGAATATATTTTTACGACACCTTATAATAATGTGTCGCTATACACCCTAGCGACGGCACATATAGCAACACTAATTAATGATAAGTGTCGGTATTTTTATCAACAATCATTTTTTTGAACCTTAGGAATATCTAAATATATCGTTATAGTATAATTTTGTTGTAGTTTGACTTGCTAGGACCGTTACTTAATTAATTCAAAGACTACTAACTTAGGTTATTTTAGTGGCAAATTTGAACCATGAGATTAACAATTGCATTAATTAATTATCTCTCTTCTATATGTCTAAAATTGTAAAACATGCCCTTCCACAGATAATAATTAATGAGTGATGATCAACTCAACTTTGTTGTCACGAAATAGACTTAAAACTTATCTTATGTATTTGTTTTTCTTCCTAATGCAATTTTCTCCTCCTGATGCAAATTCTACGTCACCTTTTGTTGTCACTTCTTTCGTCGTCAAATGTGCACGGTGACTACATTCTCATTACTGGTTTAATATTAGAAAACACTACCAACTTAACAAAATCAAATAATCGATATAAAAATTCGCTCAGAAATAAAACTAATTATAGATTGTTGATGCGTTATCATATTCCACAACTTAAAATACTTCATAAAATTATTAATATGTTAACCCCTTAGATGAACTTAGTAATGTATTAACCTTTTATCAAAACCAACCAAGTTGTCCTTGGTACTTAATTTGCTGTATCTACTGACATGCCATTTGCAAGAGTCTAACTATGATTGTACAAGATTAAGCATCTAATCTATCATAGGCTCGATCATCTAAGGACCACCAATATATATTGGTGGTCCCTATTAATCATGTAAATGAATTATTATTATGTGAAAGCTTTTACTTTCAATGTTGTCCAATCAATTGTACCATTGAGAGTCATGGCATAGCATGTGAAGAGTCCTCAACAGTTAACCAAAAACAAAAAAGGGTTTTAGCTTTTATTGTTTAGTAAATAATTGAAACGTACTCGATCAACATTATTCTATAAAGAAATATGCTACCTATGCACCGCATATAGAGATACGCATCTTACGTACACTCCTTTACCTTAAAATTTTTTAAATTTTTTTTTAAAATTTTTTAAAAAAATAGTAAAAAATTTAAAAATTGATGCAATTAGAGTGAGCTAATTAATTCTAGTCCGAAGACTAATGCGGTAGATTTACACCTAGGATCGTATAAGTAGCATTGTCCATATAAAAATTTAAAGTAAAGAGTTAATTTCATATAGTTTTCTATAAATATATTGAATAATAATTATATTCTTATACAGTTTAGTTTTTTAAATTTGTTTTTTAGAAAATACTAAATTGTTTATATATATTTCTACCATCAATGCCTTTTTAGAAAATTATATTTAACCTATTGCTAAATGCTTAACTTTGATTTATTAGTGAGGCAAATATATTTTTTTACCTTTTTAGATATTATACTTAACCATAGTTATATTTTTTTAATAGTTGAAATTTTTAGAAGGACATACATATATTTGTAAGTTTAAAATTGAGATTTCACTTATATTCTGTTAAATAATAAATATTAAATTAACGGCAACAAGCTAGATGGACATATATGAACAACATAGGACGAAAAAATAAATATGAAAAGTTGAACTTTATAGTGATATTTTTACTGTTCGATATATTTATAAAAAACTGTATAAAATTAATTAAAAAAAAAGGCTTTTAACATTTTTTCATTTGAATTGTCAAAAAAATACTAAAAATTATTTATTAAAGTTTTGAAATAAATTTTCACTGTATATACTTTACAAAAAAATCTTCCTAAGGAGTAGTATCAATAATTTTTTGCTCACCTATATATAGTGAAGATTAAGTGTCTTATATCATGCATGTGGACTAATAGGATATGGATAGGTGATTGAGCATCAGTAATTGATGAGGTACGTATAGTCCATTTCAATGATAAATAATGAAAATTATACTTATGACTTATTTGAATGCACCAACACCAACAAATAAAGAATAGTTAAATTATACTATATTCATAAAATATATTTTTTTTATAAAGTGTTTAGATGATTAAAAATATAGTTTTTTTTTTAAAGTATAGTTACTCTACCCTAAAAAATGAGATAAAGTAAAAATCTACTATAACCAAAGAAAAAAAATTCTATTATTCTTGAGCTTCCTCACCTCCAAAATATGATAAATTTTAAAATTTAAAATTTGAATTTTAAAATTTAAAATTTAAAATTTAAAATTTAAAATTTAAAATTTAAAATTTAAATTTTAATTTTCAACATAAAAATTAAAATTTTAAAATTTTAAAATTTTAATTTTTAGTTTTCAAATTTCAAATATCAAATATAAAATATAAAATTTAAAATTTAAAAAATTAAAATTTTAAATTTTAAATTTTATAATATTGATTTTAAATTTTAAACATTAAAATTTATTATTTTAAAATAATAATTTTTTTTTTTAATTTTAAAATTTAAAATTTAAATTTAGATTTTATTTTTCAATTTTTCAAATTTTAGTTTGAAATTTAAAATTTAAATTCTAAATTTTAATTTCAAATTTTAAATTTTAAATTTTTAACTTTTAATTTCAAATTATGAAATTTTTAATTTTAAAATTTTAAAATATAAAATCAATATTTTTTTATTTTTAAAAATTTTAAATTGAAAGAAATTTTGTAAAATTTTACAATATGTATCTAAACAGTTTAAAATTTGAAATTATGAAATTTTTAGAATTACAGAATTTTATATTTTATTTAGATCAAAACTACAGTTTATAAATTCTATGATAATTTTTTATTGTGCATCCAAACATGTTAATATGCCAACCAAGTAGTTTCATAGGCTGAGCTAAATAGTTTTGGAATAAAAAAAATTAAAAATGTACGAAAAAGTTAGATCTAACCATTCAATTTTTACAGATTTTGAGTTTACTACATAATCTTTTATGTTGTTTAATTTGTACTATTTGATGGCATTATTTTTAACTCTATACCTTGCTAAAGGCGTTAAAATAAACTATAACTCTAAATTTTGAACTCAAAAAATTATTAAATAGCTTAAAGTAAACAAATAAATTTTTTTGGTAAACTAAGTAGTCAAATTAAAATAGGTGGTATATATAAGTTTAGTTTATTTTTACTTGTTAAATATAAAAAATATAAAAATACTATATTTTTATTATTTTAAGTTTTTAGATAATAACGATTGTTTTGTGTTATTTAATTTAATATGATATATGAGGTATAAGGTCCTGAGTTCAAATTAATTTCTAATATAATTAATTTTATTTTATTTTATTTATATTCACGTCATAAATTTATTAAAAAGTTTCGAAAGAAAGTTTTAAATATAAACAGATAAAAATATCGTTCTTTACCTACTTAAGATGGGTCTATTAAGCTTAATCTTTTGGAGCAATCGCGATAAAAAATTTTAAATATAAAAATATTATTTTCTATTTGCTTAAAACTTTTGAAACAAGCGTGAAAAAATATTTTACATATAAAAACATCATTCGTTATCAGATGTGAGAAAAAAATATAAATATCGTTCTCTACTTAGCTAGTTTAAATTTTTATATATAGCAAATGCTGAAAAAAAAAAAAATATATAAAACATTATTTTCTGTCAATTTAAACTTTTAAAAAATAACAATTATTTTATATTATTTAATATTATTAAAAAATATTATTTTAAAAAATATTAAATAAAAAATTTATTTAGGGCCGGACCCAAAGCATGTTTGCACTATCCTAGGTCGGCAACAAAAGTTAGTGGTCTTAAATTGTTGAATTGACCTTAGTCACAACAAAAAAAAAAAAAGAAAAAAAAAGAAAAAAAAAAAAGAAAAAAAAAAAGTTACAACAAATTAATGGACATTTTTTTTTTTTTTGCTTTGTTTATTTTAGCATGAGAATTTGTGCACTAGCAATTATTCATTTATTTAGCAAAAAAAATGTCCTTTCATTTTTGCCTAAATTAGTTATTTAGTATTTGAATTGGTTCCCTCGAGAGAGTCACATGAATCATGTCCAAACCTCGTTTTTACCTTTTATGGGTATACAATGCTGGTCTAAAAATAAAAAATAAAAATTTCCTAAATTGTTTCCTCGTACTCTATATCGTTTTGTTATACTTTTTATTTGGTAAAGTTATTCGGATTAGGATATTATTGTTGGAATAACTACTTATTCTCATTCTTATTATTATTATTATTATTATTATTTTACCTTCCATTGTCATATTTTTGTACTTATCATTTATGAATAATAATTAAGATAATAACGTGGATGTACGACGTTGATTTTTATAATATTGTAATTATGTGCGTACCTACATTAATGTTTTATTTTTATTATTATTTGAGCGTTATTAATATTTCTTTCAAGTAGTAAGGTACCTGTACGTACAAAATTTTAAAAATCAAAGAGAAATTTTTTTGAAGGAAAGATGATCAATATCTTTCATGATCAGATCCCTTTATTTATTTATTTTTTAGAGTTTTTTTTTTTTTTTTTTTTTTTTGGGTGTCAGAAGCATGAATAACACTAAACAAAAACATTAATAAAAAAATAACACCTTTAATTGAGTGTTTTTACTAGATCGAGGAAATGACCAAGAAATAGGATAATTGCAGCTTTTGCTATCCTCGTAATTGTTGCGAAGTGTTAAAGAGAATTATTATGTAGTTTTGTGTCAAATGTTGGTTTAATAGATAATAAGAGTCGAATTAATCTAATTAATCATAAACTATTTAAAGAATTATTAAGTAGTTTTCTTCAATTATTTCACGAAATTTCTTAAAGAACTTCTTGCTACAGCAGAATCAAAAGAACGAACTGATTACTAATTAGCACTCGCTTCACATATTACTCTACAAAAAATAAGCAAAATAATTGCACCAGCTTTAAATTTTCGATATCAAACAAATTAAACTTAATCTATTAGATTAATTCATTAAATAATAAATGATGGAAGTAAGGATTGAATCCATCATGAAATGTTAGAAAATTAAGATTAAATCTAATATTATGTTACCCAGAAGATTTATATATATATATATATATATACATTCAGATTTACAATTTGTGTTCCTTCTAGCTAGTTGGTTGCGAACCGAAGTCGAATTTCTGATCGAGTATGGTTGAAGATCGATTCTCAAATTGACCATCGGAATGCGCCTCGATCGAGATCAGGTAATTAGGTTGATGAGGGATCGTCTCAATCGGATTCTTCTCCAATCAATAACCGAGTTTAAGAACGAAGGAGACTCGGCCTAAAGAGCCAAAGTTGTTTTGTATTACTTGGAAAATGAACTAGTTACAAGATCAAAATTACTCCTATGAAAGATCTGAAAACTACACTAAAAAGCTGTTAAATGCTAGAATTAAAGGTGTTAGCAACGAGCGCACAAACTAAACAAAATCAATTGGCGATCACGACAGAAAAGTAAAACCAAAATTGCACGACAGAGAATTAACACACAGATTTACGTGAAAAATTTTTTACAGGAAAAAAACCACGGGCGAAAGAGGAGAGATTTCACTATGTAGAAAAGAGGGAATACAAGAGTTCGTGATGATACAATCGCTCGATCTCTCTAGGGCAAAATAAAAGAGAAATTAGGGTTTTTCCTTAGCGGCCCGAGCCCTCTGCTTCCACCACAGACATCCACAAAATTTCCTGTCGCACCGCGAAGCCGTCGGCGAACCTGAATCATAATATCGAAGCGATTCTGATTTTGAGTCACATCTAACAAAAGGAATTGAAAAACAGTTGGTTACTTTCTTGTGTGCATGAAGGATTATTATTACATAAAAAAATCGTCTATTTATATTAGTGCAATTTTTTCCTACAGTTAGTCGCCACTTCACGTAGTGGCTGAGTTACTCGACCACATTCCGTGTTTGCGACCACATCCCTTATTTCACGGTGTGCGCTTGGGTGGAAAGACCACGACATCACCTCTCCACGATCTCAACTGTTCCTCACCTAAAACTCGTTTGGATTCAAACGTTTTCATTCTCTACTCCTAGTATATACTACGTATCACATTCCGATTTATTCACATTAGTTGATCATATCGATATCTGCATCACGCGTCATTTTTTGATTCACCGACTCCCTTGTCATGTAATCTTTTTTGCTCCAATTAACACTACTTCTTTAGAGACCACATTAATTATTTTTTGCCATAAAATAATTTCTAAATCATAAAGTTGTTTCCCCCATTAACTAATGAGCAATGCTACATGTACACCCCGAAGGGGTGTATATCATACACCTCCACCATTTTAATGGTGACGATATCTTTTACGGGTCACATCGATTGATCCATCATCACACCCCATCCATTGGATGGATGGGGTGTGTGACATACACCCCGAAATGGGTGTACAAGTATCATTTCCCTTAACTAATTCCACCATGACACAGCAACGCAGTACTTAATTACGTCATCAACATTAATTGCTAATTAACAAGCATTAGATGTTTTTGTATTAAAATGAATAGCATTTCGTTTTATTCTGGGTTGGGTGTTCGTATCTCAAAAAACCTACCACACTTAATCTAACATTAATCAAATGATCATTTGTTGAATTTTGCTATGTCCAAACATTGTGATTTAAGAAACTGTAGTGAGATTCACACAACTACATATGAATTGCGCGGATTTTATATCATTTTAGCCGATAAAAAAACTTGTTAATTATTATACGCACATGTAAGTGTTGTTTGGAAAGGCACGGCTTTTGTTTTATTTGTTGTAATTTTAAGTTTTTAGTTCTTTTTGTGACATTTACCTGTATTTCACTTATGAATGAATAGTTGTAAATCCCAAAAAAAAAACGAGATATATATTTATATATTTAACCTACCAATTTGAAAATTTATGTACTGATGTTATTTCTATACTTTAACTATCAAAAATCAATAATCTTATGAAAACTGACTTGTACATACATCACGTATGATTTTTCATTAATTTTAAATATTTTAATATTTATGATAATTAGTTATTTTATATAGTATCAGAAGTTTAAGTACAGTTAAATTCTGAACGAAAGTTTTTTTTTTAAAAAAAGAAAAATATGTATATGATCTTTTATTTTACATCATGAAAACACACATTGATGTGATCATGAAACCAAACTAAGCAGGTGTTGTGTTTGACTTGTGGAAGAGATAGAAATGGTGATTTTTTTTTGAAAAAAAAAAGAAAAAAAAAAGAAAATCAAACTGGGGACCTGTGATCAACAAAAGATATATATATATATATATATATAGTACAAAATGCCATCATACAACAGCTAAGCTAAAGGTGCTCCCCATTTGAAAAGGAAAATGCTATATGTACACCCCTTTCGGGGTGTACATCATACACCCCATTCATCTAAGGGTGGGGGTGTGATGATGGGTCACTCGATGTGACCCGTAAAAAATATCGGTACCATTAAAATGGTGGAGGTGTATGATGTACACCCCTTCGGAGTGTACATGTAGTATTGCTCATTTGAAAAAGAGAAATGCACTGTTTTTTATGAGTTAAAAATGTATGGAGACCCCCTCAACATTAGGCTAACATTAAAATAGACCACTCAATTTTATTCTTTTTAATTATTACTGTAATTTTAACTTTCATAATTTAACTAATTTAAATGAAACATCATTAAAATTAATAGCTTTGTTAGCTATTTGTCCATTTATTATTAGAGTTTTAAAGAATTATATTTCAATCAGCTAGAAAAAGTATTCAGAACCACTAATAAACCAAGAAAATAATAGTTGACGAGACTATTTTAAAAGTTACCTATAGTTCAGGGACTTTTATACAATTTCGACTTCATGTCATCATGTGATCGGATCAAATACTAAACTTTATACCCGCACACCCTTTAATGATATTTCCACCCACTCTTATTGCTTGGTCGGTTGAGATACACTGACTAGCATGACCAATAGTGACAAGCCCTTCTTTTTTTCTTTTTTTTTTTTTTTTTTTTTTATCATCTTATGAAAAACAAACAAATAAATAAATATATAAAATAAAGTACTAATTAATAACTCTATCTAAGGAACCCATCACTTAAAAAATAATAATAATATATTTGTTGTTATATGTACACTCCTCAGAACAGATTCTTAGTAGGTGCTGGACAATACTAAATGAGGAGTGCTACCTGTACACTCCAGATGGGGTGTACATTCTACACCTATTTTATTTTGGAGTGGGTATTCTTTTACTCGTCCCATACATCCTACACCCATTCTATTTTGGAATGGGTATTCTTCCACTCGTTCCATCGATGGGAAAAGTAAAATTCACTCCACCCCAGAATGGGGTGGGTATAAGATGTACACCCCAATTGAGATGTACATCTAGCATTTTTCATACTAAATAATGGGCATAGTTATTATTTATATTTTTAATTTATATATTACTCTTGGGTTGAGAATTATGCTGTTTTAAGTTTTGAAGTTATTTTATCTTCTTAAATCTACATCCATTTTAGGTGAGAATGAGTTAGCTCATCTAATTTGGTAAGTGACTTACTATATTATTTAATAGCATCGAGCACATAATGCTACTAAGTTTTCGCTATTAGATCAATCATTTGAATCATTTTATTTTTTAGATCATATTATTTCATCAATCATCTATTAAATTTTAAAAAACTACTATCATTCTAATCGCACGTCTTTTCATTTAAGAATAAAAAATCTAATAACATCAATGACTTGTGCTATTAATAGTACAGTAATCTAATTTTTTAACTTTTGTCGTGACATAAACGAATTGTAGATAATTCATAGGGTAATTTATCTGATGTGATAATAATTTTAAACTATGTATGTCATTAGCCCTGAAAATTTTGTACGCTATGGATTATAGAAAATTTACTAATCCTTAGATATTATATGGGAAATTACATTTCCTATTGTACTATGATTTATGATGTTATATATATTGAAATTTGTATCTTTAATAACTTATAGTCATTAGTGACAAATAAAACTCTCAATTTTGAAGTTTAATAATAAGTTTTACTTCATAAAAATATGAGCATGTGAATCATTTTTGCGTTATTAACTTTATTCGCACTAATCGTTCATTTCTATCGCAAGTGCCAAAAAATTTAGTGGTTGATATTTGAGATTCCGAATTCGAAACCTAATTACTATTTTTCTCTTAATTTTTTTTTTTTTTTAAAAAAAAACCTTCATTTTTACTAAATTTTGCTTTGCACTAGAAGTAGTACTTGAATTAGATCCTGAATCGAAGATCTTGAGAGACAATCTTTCAGTTCTACTTTCAATTCTCGCAAGGACAAAATTCCATGATAGTAAATGCATTGTCTTCAAATTTGATTGGATTCATTGCCAATTTCTTGTTTCTACAAAACTCAACCATTTTTTGGTTTTCTATAGAAGTCTCAAATTGCTGCACTTAAGATCAGACAGGCTGCACGTGTGATTCTCAAAAGTGTTTAATTAGATGGTCAAAAAATAAAGGGATAACATTATATATATATATATATATATATATATATATATATATATATATATATATATATATAGACTGAATTACTATTAATAGTGAGAAGTTATTGGTACTATTAAGTTTTTAACAGTTGAATTAAAAAATATGTGGTTGAGATGATAGTGAGACCCTTAAATTTAATAGGTGGTTCGGTAAATAGTAAAATCTAACGGATGAAAATGATTAAAGGGGTTGATCTAAAGGTAGAAAACCTGATAGCACCAAATGCTTGGTACTATCAATAGTATAGTAGCCAGACTATATATATATAATTGAGCTCCTATATTTTTAAAAGTATTAAGTCATTGGTACTCGTAAGTTTTTAATTTTTAGATGAAAAGATATGTGATTAGGATGATAATGAGACTCTTAAATTAAGTGAGTGGTTGGTAGAATAGAATAATTTAAGGAATGCAATTAATCGAAGGGATAGATTTAACAGTATCAATTAATTGCTTGGTGCTTGTCCAAGCATAGTAGCGGAACTCTCTCTCTCTATATATATAAATTTTTTTAAAAAAATGACCCTTTAAAAATTTGTATTTTTAAAATTGGCCATATAAAATTTGTATATACAAAAAATAGTCATATGATGCCACATGTGCCGCCACGCGAGCAGGGGCATATGAGGTGTAACGAATTGAACACGAGATTTCAAATCCCGTGTTCTTTCCTTCCTACGATGAAAGGTCCGCAGAACCTGAACCGAGGGCAGTTTAGCTTTTTTTTTTTTCTTTTTTTTTTGCTTTTCTTTTTCTTTTTTATTATCTTAGATATCCTTTAAAAATCCAAACATGAACCTGGCTATCAAATCCGAATCTAAATCTGAATCTGATAAAATTTAAAAATCTAAATATGAATCCGAATTTTATTCGGATTTGAATAAAATTTCAGATATCCATACTTATTGGCATCTCTTATCTTGTTAGGCTAGCATGATCAGCACAATTTTTTTTTTACTTTTTTAAAATTGATATAATTTTTTTATTTTTTTTTTTGAAATATTGAAATATTTTTTTTTTATTTAGTGAGCCATTATAGTTGCAAAATTAAAATTTTAATAAATATATTGGATGAAAATTTAAAACTTAAAAAATTATTTAGACAACATTTTTAAAAAATCTTATAAATTCTATTTCAATAAGATTTATAAAATTAATCGAATAAAAATTTAAATTTTTAATTTTTTTTTTTTGACAAAATTTAACTATTAGAGATCCTTCAACTGGCTCTCTTTTCCGAATGAGCCAACCGAATATACTTACTTAAAAAATATTATAACATATTATCAAATTAAATATCTATAATATTTAAAAGATTAGTACTTATTTGAACACGGAATTTAAAATTTCGTGTTAAACTCGTTACAGTTATTGAACACGGAATTTGAAATATTATGTTCAACTCGTTACAGTTCAGACGCCCCCGCTCGCGTGGCGGCACAGGTGGCGTGGCACTATGGTATCGTTTGGTAACGAAATAAACCAGAACTAGCTATTCTGGGGATAGGTATAAAGTACGGAATAATAGCGAAAAAGCGTTTGGTTCGGTTCCAGGAATAAGAGATTTTGTGTTTGGTATGAGAATGAGAAATAAGAAGAATAAAGAGATTGTGATGATGAGAGTGTATTGGGAAGGAAAAGAGAGAGAGGAGAGAGAGGGATTTGTGATGATGAGAGTGTATTGGGAAGGAAAAAAGAGAAAAAAGAGAGAGAAATTTGTGATGATGAGAGTGTATTGGAAAGAGAGAAAGGAGGGGAGGAGGGATAGTTTAATAATAAAAAAAAAATTATAAAATAATAAATAAGAACTGTTGTTCCAGCTTATTCTGCTTGTACTAGAACTACTGTACCGAATAATTCTTAGTGCGTTTGGTAGAATAAAGGGAATAAACCACTTATTCCCGGTTCTAGCCCCAAAACAAACGGTACCTATAGGACCATTTTTGTAAGTACAAATTTTGTAGGGCCAATTTTAAAAATATAAATTTTTAGAGCATCATTTTCAAAAAAAAACCGCTCTTAATACTAAAAAAAATATTTTTTTTTTGTTTCAAATATATATTTCTCTATTATTCAAAAAGGATTCGAGTGTACAGATTTACAAAATCTATTATATTATTTTGGATTAAATCTGTATTAAATTTTTATTATAATTTTTAAAAATTAAAATATCTATTGTCCCTACCTCAGAGCAAATAAAAAAAAGTTAGTGACAAAAGAAAAGTATATTTGAAAAAAAAAAAAAAAAAAAAAAAAAAATTGTGCTCCTAATTTAGGGATAAATAAGAAATGTTAGTTATAGTAGAAAGATAAATTTGAAAGTACAAAATATATAGTAATTTAATAGAAATAACTGCGATTGTTATTACTTCACTAGGATATATTTGAAATAATTCAAAACGTTGAAATGATATTTTTAATATTAATCATTTAAGCGGGGTAAATAAAAAGATTAAAAGCTTTTCAGGTATATATATAAGCGCCTAAAAAATAAATGTCGATCAAAATGGTTGGAATATGCAAAACCAAAATAAAAAAAATAATTATATATATAATAGATTTATAAGGTAAAATAAAATTGGTCAATTTGTATAAACAAATTATTAATTTTGTATATTGGCAAAAGTGGGTCACCTTTTTCGTTTTTACATATTCAGTTCGAATTTTTAAAAAACTGATCAAAATAAGCTTATTTCTTTTTTTCTTTCTTTCTTTTTTCTCCGCTAGAGATTCGTCTTCCTCCTCTTCTCCTTCTCGAGCTTGCAGCCTCGCTCCCACGCCCCACGCAACGTTCATGTCGCCGCCGCCATGGACCTCGCTAGAGCGTCATTTCTCGACGCTGCGCCCGCTCTCACTGCGCCCATGCCCATACATATTTGATGGGCACAATGTCACTGGCGCATGCGCAGGCATGACGGGAGCGAGCGAAGCTTCGAAGGGCGGTACTCCGATGAGGTTCACAGCGGCAGCGAGGACGGCAGCAGAGAAAAAGGATGTAGATGGTAGAAAAAAATAAAGAATTTTTTTTTTTCTCCTGAAAAGATCATTATGTAACGTGGATACTACAAGAAAGACTAATAATCAAAGAAAAAGAAAGAAAAATAAGTTGTAATATTTTAGAAGAATTTTATACTATTTTAGATAAAAATTATACTTTTTAATATAAGAGTTACACTCTTTAGGTGAAGGTTGCATTCTTTAAACTAAAATTGCACTATTTCTCCTCATTTTCCTTCGCTTTCTCATATTTCTTGTGCGTCTATCTGGAACGGCGACGCACGCGGTGGAAATGGAGGAAAGCGCGGTGACGCCGGAGAAGAGGACGGCGGAGGCGGAGACGGAGGCGGCCCACCTTACCTCCGCCCCGCGGGGGAGAGTGAGGATCTCCTGTCTCGTCTCCACCGCGCCTGCGCACGTCAGCAGGGGCAGGCGAGCACCCTCACCTCGCCTCTACTTAATTAACAAAATATTATTTTTTAATTAAGTGAAATTATCGTGCGCTTTCTCGTACTCGACGTGGAGAAAGTGATGAAGATGATGAGGAGAAAGATTTTGTACTGTAAATAATATTGTAATATTTTAGAAAAAAATTATACTATTCTAGACGAAAATTAAATTTTTTGAGACAAAAAGTGTACTCTTTGATATGAGAGTTACACTCTTTAGACGAAAATTACACACTTTGGATGAAAGTTGTACTATTTTTCCTTGTACTATTTTTCCTTCCCATTCCCCTCATTCTCCTTCGCTTCCTCGTGCTTCTTCTGCACCTATCTAGGGACGACGACGCACGCGGTAGAGGTGGAGTAGAGCGCGACGACGCAGAAGAAGAGGGCGGCAGAGATGGCCTAGCTTGCCTTTTCCTCGCAGGGTTGCGCTTCATCGTACGACTTCTTCTCATCATCCTTATTCCCTTTTTTACGCCCAGTACGAGAAAATATATAAGGTTTTCACTTAATTAAAAAATAATATTTTATTAATTAAGTCGAGGCAGGGTGCTCGTCTCCGCCCCCACATACGGATGCGGGTGCGGTGGAGGCGAGACAGGGGGATCCTTGCCTGCCCCCACGCACCCCCGCAAGGCCGAGGCAAGGTGGGCCGCCTCCACCTCTGCCTCCGCAGCCCTCTTTTCCAGTGTCACTGCGCTCTCCTCCGCCTCCACCGCGCGTATCGTTGGTCCCGAATGGGCGCACAAGATACACGAGAAAGCGGAGGGGAAAGAGAAGAAAGAGAAAGAAAAATAATGCAACTTTAATTCAAATAGTGCAACTTTTGCCTAAAAAGTATAACTCTTATATCAAAGAATAAGTTTTAAAGAGTGCAATTTTCGTCTAAAAGAGTGCAAAATTTTTTTGAAACAATGCAACTTTATCTTTTTCTTTTTTTTCTCACGTTCTTGGCATTTCTTGTAATAGTAGATCTTCTCAGGAGAAAAAAATATTTTTTTTTTTATTCTCTATTTTTTTTTTCTCCGCCGCCGCTCTCATCGCTACCATAGACCCCGTCGAAGTACCGTCCCTGAACCCGCGCTCGTTCCCACGCTTGCGTGTTTTGCACATCAAATATATGTAAGCGTCATCACGATGCTCTAGCGAGGTCCATGACGATGGTGACTTAGACGCTGTGTGGAGCATGGAAACAAGACGGCAGGTTTGAAAAAAAAATAGGAGAAAAGCAAATCTTTTATATATATATATATATATATATATATATATATATATATATATATATATATATATATATATATATATTGATTAATTTTTTAAAAATTAGGACAAAAATAAAAAAGCAGCCCATTTTTGTCATTATGCAACACTTTTTTATTTATACTTTTTATAGCTGTTGATATATTAAATTAGTTTCTTAATTTGTTAGAGAGTCACAACCTAAGGTAATGGTTTGTTCACAAAAAAAAATATATCCAAATATAACAAATTCATACAAAACAAAACAATGGGCGTAGATTTAGCAAACTACGAGGGGTGGAAATATCAACACCCAATTCCCCTCCTCATCATTTTGGTTATATATACCCTCCTCTATTCCTCTCTCTCTCTTTCTTATTCAGGTGCTCTTGATGATCGATTCTTTTTATAGATCTCTAGGGTTAGGGTTTCGATCTCTTCTCTTCTTCTCTATTTAATTCTAAAATAACTTTTTTTTTTCTAGGGTTTTACATATCTTCATCATGATCGTGCTCATCGGACACTCTCTTCGATCCAAATCTAGAGATCCATGATTCCACTAGCATTATTATTCCCCCTCCTTTTCTTACATTTTTTTTTTAAAAAAAAAAAAAAAATCCTGAGTTCGCTCCTGCAGCTTTTGCAACAGCACGATAATGATATTTCTCTCCTTTTGTGATCTGAGTTTTTTTTTGTTTAATCGATTTTCAAATTCGCGTCGTATGTGCTTCTCCGTACGACTGTTTCGCACATTTTGAGAGACTAATTGCGTCAGTTTTGATGATATATTTGCTGGATGTAATCAGTCAGTGTTCGCTGGTGTGGCATCATGAAGATTCACATAAATCTAAGGCGGCGCTGCTTTATAGATGAGATGAGAATCTTGATGATGCTGCATCGGCAAATACGCGACTTTCGCTTCACTTCGCTGAATTTATTTTCGCTCTATCCAACTGAGCTATAAGGTGAGTTATTTTTCATATGCTTAATTATGTTGTTTTTTGCGCGCACAAGCTGATTTGAATAGTTTATCTTGATTTGCTCCATCTGAAAAATATTCGTTTATACATAAATGTAAAGCTTTTTTAGATTTTTCATCTTTCAGTAATTAACTAATACACTTGGTGCATTTGTTAGTCTAATGAGAAGTTTCTGATAACAGTTTTTATCTTTCAGTAGTTATTAAGTGTACATGTACATGTGCTTAATTATTTGGTGCACCTTTTGGTAGTTAAGTATACATGAACTCCTTTTGGATGCTAGTGAGTTGGGAATCTACGAAAATAATCATCAATGGATGTATATATATATATATATATATATATATATATATATATATATATATATATATATGTATGATTCCATGAGAATAAGATGCCTTGGATATATACAACTAATTAAGGAGCTCTCAACAGCATCGATCTATTTTGTAGTTTTAGTTGTCGCCTTTCGCCCCTTGTTGTGTTTTGTTTTCAAGGGGCTAATAAAGCTGATGAAATGTAAAGAGTGGGAAAAAAAAGGATGATGTGTTTTTCACTTATACTCACGAAAATGATAAATAGCACTTGTATGATCTTTCACTGTAATCATCTTCTGGAGATTTATGCATTTGATTGATAGTAAAATGCTTCATAACTATAGAGCTCTTTATGATTGTTGAGATGAACATATGAAAGAATCATATTCAAAGAGATACATTACTCTTCTTTTTATCTCCTTTTAGCTTCTCAGATCCTTTTTTCCTGTGTCACCACTGTATAAACTGTATGCTAAAAAGTTCATACTCATGTGTTTCTCATAATTTTCTTTTTCAATATCAGTTTCTCGTGATTCTTTTATCTCGATGATAGTTTTAAATGTCGATCGATAATCTAGCTATTAATCAGTATAGTCATTGTCTTTTCTGATATCATTTGTGATAACCACTTTTGCTGAAGATAGTTTGGATTTCATTGAAGAGATTATTTTAATGCTCAGATCGATTTAATCAGCTTTGATGACATCTAGCATTTCTTAATTTCTTCCAGCCACGAATACAATAAAAACAAATTAATACTTCTCACACTGTGACTTGCCAGAAAAAGAGAGAACCTAGGAAGGTACTTAGCTAATGTAAGCTAATTAAGAAAGCAATGTGACACTAATTCCCAAAAAAAAAAAAAAAAAAAAAAAAAATTCTAGCTAGTTGTTTGAACATTTAATTATTTAATTCAAAATTTTAGTTATTTATGAAAGTACATGCCCTCTTTACACTTTAAAGGTAGTTATTTGAATTCGAATGGAAAGAAGCTTCTCTTCATATTTGAAGAGACACATTTTAATCCTTTTTACTCTCAAATGATTACTAATATATATATTTGAGTAATATTCTGTTAATATATTGATAATATTTCTAATATGTTTGATTAAGAGTTATGGGTGACTAGATGATGTTGTTGGTTCGAAGCTCTCCGATAAATCGAGGTATTGTTCGTCTGGCGAGAACCGGCACGGTTGTCTCAGGACTAGCGAGCAGCAAGAACTCTGTGCATGAATTGGCTATTCTTGTTCATGCGAATTAATTAAGTTGTTATTTCTTATTCACTGATTATAACAAATACTACTTAATTGTGCCTATTTTGCAGATTTATTTCTAATCAACTCTAGCAATATTTTTAACAGAAAATACTGTTGTAATCAATTTCTTTCGATTTGATAACATGCATTATCAAAGTGAATTACCTCAAATTTTCCCTGGGAGAGATAGAAATATGAGACATAAAATACTCTTAAATTTTCAAGAAAAGGAGTGATGAGTGACAGTTTCAAGGTAGTGTATGGTATCAACACTCCATTAATCACTAAAGAGTGGACCATGCTAAAAGGGTACATCTTGGCTATAATTTGAAGGGGGACCAACTTCTTATTAGGAGGACATTTTTCTTTTTACAGTGGCAGTGTCCACCTGATCTGTACCAACTGGTATATTTTCATCTTAGCATACATTAACTAGTTATTAGTTGCACTCTTGCACTTAATTCCTAGTATTTATAGCCTCTATATATACATACATACATATATATATATATATATATATATATATATATATATAGTTGAAATGGTATTCAGTTGAAGAGTATATAGCCTGCATAAATAAATACTCCTCTACTTTTATCTGTTTTCAGATCTGAACATTTAAATATATATCTTCCCAACATTATATTCTCTTTTACTTCATGTATGTATCTGCTCTTATCAGTTAATTAATATCCTTTTGCCCCTCACTTAATTTCTTAGAGTTTTTTTTTTTTTTGGTTACTTTTGCTGGTGTATATAGTAGCCTTGTGTCCATTTCAGATATGTATCTAATACCGATACTTGAATAATAGCCGTAGTTGTGCGTTTTTTTGTTCAATTTTGAAATTTTTGAAAATTGTTTTCCTAACTACTCGAAAGCTTTCTGAGTTACATTTCATTCACAATAATTCCTGGATAAGTGATTATTATTCGAGCACAAATAAATTTAAACAACATACACATACTCTTGGTTCTAGAGTTTATAATCAATAAAATGTTAGATTTTAAACTGTTCTGATTAATTTTAATATTTTGGAGAATTGGCAAATTAACATGTCTATGTCATGTCATATTTCATGTCGTATTCACCTGTTGTATCTGTATCTTTATATATGCAGCATAGAATTGAAGTATCTGAAAGAGCTGCACCATTTAAATATATAGAGTCTATCCATGAAACCAACTAATGCATGTCTTGTTCCTTTTGAACGTTCGCATCATATAATTAATGTGATTTCAAAAAAGAAAAAAAAATGTACATATAACTGCTTTATTATTATTATTATTATTATTGCCCGTACATTTTGAAATAGACCTATCAACTTTTCTTCTTTGTTTTTTGATTGGCCACTTCTTAACTCTCTTACGTTGAGATTTGAGTCATCTGAAAACTTATTTTGTGTGAAGGAATTGCAAATTTTACTAACGGTTAGATACTAATACAGAGTTAATAATAACCTGCACTTGATGTTCCTACACACATTTTAAATTTTTTTCTTTTCCCCTCTTCATGAGTATTTAATGTGCTGCTTCATATATACATACACTACAACAAACTTAGGTTATAGAAACACATGTTTGTGACACTTTTGTATAAGTGTCCTATCTATATTCCATCTATATCCAAAATTAGGTTATAGGGACACATTTTTGGGACACATTATAAAAATGTGTCGCTATACACCCTAGCGACGGCACATATAGCAACGCTTACAATAAGTGTCGATATCTTTGTCAGCGACACTTTTTTTAGATTTTAGAAACACTTAAAAGTGTCGCTATAGCCTAATTTTGTTATAGTGATACATATACTGCAGCAGTGGAAGTGCTTTAACCAAACCATGTGATCACTTGACTCTTTAATTGTAACCCCACAGGAGATCAGGAAATGATGCCATGCACGTGTGCTGTGCCAAGATTTGTAGTAAAGCTATATATGTACCATCCATACACTTTAGCTTCTATATGTAGTTATTGGAGATGTGTTTGCTCAGTATAAGCCAACAGGGAAGTTATAAGATTGGTTACACTTTACCACTTTGAATTTTATGTGCGTTTTCACATTCTATGTTGTTTTTTTTTTTTTTTTTAACTTCATGTTATGCTTTAGATTTTATGGTAATTTCTATGTTTGATTAGTAGATCATAAAATTTCACATAGACACGGACCGTTTCGAGCACAGGCTAGCTAATTTTTTTTTAAAAAAATGGAACAAAATGGGTAGCATCTACCTCTCTCTCAAATTTTTTTTTTCCCATAGGTCCTATATGGATGTATGAACATTTTGTACTATATATTTTTTTGATTTACTACAGAATTTAATAGTAGTATTTGATTGATGGGGAGTGTGATCAAATTATTCAAATTATTTAACTTTCCAAGTCATTTTCTCAAATTAAGATAAATTAGCTCAGAAGTGAAATATCTCAAACTGCTGAATCATGGATATGCGGAGAAAAAGTCAAACTCCTTACTTGCATTCACACAAAAAAAAATTATGCCAAATTAATAAATATTTATTAGATAACTTATTTTGATGTCCATACAGAGCCTATAAAGTTGTGTTCCATAAGTTAAGCCTTTGGTTAGGAGTATAAGGGGGATAAGGGCTTATCATCCGTAGTTATACCCAAATGAAAATTTTTAGGGGTGGGAACAGCAGTTCTCGTTTTTCTGGAATAAGCTGATATAAGACTGAAATTACTATTTCAGTCTTTTCCTGGAACAAGCCTTGTTCCCATTTGAGAATAAGCTTAATTAAATTAATATAATTTTAATTATTATTTTAATTCTTTAATTAATCTAATATTTTAATTAATTTAATTATTTTATTAACTAATTATTTAAGATAATTAAAATTAAAATTTTTAACATTTATAAATTTTTAAATTTTAAATTTTAAATTTTATAGCTTTTAAAATTTTTAACTTTAATTTTTAATAAATTTATCATATAATTTTAATAAATTATATGATAAATTTTTTTAATAATTTTTTTATATATAAGTAAAATATAAATTTTAATAATTTTTTTAATAAATATTTTAAATTAAATATTTAAAATTATATCAGCAAAATTTTAATCAGAAATTAAAATTTTAATCCTCTTTATTCTTTTATTCCTCTTTAACTTGCCAAACATAATTTTTTTTTATATCCGGTATAATTCTTAAATCCAATCAAACAGAAATTTACACTAGTTCCTGCTAATACCATAACTTATACCTATCCCCGGTATAACTAAATTTTTCTTATCCCCGAACCAAACGCAGCCTAAGAGTCTTTGGAATCCTCATCTACAAACTTAGATGAGTTCGAAATCCATTTTTTCGAAGCAGCAGTGTGCAATGAGAATAGAGAATTCGAAATCCATGTTTTTTAATTTGTGAATAGCACCGTGATGCGATATATATATATATATATATATATATATATATATATATATATATATATCTTGCAGTTCTTTGAACATTCTTTGTTCTTTGTTACTTGGATTAAAGTTTGAAATGAAAACAGTGAGAAATCTGGGACCAGCAAAAATGTAATCTAAAAAGGTACTCTTTCAATCTCCATTCTTGGATTCTGAGAAAAATTAGATACTAGTAAATTAGTAATACACAAAGGTGGGGCTCCATGAGAAAGTTGCCATTACAAATCTGCAATAAATTTACCATATACAAGAATAGCAAATTAAAGATTTAATCAAGAGTCCAACGCATCATCGTTCTAAAGCAAATAAAATCAATTCTGCGAATAACAACGTGCTCATTTCTTCAACTATCGGAGCAGGCGCTGAGAGTCATCCGTCGTGATAATTTGCCGATTGACGCCTTTCAGATCATCAAGTGAAAGAGAGTTACTCGCCAAAACTGAAATTTGAAGTACGCGACGAACATGCATGTCTCTGCATGCAAAACCAGATTCATAAGTTTATTCAACCACATTGTCATTCACGAGAAACAGATCGACGAATCTTCGAATAAGCTTACCAGCCAATTCGCCCAGATCCTCCGCAAGTACTACAGGACCGAGCTGAAGAGCATTTGGAGCAGTAAGTCCATTTCTTCGGAAGCCTAAATTAACAAAAAACAAGGAATTCTAGTTATATATATAACCAATTAGTTGTAACGGTTAGATGTGACTCAAAATCAGAATCGCTTCGATATTATGATTCAGGTTCGCCGACGACTTCGCGGTGCGATGAGAAATTTTGTGAATGTCTGTGGTGAAAGCGAAGGGCTCGGGCGAGCCCCCCGCAGTACGGATCCGATCCGCTAAGGAAAAACCCTAATTTTTCTTTTGTTTTGTCTTAGAGAGATTGAGCGATTGTACGAAGTAGAACTCTTGTATTCTCTCTTTTCTACATAGTGAAATCTCTACTCCTTCGTCCGTGGTTTTTTTCCTGCAAAGGGTTTTTCACGTAAATCTGTGTGTTAATTCTCTGTCGTGCAATTTTGGTTTTACTTTTCTGTCGTGATCGCCAATTGATTTTGTTTAGTTTGTGCGCTCGTTGCTAACAAGTAACGAAACTAGTAGTGAAAGATGTTTGGCATACCCAGCTGTGTACCGAGTGGCCATATTCTTCGCAGCCATTCTCGCTTTCTCCGCGCTCTCATCCGAGATTTTCTTGAGTATAAATCCCTCCCCATTACATTCAGCGCAGATACCGGAACCGCCACAATCCTCACAAACTTTCAAAGAGATCTGCCTACTTCAAACTAATATTTAGACACAGGAAAAGAGAAGAAAAACAAACATAGTATAGGGGATTTTAAATAGCAAATAAAGAACATTACAGTGGTGGTTTGAGAAGCTTTTATGTTCCTTGCAAGAAGAGTTGCGGCGGCGCCGACAGCCACCGACGCAATAAGCACTGATGCAGCACTTTCAGGTAAAGCGGACGATGAAAAGCACTTCTTTTGTCCCCGTTTACGGGAATTGGAATATAGCAGCATAGAGCGAAAATAAAGGGCATTTGCGCGCCGGACCTTGTAACTGGGTACTGTAAAGACACTGATGAGAGATCAATATTTGGCGACAGGATATAGCTCAAATAGCGAATATACGAGTTCATTCAAACAAAAAAAAAAAACAAAAACTAACTTTGCCCCAATTAGTCGGAGTTGTGCTATGTGAATTATGAATTGTCAGACACAGTGTTTGAGCAAATTTTTTGATTGTATGACAGTAAAAATCACTCTTTCCAGAATTCAATTTTCGTCCTGCATAAATATACATTAATAATACAATACAACATCGTATTGCTGTTTTAATAATTTTTGTTCGATTTCCGACCAAATTTGCACAAAATAAACAGAAAATAAGGGAAATTCTAGCGAAGAAACAAGTAATCGAGATCATTCGCAGAGGCGAAAGAGGAATTAAACACAGAGATCGACAAAAGGGGGAAGTAGTAAAATTGGGGAAGTAGGGATTTGGTAAAATTGGGGAAGTAGGGATTTGGTTTACCATCTTTCGGGAACGAGGGAGACGCATGGATGGTTAAGGGTGCGAGCTCCATCTCCAAAATCTTAAGAATCGTCTCTTTGCTTACACGCGACTCGTTAAATACTTTTAGGCACGCCCTTATCTTTTTAAGATAGCGGTCGATGCAAGGGGCAAAATCGTCAATTCAAGGTTATTCGCCTTAGAACTGGACTCTGCATCTTTAGGCGTATCGCCGCCGACTTTAATTTACGGCACCGACTTTTTGTTTGGCGTTTTTTTTTTTTTTTTTTTTTTTTTTTTTTTTTTTTTTTTCTCATTTCCGGGGCTGAATTTTTTTTTTTTTTTCTCATTTCCGGGGCTGAATTTTTTTTTTTTTTTCTCATTTCCGGGGCTGAATATTATTGTTCGAACATGTACCTTAAAAAGTTTTTGTAATAATCCACTGCAATAACCAGGCTCGAGCACAAGATCAAATAGAAAATTAATTCATAGTAGATAACTTTAAAAGAAAGAGCTAAAATACATGGAAAATGATTCTGAACTTCGTCTATGGTATATATTGAAACAGTGCCATCAACCCAAAAGAGTTCAACTGTTTATTCCAGCACAGTAAATTAAACTAAGCCCCCGCACTAGCAAAGGAAAATATCAATGGTTTCGAATCATTTTAATTATATCATAAATTAACTGTATAGATCGTCGTCATCGGCAGCGGCACCGGAAGCAGCAAAGGGGTCAGCACCAGCAGTTCCGGCAGCAGCACCTGTCTCCGACCGATCAAAGCGGAACTCGCTACCGAACCCTCTCGACTGCTGCAGAGTCTGCGCGAACGCCTGGTACTTGCGGATGTCGGCGTCGCTCACACTCCGGCGCGCAAACTTCATCGACTCTTCGAAGTGGACGGCCTTGATCTCCGCCACCTCGTCAGCGAGGTCCTCCTCCATTGCTTCCGGGTTCTCACTCTTTCTCCTCTCCCTTTCTATATCCTGTTGGACACAAGAAACAAATACAAGATATAGGTTGATCAAAGTTAATAGTTTCGAGCATGCAGAGCAATAGGAAACTGAAGAAGAATACCTTTTCGATGTTTTCTCTTATAGCATACTTGCACGCGCGTTGGCAAATTTCGGTAATATCTGCACCGCTAAATCCCTGGGTGTACTTAGCAAGAGCATTGAGATCGACATCTTTAGCAACAGGGGACTTCCTGAGGCAGGCTTTGAATATCTGGTATCGAGAAGCCTCATCCGGAAGAGGAATATAGATCAGCTGGTCAAGTCGGCCGGGCCTGAGAAGAGCTGGATCAATGATGTCGGGTCTATTAGTAGCTCCGATAATGAACACGGTTTTCTTTGCATTCATGCCGTCCATCTCTGTCAGGAGCTGGTTGAGAACCCTGTCGGCAGCACCCCCGGCATCTCCAACGCTGCTTCCTCTCTGCATTCACAAGGAAATAATTAGAACCCAAAAAGGAAAAAAAAAAAAAAAAAGAAGCGGAAGTGCAGTTTTTCAAAAGATACCCTAAAGTTGGGTAGTCATCCAAATTCATGCGGTAGTTGATTTTGTATAACATAAAAGCTATTAAGGACGGCCAATTTTTCTAACTACAAGGGAATATTTGTAATGCGGTTTTTGAAGGACCGCTGAAAATTCAGATTTTGCAGGGATAGTATTGAAAAGTAGGCAAACCTGAGTTGCAATTGAATCAAGCTCATCAAAGAAGAGAACGCAGGGTGCAGATTGGCGAGCCTTGTCAAAAATTTCACGAACATTTGCCTCACTCTCACCAAACCACATAGTGAGCAGCTCGGGACCCTTCACGCTGATAAAGTTTGCTTGGCACTCATTTGCGATAGCCTTGGCCAGTAAAGTTTTGCCACAACCTGGTGGTCCATAGAAAAGTACTCCCTTCGAAGGTGACATACCGAACTTCTCGAACTTCTCAGGATGCTCGACTGGATATTGGACAGTCTAAGAGGAAACATTGCAGTATAAAGTTAGTTAATAGTCGAAACTGGCACTACAACCGAGAATTAAAACGTGGTATGGTATGTGAACTCTACCTCTTGCAGTTCCCTCTTGACATTCTCAAGGCCACCAACATCATCCCAACTGACGTTAGGCACTTCGACAACCTATATTCAAGAACACAAGATAAGTTGATTACACACCAGAGATATATGACCTTCTAAGAGCAAAGAATTTTCATTTTATGCCGGAAAAGGGGCATGAAGAAGCTTACAGTTTCACGGAGAGCAGAGGGATTGCTGGATCCAAGAGCGGTCTTGAAATGATCATCAGTAACAGCCATTGAATTCAATATCTCAGCGTCAATAGTTTCATCTTCCAAGTCAATTATGTCCATCTTCTCCCGAATGCACTGAAGAGCTGCTTCAGTGCACAATGCAGCCAAATCAGCACCAACATATCCATGGGTATCCTTGGAAATTCTCTCCAAATCAACCTGCGTCGATATAATAAAGTTAGCGACAGTTACATCTTCTAGTATTCAGAAAAAGGAAAAAAAAAAAAAAGTTGTTTTAAGAAAAAAAACTAAGAAGAGTTACATCTTCCGCAAGCTTCATGTTCTTTGTGTGGATCCGAAGAACTTCAAGGCGCCCAACTTCATCAGGCACTCCAATATCAATTTCCCTATCAAACCTTCCAAACCTTCTCAGAGCAGGGTCTATACTGTTAGGCCTGTTAGTAGCGCCCATAACAATGACATGCGCTCGTGCTTTCAAGCCATCCATCAGAGTCAACAGCTGAGAAACAATACGCCTTTCAACTTCTCCATGAGTTTTCTCTCTCTTAGGAGCAATGGAGTCAATCTCATCGATAAAAATAATAGATGGAGCATTCTTTTCTGCTTCCTCGAAAGCTTTTCTAAGATTGCTTTCACTCTCCCCGGCTAATTTTGACATGATCTCTGGACCATTAATGCAGAAGAAGAAAGCACCAGTCTCATTAGCTACAGCTCGAGCAATTAAAGTCTTCCCAGAACCAGGAGGGCCATATAAAAGAATTCCCTTAGGTGGCTTCACGCCAATCGATTTGAACAGTTGGGGATGCCTGAGTGGGAGTTCGACTAACTCACGAATCTGAGCCATTTGCTTGCGCATGCCTCCAACATCATCATAGCCAATCTCATCAAGCCTCTCTTCATCTTCTCTTTTTATGGGTTCGCCCTCACAGAAGATCTCGGTGTCAGGGGCCACAACACAGTACTCGGCAGGATCTGTCTCAATCACCTTGAATTCAACACTTCGCATCCCTCCTCTGACAAGGAAGAGATCGCCTTTCCGAAGAGGACGGTAGGCCTCGAGGAAATATGCTACAAAATATATAGGAAATTAAGTTCATGCTCTATAAAATTTTTTCATAAGCAATAACCCTTTCTGCATGCTGTAGTGGAAATAAATAAAACTATCTCATAAGCATAAAGCGCAATCAGTAGTATCATAAAATTTTCCCTGATTTTTTTATATATTGCAGTGATTTGAAATTTTTGTTATTAGTTCACATGCAACTATCTAGTAATTATCAGATCATTTACCACAATAAACAAATCCAGCACTTCTATATGATGCAAAAGTATTAACCTAGCTACTTCTATTACTGCCTCTATGCTCATTCTTTCTTATTTCCAAAATGTAAAAGTCATTTTCCAAATTTAAATCACAAAGTATAAATTAAATGTTGCACTGTTCCATATTTTTTTCTGAAGATCTATCAAATTTCCAGTAATGGACGGGCCAAACCAAGAAAAGAGGGTATCAATCATGATCATGAGAACAAGCATAGTGAAATTACGGGAAACGCCAAGTTTCTCATTTCTTCCGTATTGTTTCTGCACGCTGCCAACATAAGGCTCACCACCAACAACTTGGCCAAGTTTGTCAAGGCCCAGCCAACAGAAATTCATATATAGCACCAAAACGATAACTTAAGTTTTGTGCAGAACCAAAGTTAAGCAACTCAGTTTTTTCATGAAGTAAATTTCAAAGAGAATATTTCATCGCCAACATTACATAGCAGAATATCTCCTGCCAATCTGTACTAGGAAGTAAAGCATCAACACAGACAAGAGTGACCCAGCTTTCAACAGTAAGAGGTGATATATCCTTCTATTTTACAGTAAGCATATAAAATCACAATATCAAACATATCTTAGATCAAGTCAATGCAACTATAAACTGCTACATTAAACAAGATCGTTGCCATCCTTAGGATATGTCTCTCAACAAACAGAAGCAAGAGATAATAGAGTAAAAAGATATATGGGAAAACATAAACTCTAAGAATAGCAGTCTAAGCATCAAACATAACTTTATATTGGCCAATTTGCACTCTGAGAAGATAAAATCAAACGACCAAAACATGAAACACACTAGCTAATTATCAATTCAGAGAGGAATACATATGTGCATGAGATAGGGAAAGCATCTAGAGAACAAAAATTTAAACACAAGAGAGCAAACTTACGCTTCAGATATGCATCAAATAAGTTTCCTGTGATGCCTTCGATGGTGTCATCAATAGGAAGTATGTGGACGCGCTTTCCATACTTAACATCCTGGCACTGGTGGACAGACACCACATCCCCGAGCCTCACCCTCAGGTTCGATCTGACAACCTTATTCATCCTTATCTTTGCCTCGTCGCATGTGTCGTCAGCGAGCGCAATGCAAATAGTATCTCTCCTTTTCTTGCCCTGTAATCATCATGAACTCGAAATTAAGAGATCCCTACTGGCAGATAGATTCAACAAAAGCAAGAAGCATCATCGCTGAGATCAAATTATGTCCCCTAAATTACATGCATACACCACTAAAACTGCTTAATACAGCAATTACAGACGCCAAATTACAAACTCGATCAAGCCTCGGCCTAAGATACTAGATCTAAACTCCCAGTATTATAAACCTTACACCGGATCAAAACATCGAGGAGGAACATCAAACTCACCTTGATGAGGATCGTATCGCCGCGGAAAAGCTGGAGCTTCTCCATGGTGTCCGGATTCATCGAGACGGCGGAGTTGTCGTCGTTCGTCGCCTCATCCACGACCAACCTATTCGCCGCCTTCTTGCGCTCCAGGATCGCCGTGCTAAAATCCCTCTTCGTACCCCTGCTGCGAGATTTTTCCCGATCAAAAATAGATCGACATTAGAACCCCAACCCTAAATCCACACCGATCAACACACAATTCAGTAGAAAACAGGAGAAACGTACGGATCGGAGGAAGAAGAGGCCTCGTCCTTGTTCGCCATTGATGATGAGGAACGGAGCTGCGAAGATGACGGGATCGACAAGGAAGGAGACGAAGAAAACGCACAAGAAATTTGAGAGAGATCAAAGGGGAGGGGATGAGGGTATTTATAGTCGCTTTGTTACTTCCGACTCGGGTTTACCATTCTTATAGAATACACACGACTATTCTTCTTCCCAAAGAAATGTGCTCCGCCGTTGGATGGGGATCGTGGGGGATCGTGGGGCTCTGGGGCTCTTGATCTACGTTTTGATCGGTGCTTACGTCATTCTCCGACTCGATTGTACACGCATTAGACCAATTGGACTCGGTCGTGTCCGGGTCCAGCTCGAGTCCGAGACCCTTAATATTAGATCATCTAAAATCTAATATGTTAACCAAATTTAAATATTATAATCTTTTAATTTAAATATCATAATCTTTTAGACATTATTCGCATAATAAGCAAAAATTATAAAAATTATAATTTTAATAGTAAATATGATATATTTGTTCGTTTAACCGTGTAAATAAATCTAACTCAATTAAATTGAACAGAAAATTTTTTTAACTATTTAAAACAAAATCTATAGTCTCGATATTAATTACAAAATTCTTATTATCACTTTTGAAGGATATTTATTTTTAATCATTCATTTTTGTGTCTACTTGATAGATAAGAAAAGAATATCGAAAAAACATAAAATTTAATTTCTAAATAGTTTAAATAATCTAAATCATATTTAACGGTGTCGTTCGTCGTTTTGAAAGTTCCATCATAAAAAAATAAATCGATAGTAATTATAAAATTTTGTTACTCTCTAAATCTATATATATAGAGAGAGATCTAGAGTATAGTTTATATGCTTTTAAAAGTATATGTCCATTCATACTTATAAATTTTTTATCATTAAATTTATATTAAAATTTGTACTTTTTTTACTTTATCTTTCTCTCTTTTTAATTAATTTTATAAAAACACAAATCCCAACACAAATCCAATGACAAAGAATTCATGGATGGGTCGTGCTTTTAAAAGCATATAAGCTCTACGTACTATATATATATATATATATATATATATATATATATATATATATATATATATATATATATATATATATATATATATATATATATATATATATATATATATATATATATATATATATATATATATATATATATATATAATTAGACTGAAATACTATCGATAGCACCAAGTTATTGTACTACCAATTTTTTTTTCCTTAGATTAAGAGATGTGCGATTAGGATGTTAGTGGTCCCTATCTAGGGTTTAGTGGGTGGTTGGTTGAATAGTAAATATTCTAGAAACTACTGTCATTCCAACCGCATACCCTTTCATGCAAGGGCAGAAAATTTAGTAGCACCAATTGCTTTGTACTATCGATAGTATTCCAGCCTCATTATATATATATATATAATGATCTTCTATGGTTTTGTAGATAATTGGTTGAATAGTAAAAATTTTAGAGGATCACTATAATTTCAACCGTACATCCTTTCATCCAATGACTGAAAATTTGGTAGCACCAATTACTTAGTGCTATTGGAAGCGTTATAGACCTTGTCTTCTTTATATTTTTGTATAAATCATGGCGGTTGCTCTATATATACTTCTTCATCAAAGTACCGCAGTTTATTCACCGCAACAGAATGACGTAGCAGAAAGAAAAAATCACACCATTGTGAAGATGACAAGAAGCATGCTTATTGAAAAAGATATACCGAAATTTTTTTGGGCTGAAGCTGTTTCGTGTGCAGTTTATGTGTTAAACATGAGTCCGACAAGTAGTGTCGCGAATAAAACACCTGAAGAAGTATGGAGCGGAAGAAAACCTATTTGTTGCACATCTTCGTGTTTTTGGATGCCTAGCCTATGCACATATTTCAAAACAAACGAGAAAAAAATTGGATGACAAAACAGTCAGGTGCGTTTTTATCGGCTATGCAGAAAATATGAAAGATTACAAATTATATGATTCAGTTGCAGAAAATATCATAATTAGTAGAACTGTGAAATTTGATGAAACTAAATCATGAAATTTGAAAGGAAAAGAAAAAACAAATAATACCATCAGTATTCAATTTGAAGATAATTCCGAAAGTAAAAAACAACATGTATCGGATCCTCTTATTCCACTACCATTACCTTCCTCATCGTCATCTGGTTTTTCGCCTTCTTCTTCGAAGGATGGTGTTCGAAAAAATTCTCCACGGAATATTACAATGCCCGTAAATTTGAAAGATTATATTCTTACCGATATTGACAATGATGATGATAGTGATTTAACCCACTACATCACGTTTCTAGATTGTGATCCTATCAGGTTTGATGAAGCAGCAAAAGAAGAAAAATGACGTAAAGCCATGTGTGATGAAATTGAGGCAATCGAGAAAAACAAAACTTGGGAATTGACGAAACTTCCAAAATGCCAAAAATCAATTTGGCGTAAAGTGGGTATACAAAACCAAGTACAAACAAGACGGGTCGATTGATCGCCACAAAGCTAGACTCATTGTAAAGGCCTATAAGCAGAAGTCTGGTGTCGATTTTCACGAGGTGTTTGCTCCCATTGACAGATTGGAGTCAGTGCGGCTCCTAATTGCTTTAGCTGTGCAAAAACAATGAAAGATCCATTAGATAGATGTCAAATCTGTCTTTCTCAACGGCTTTCTTGATGAATAAGTATATATAGAGCAACCGCGAGGATTTATATAAAAAAGGTGAAGAAGACAAGGTCTATAAATTGAAAAATGCATTGTACGGCTTGAAGCAAGCTCCGCGAGCCTGGTACACACGTATAGATTTATACTTTCAAAAAGTTAATTTTCGTAAGTGCCCTTACGAACATACTCTTTACATTAAAAATAATTCTGATGGTGATGTTTTATTTATTTTCCTTTATGTTGATGATTTTAGTTTTACGAAAAATAATTCTGTTATGATTGAGGAATTTAAAAACAGCATGATTAATAAATTTGAAATGACCGATATAGGACATATGGCTTATTATCTGGGCATCAAAGTTTCACAAAGAAATGAAAGTATTTTTATTTCTCAAAAAAAATATGCAGAAGAAATACTTAAAAAAATTCAGATGGCGGATTGTAAACCGATCGTTACTCCAGTAGAGATCAGATTAAAACTGAACAAAAAAGAAGACGGAAAGCGATCAGATTAAAACTGAACAAAAAATGAGACGGAAAGCCTGTTAATTCCACATATTTCAAACAGTTGGTGGGAAGCCTTCGCTACTTAATCGTAACTAGACCTGACATAGCCTATGGTGTTGGGTTGATCAGCAGATATATGAAAAATCCGACTCAAATGTATCTATAAGTAGCTAAGCGTATTTTACGCTATATAAAAGGAACGATCAACTATAACATTTCTATGCTTACGGTGACAAATCCAAACTCATCGGATTCTTCGACAGCGATTGAGCCGGCGACGTAGAAGAACGAAAAAGCACGTCTGAAGCAGTGCATTCACATGGTCATCGAAAAAACAGGACATTGCAGCTCTCTTGACAGCAGAAGCCGAATACGTGGCGGCATTAGCAAGTGCTACACAAGTAATTTGGCTTGGACGAATTCTAGAAGAATTTGGTGAATATCAAAAGGCACCTACAATAATATTTTGTGATAATAGCTCTGCTATAGCAATCGCAAAAACTCCAGTTTTTCATGAAAGGTGTAAGTATATCGAAATCCGTTATCATTACATTCGAGAACTTGTGAAGAAGAATGAGATCGAGCTACACTTTTGTAGAAGCGAGAATCAAATCGCCGATATTTTTACAAAGCCGCTGACATCGAAAAATTTTGTGAAGTTGCGAAGGCTACTCGGAATGTAAGAAATTGGATTAAGGTAGGATGTTGATAAGTAATCCAATATTTTTGATAAGTTTAAATTTATCGTTTGTCTCAGTTGGTTAGACATTAGAGATAAGTTAAAACTTATCAAAAATATTGAATTACTTATCAACAAGTGCTATCAATAGTATTCCAGTCGGACTTTCTATATATATATATATATATATATATATATATATATATATTAGGTAGGATTTTTTGTTTTTTTTCTTTATCATTAGAAATAGTAAAAAACATTTTGTTTAGTTGTTTTGCATTTTCTAAGGGCTTGTTTGGATTCGGTATAGAACCGGGAATAGGAGGGATATCCCTCTTATTCTTCCAAACGTATCAGGAATCAATTGGTATAGATTATTTCAGTATAATTAGAATAAGTGAGAATTATTGTTCTCACTCTTCCCAACCACCCTTATTACATAATAAAGTTTGAGGATAAAAAGATAATTTACCCCAATTAAAATTTTTTATTCCTCTTATTCCTCATTCTCATACCAAACACAAAATCTTTTATTTCTGGAACCATCCGAAACATTTTTTTACGCTAGTTTCGTAATTTATACTTATTCCTGAAATAGTTAATTCTGTTTTATCTAGTTACCAAACGGGCTTAAATATGTCTACTCTGTACATAGGTTCAGAAAAAAGTAAAAAAAGAAATAGTTGTAGCAATCTTACATTGGATAAAGGGCTATGATTTGAGATAAGTGGATGATAAGTTACGACATGTATGAGACATGGTACAGATTAATATATTCCTTTAATAATAGTTACTCCATATCAAATTAAACATTAATTAAATAAGTATATATATATATATGAGCAATGCTACCTGTACACCCCGAAGGGGTGTACATCATACACCTCCACTATTTTAATGGTGACGATACTTTTTACGGGTCACATCAAGTGACCCATCATCACACCCCCACCCTTAAATGGGTGGGGTGTATGATGTACACCCCGAAAGGGGTGTACACATAGCATTTTCCTATATATATATATATAAATAATTTATTTTATTTTTGGGTCAATTCAAAGACTTAAGTCATACGTGAAATTTTTTCTCTCATTATCCATAAAACAAGCTTTTTTATTTATATCTAACATGAAACTAATAAAGATAATTTTTTTAAAAAAATAAAAAATAGGATATTGCGAGGATATAATAGAGAAACCATTTGAATCCATACAATTTTATCTAGCGTGCACGCTCGGGTTGTAGGGTCCACGAGTTGACTAACCAACGCGGTAGTTACACCAGATCTTTCTTTTTATAAAGCATTTTGAATCTTACTTAATCTTTTATATTTTATTTCTATCAGTTTAAAAGTATTGATTTTAAAATTTTGAGATCTATTTATAAAATTAAATTATTTGTATACATTCAAATGTATTTTTTGGTTTCTCGTGTTTGTACTTTTACTAATAAATTTAAAAATTTAAAGATTAAGAAAATATTGGTGAAAATTTTATTTCACTAGAAATTGAACAAAAAAAACTGCTGAATTGTTTTATTTCTTGCGGATATCAATTGAAGTATTTTGAAATGAATTGAAAATATGTGTGTATATAAATAAAATTTTGAAATAATCTATAAGTATTTGTTTACATACATAAAAATAATTTTAAATAGTTTATAATAATTTAAATAAAAATTTTATTATTACTATTCAGTCGAGACATATTATTATTAAATTCTACGGGCATATTTAGTATTTAGATAAGAAAAAAAAAAAAAGGGGGAAAAAGTGAGCTTGGATGGGTGACGAGGTGGACCAGGTCTACGCAACAATCTCGCTCAGGCGCGACCGAACCAACCCAAGACCGGTCCAAGTCCAAAGTCGAAACTACGCGGTTTGTTCCGAACCGGGCGCAAATTTTTTTTCCCGAACGAAAACCCGACTATATATATCGCAGGGGTTGTTAACATCCTCCGAGATTTCGTGCTCCTCCCGCCATGGCCGGTGCCCTCCTCGAGCTCGTCAATGGCGAGAGGGCCGTGGTCTTCGTCTTCGTCTCCCTCGTCGCCTTCTCCGTCCCCCTCTCCCTCTTCCTCGAGGCCTTCGCCCTGTCCCTCCTCACCGTCTCCGCCCTCCTCGTCGAGATCTCTGCCGAGAGCTCCGCCGCCGCCCCCCTCCTCCTCCGCCGCTTCAGGACCAGGTATCGCCCTATGGCGATCGATGTTGAGGGTTTCGTTCCCTACTCGCGTTTTAGATCGGTCCCTCGGGGGTGTATGAGTTCGATCGCGTGTTTAACGTAGTTTGTTTGCGAATTGGGTTATTAGGTTTGCATCCTTAAGATTTGCCTCATCTTTGTAAGCTAGTTTCTAGTGGATTTAGGAGGTGTTTTGGTTCTACTTCAAGTGAATATCTGTGTTAGAAGCTGTTACACTGTGATTTTAGAAATGGAGCTTGAAATTAGATCTATTGTGAAGAGGACACAAAGAGTGGGATGAATACTAAGAGAAGGACTAGATGCATCTTAATTTAATTGTCGTTTTGAAGTACGTGCCACGAGGCTCGTATTTGAGTTGTAGTTGCGAATTGAGCTGAATCCATGTGATTTTTTCATAATGCTATCACTGCGGGGTTACATTGTGAAGTTTGTTGGTTTCGAAATTCATCTCATATCTGTTGATTTTGCGGAGAGAAATTCCAGGAACATGACTGATCTTAGTTACGCAGTTTGCTAATTCTTATGTTATCTTTTCTCTTCATGTTGTGCACCGTGCTTCTGTGCTATGTGATACTTTACGATTATTAGAGATTCATTTTCTCTTGTAAGTAATACATGTATCTATTCTAGACCTGGCGCTTCATCTGGGATACTTCTTGGTGCGGTTACACTGCCCGGTGTCATGCTTTCACGGTTGATTCAACTCTCAAGAGCACTATCAAGGCACGATAACAGAGTTGAAGGTAGATTTTCTGATATTTATCTCATAATTTATAGGCTTTACCCTTTTGATTCATAGTGTACAGTTCATTTAAATCTGTTATTTAAGATCACTCAGTCTACATTTTCTGGTATGAATGTTTACCTAATTTGCATTGCAGGTTATTGGGTTTTAGCTTGCCATCACTTTTCTTTAAATAGAGTTCTAATAATTGTTTTAACTCTAATGTGTAAAGAATAAATTTGTGAGTTCATTAGAAATGTATATTTATATATTTTCTGGTGCTTATTGGTTAAAATTTACTTGTAACAACTATTTGTTCCTACTTTTAAAAGAAAATTGAAATTGGTTTGATGTGCGAATATGGTCAGCCATATATTTTAATATTTGATTTCTACTTATTGTTTACTTTCCTGCTTGCACTTTTTTAGAAATAAATTAATGTTGCCATTATTTGTATAATCGCTGTAATTTAATGCCTCTCTCCTAAATCCTAATTTACTTCATGTTTCATCTTTACTACCCTGCTTCCATGTCTTATTGTTATAGTCTCATCTCTATGGACAGAGCTTGCGTATTTGGGTATGCAATATTGGAATGTGTCTGCTAGCTGCTTCGCCGTGCTAATTTTCCTCCGTTTTCTTCTACAACATTCTCCCACCAATGCAAGTTCTTTTTGTCTGCGAGGTTGCCAAGCTTTAGTATGTAGCTCTGTTTTAGCAGTTCCATATTTGGTTACGTGTTATCTTGCAATGAAAACAAATGAAAGTAAGTTGCAGATACTCTTATATTGCTATGACTTGTTCGGATAATAACTATTTACTGCTGTACTTATTAAAGAGTGACTAAATATTTTTTTTGTAATTTTGCAGATTGGTTTGTGGGAACTGATATGTTGTGCTTACTTTGCTATGGAATAGCTACTGTGATGTTTATACAGCATATTCTTCGCACATTTCCTTCATGTGCATCATTTGGTTTGTATCAGACTCTCTACTTTCAAAATGTTTTTGGGTATCTTAACACGCATATGTCACTCCTTTTTAATTGAATTTTACTGTAATGGTGTAATTTTTTTTGTAGTGATGTCTCTTCTACTAGTTTAGAACTCTCGCCTTGCAGACCAATATGTTACCTATATAGGTTAGTGTTGAATATATATGTACATAGACATTTTTAGCAAATGGCTTAGTAGTCTCGCTCCACAAAACCTTCATATTTAGACAATTTTTTAAAAAAAATTTATTGATCATGTTTTGCATTTTTTGAAACAATTGAATCCGAAGACTTGTCCAATTAAGATTAGGCAGTATGTTTGCACATTTAAAGCCAGCTGCATCTCCCTCTCTCTCTCTCTCTGGTTAATGATGTTCGCAATGCAACTTTTATGAACTGCGCAGATATTTAAAGCAAGTATCATTAAAATATGTTTCAGACAAGAAATTTTTTGCATCTCTTCGTGGAGCATAATCTACAAGTAGAACTGCTGAAAGACAAGTAATTCAGTTAGCATGTTTGTATCCTTGAGATAACTCTTTAATATCCTGCAACTTGCATAGTTATTAATTTTAGATTCTTAATTGCAAGCAATTATGTAAATGTCCATGTTCTCATTTCATTTTCTTATACTCTTTGTGCGATACAATCAACACATGTTGTCATGTTCTTTTTCTTTTTTTCCTGTTGCAGTACCTGCTATTTTCCATACTATTGAGATCACATTTTTTTTCTTAAATGTTAGGAGAAGCACTTCTTGTATCAAGTGGTCTGGTTCTTTACTTTGGTGATATGTTGGCTCGTACTATTTCAAAGGTCAATATGGTGTCTTCTTATATGACTATTTAGGGATTTAAAGAAATTTATTAGATGTAACAGTACGTGTGAATAATTCGACAGATGGATTTCCTCTTGTTATCATCAAAAAGAAATGTTCACATGTATGGAGCTCGAGGTGAAATAGCGACAGTTATTCAGGTAAGTTCGTTTTGCCTATCTGTATAAGCTTTATCAATGGATTGTTGAATTTATGTTCTTTGCAGGGAGTGCTGCTTGGCCTTTTCCTTGTTCCTGTGTTTTACAAAAGTATTCTTAGAATTTGGCTTTATTTTACAACTTTGGGCACGCAAAGAGGTCATGAAGTTGAAGAAAGATCTAACAAAGGAATTGGATGTGCTATTGTATTTTATGCTTCACTTTTGGTGATGTTGGCAATATTAGTTCCGGCATGGATGTGCTTTGTTCAGAATTTTCATATGCATCCGCTTCTATGGTAATCATCCTTGAAACTTCTTTTAGTACTGACATGATTTTTTTTTTCCTCGACTTATCACCAGGAATAAGTAAAATGTGTTGCTTTTTAGTTTTATATTGGTCTGGCATTTTTTTCCTTTAAGGTGGAAGTAAAATTCCTCTACTCTCGCCAATTTGCCATGTAGTAGTAGCCTTGAAATATCGAGTCAATAAATTGAACGCTGTTTTTCATTGATACATTCTATTACTGTCTGTCATTTGAACACTTCGTCTATCAGCATATCTAAGCATGGCAATGAAATTCTCAAATTTGTTTTGCTTATAAATTTCTCGTTGTTTAGTGTAAGTCTAACATTATGCTCCTTTGAGTCTAATTATTGTTCTAATTTTGATTATATGATTTGGATTTCACAGGGTGCTCAATTTTGTAGTCACTGATCCGCTCAAACGTCTTGCGCTCTGTATGTACTGGGTGTCTGTGATCTGTGTATCTGTTTTGAGGTTCTATGATATATCAAAAAATAGCAAGACTGAGAGGATTCTTCTTCGGAAGTACTACCATTTAGTTGCAGTTCTAATGTTTGTTCCAGCTCTTTTATATCAGGTAATTTTTAATTAATTAAATTGACGTTTCGCAGGACTCCAAAATCTCTTAATTGGTAATTTGTTTTTCTCCTTGCAGCCAGCTTTTTTGGACCTGGCTTTTGGTGCAGCTTTGGCAGTTTTCCTAGTTTTGGAAATGATTCGAGTAAGCTATTACTGAGATATTGGTTGACTTTTTTAAAGATTCAGCATCACACATATTTTTAGTCACGTTATTGTTCTGCTTATATTGGGCTGTGATAACTACCATATATAGCTATGTCTGATATAAAAATGCATTAATTTTCTTATGGGTTTTGCCTTGTTAGTTGTATAAAGCCTTAGGCGCATAAAGTGGGAGATTAATAATATTGATTTCTCACTCTTCTCGTAAGAACAGAAAGGTTTCTTGATACTTTGCTTGTTTCTCACGCATCATTAGTATAATAATACAATCAGATTCGGAGTGTGCATATAGACTTTTCTGAAGTTAGATAGCTGAATGACTATCTATTCTAAGGTGTTCTCTCTGCAGCTTGCTTTTACTCTCCCTTCTATGATTCCATATGCTTATACATAATCAATTGTGCCAATTTTTTAATGTCAAACATCTGTCAAACACTTGAGCCAGCTTCTTGGAATTTGATAACTTGAATTTATTCAATTAAGCAAGCTAGTTGACAAGTCACATGTCATTGAGTGGTTTTAAGTTAATTGGGAAGAAATGGTTTATAATAGATAACAGATCACAGTATGTTTTTGGTGTGCGAATATTACTAGTACTTTTGCATGCACCCTTCATTCTTCCATTACATTTTGGCTCTTCTCTTCTTTTTGCCAGTTATGAAAAATTACAGAAGTGGCAACTTATATTGTTTAGGTAACGTTGAAAAAGCTTTATGCCTCATAAAACGCTGACCATGTAATCAGGTTTGGAAAATAAGGCCTCTAGGGAACCTTATACATCAATTCATGAATGCCTTCACAGATCATCGTGATTCGGAGATTCTTATTGTCAGGCATGAGTTCATGCTCTTCCTACTTTTTGACAAAGTTGTTGCTTTTCTGTTTTTTTTTTTTTTTTTTTTACACTGACACCCCTTGTTTTTTCTGTTTGGCTTTTTTTTTCCCCTCTTTCCCTTTTTCAGTCATTTTTCCCTCTTACTAGGTTGTGCACTTCCTAAGTGGATGTCATCTGGGTTCAATGATCGACCGCTTGCTCCTTTTGCAGGAATTCTTAGTCTAGGGATAGGAGATACTATGGTAAGTACTGTATTCCTTATCCAGCTGGTTTTTTAGTTTGTAGTTCTTATGTAAGCCCTGATAATTGACTTGCCGATAAGCAAAGGAGATTAATTTGATTATGCACTGATAATCGACTGTTGGTAACCTTCGTAGATTATAACCACGGCAATTGTAGCATTTCAAGTTTTCAACCAAAACTATGTAACTTATTCGGCTTCTCTTCGTTTTTTTCATAACCATCAGGCATCAATGGTAGGCCACAAGTATGGTGTCCTGAGGTGGAGCAAGACTGGCAGTAAGTGAAGCTTCTGATGCTCTCTTTTTTTTTTTGGTAATTTGACCAGTAATATATTAGTTCAGAGACATAGTTAAAAGTGGATCCACTTCCTTGTGGACCCTCCAGGGTTTCTTATTGTACTTCATTTCATTTCTTTTTTTATTTTGTTTTTTTGTTTTTGAATCTTATTTAATATAATTAACAGGGCTTTTTGCCCCTATTAACTTTCAAAAGAAAGAAACACACTTTTTTTTTTTAGAGAAAAAAGGAAAGAAACATAGTCAAGGTCTCTATGTGTAGTCTTTGAGCTGTTAACTTAACTGTTTTCCCTTTGCTAGAGAAAACTGTTGAAGGTACTGCAGCCGGCATAACTTCTGTTTTAGCTGCATGCTCCGTACTCCTCCCTCTCTTAGCATCGAGCGGATACATAATTTCCCAGGTTTCATCTCTCTCTCTCTCTCTCTCTCTCTCTCTCTCTCACACACACACACACACACACACACACACACACACACACACACACACAGACCAAACATGTGGAGCTTGGTTATTCTAAGCATTTTGTGGGCATAATGAGCCCGTCATTGTTCAAGGTTGCATTTTGTGCCTATTTGGCATCAGCTTTCGGAGCTGTTTATCTACTCCAAGAAGCGAAGTTAGGCCAAGAGTGTGTTGCTACTGGTCCAAGCTGAGAATGAAAATTATGCGCTTCAAAAGTGGAAGCTCCAATCTCAAGCTTCTGCTTCTGCCCCAATAGGGAATGTGGGTATTCCAATGTAAAGGCTATCAGTGCTGCTCCAAGATTGTGCTAATGCTTGTTCTTCTATTTATGCAGCACTGGGGATCTTTGCTTATAGCTGTTACTGTGAGTGGCTTGTTGGAGGCATGCACGGCGCAGCTCGATAATGCTTTCATACCTCTTGTATTCTATAGCCTACTCTGTCTATAAAAGTAAGACTAGCCAAAAAAAAAAATTTAAAAGAAAAGGAATCGTTTTTGGCTACCGTTTTGTACCCCCTTTATTTTTTTTTTCTCCTTTTCTTTTTTTTTTGCCAACAAATATATCAGTGCTTTAGCGGCAGCATGCTGCCTTTCCCTCAAAAAATATATCAGTGCTTTCTATGAGCGCAATTTGTATATAGCAAAGGCCCAAGGTTTTTGTTTTTGTTTTTTTTTTTTCCTAGTGTAGCTCATTCTATAAATTTGTTGTATTGGAATACGCTATTATGATCAGAATCTCTACATATCACCTAAAATACCATTACCTGGTCCCAATGTAAATTTAAAGGCAAATTGATGAGCAACGGCTTTACGATGCATAAAGCCTCTTATCCTACGGTGCAGGTGTATGATAAGTGGTTTTGTAGAAATTAGTAACTGATCTTATAAAGATGGACACGGAATTGTATGTGGTATAATCGGGTGAAATGTGCATCTTAGATAAAACAACCAACTCAGGAAATTGAAGAAGTTTAAAACTAGTCCTGCTAAAGTTTGATCAAATATATGACATGATTTTTTATTTTTTATTTTTTATTTTTGTTTATTTATTACTCCGTTTATTCGTTTAGGAGGTAAAGATTGAACACAAAAGTAAGGAATCATAAAATAAGCCCCATACATGAGTGGTCGATGATTCGAGAACATGCATTGCGTGTAGGAAAATGTGAATTTCATACGACATTTGATTACTTGTTCTAAGGTTTAACTCGTGTATATATAATAGTGACGTAAAAGAGAAATGCTTTTCAACATAATCCTCTCTTCTATTTGAGAACCACCATGAAAATAGTCGGGGGAGACAGCAGGATGACATGCTTGTGCCAGAGTGGATTGTCTTTTAAGATTTGTGTTCAGTGCCACGAAGGCCAGCTAATGCTGCACCAAAACAAGGAACTAAATTGGAGGCTTCTGATTGGTGCTGCACCAAAACAAGGAACAAAATTGGAGGCCTCTGATTGGCCACATCATAGGTCTTGGAGGCTTCTGATTGGTGCTGCACCAAAACAAGGAACTAAATTGGAGGCCTCTGATTGGCCACATCATAGGTCTTAGGCAGGCCTAGATTGAACGGTCGTATAGCATGCCACATCACATTCACATTGTACTTGACTCACTCATCAACTGACGTGGCAAATTACTTTATCTTAATGCCTGTTTAACTTGCCTTTTTCATCAGTTCCATCCAAAGACCCACTTATTCATTGGGAGGATTCATCCTCGTACAGTCGTACAATTATTTTATGTCTAATCCATTCCACTTTTTTTTTTTTCAACAAGGCTTTTAGATCCTAACAAATTTTTCCCTAGAAAGAAACTTGGGCTTAATCATAAAAGGGTATATATAAGTATACACCCCATAAAGAGTGTATATTCTACATCCCATTTTATTCTAGAATGAAATGAATTTTATCCGTCACTCGATGTGACGGATAGGATGAATACCCACTCAAGAATGGGGTGGGATGTAGGGTGTACATCCCAAAAACCATCCTTGCATTTACATCATGTGTCAAGCATTCAATTGTATAAATTAGTTGTAAAATTATATGAAATAATTGTTTTACTCTAAAAGTTTAAACTATTAGAGAATTATGCTTTTAATATCTCAACATTCTCTCTCACGTCTGGACTCGATATTTTTTATAGGTCAAACACGTGTACTTGAATTAAATAGAAAGAAATTAATTATACTAGGAGCATGACGGAATTCGAATTCAAATTTTTTTATTCTGATATTATATAAAATTATATGAAACAATCGTTATACTTTAAAAGCTTAAGTTATTAGAGGATAATGTTTTTAATATTCCAACAACAGTAAATCAATTTAAGCCTCCCACTATCCCATTGTACCAAATAAACCTCAAAATTAGAAATAATTATTAAATTAGAATGTAAAACTAAACAGTAACTAGTCAGCTAATCTACTGGAGTACAATATATAAATTAAATAAATTATTCAACAAAAATCACCACGGACCCAACCGCCATTTATTATCATTATCCTATCTTTTCTCACATAATCTCGTCCATTTTTAAGTACTATAATATTAGCTATAAGTACTATAATATTAGCTATATCTCCAAGTCATCAATCAAATCAAAGTTTGCCAGATTTTTAGAATCTAAGTATCTAAGTATGTTTAAGATACCAACCAATGAAGGAAACAAAGTGTATGGTCCCAATTAATCCTCATATTCTCTTAAATCACAAAGTACGATCCGTGTCTATATATTTTATAAATTCAATCACAACTTCATTCTCGTCCGATGTGAGATTATTGGTATGTCATAAATTTTTTTCGTTTAGATCTGACGAGCCTGACGTCATTGTCAGCCCAAAATCATCAGGCGATGTGAAATTTGTCTCGCTAGTCTCGTCATTCAGCTCATGTTATAGACCGTCATCTTATCTTTTAGATCCTAGCTCAGCTGAGATTTGTCGCTCACTTTCGGCTGGTGACTGGCTCCGATATCAAATATAACAATTCGGCCCACTAGCAATAATAACTCGTTGGACCCAAACCACAGTCCAAAATATTTAAACTCAATTATCATTACTAATATCTATATTTCTTATAAATCCAATCATAATCTCATTCCTTAAAGTCACCTTCAGGAAAGACAACACACCTTTCCTAGAGAGAGAGAGAGAGAGAAAAAAAGTTGTTATCCAAAAAATTGATTTGATTATAAAATATAGTTTAGAATTAGCCTTAACATCTTTGCAAACCAAGCCACGTGCATTGACCAACATGTATAATGGAGGGAACAGAGAACATAAATTTATGTTACTAATGCATGGTGGCAGGGATACGGGGATCTTAACTCTAAACTTCTTGAAGCTGATCGAGGGGCTTAGCATGCATTGGCTTTCATATCAGTTTGCCTTAAAAAAGATCGATATGACAGAAAAAGGTTCAGAAGTAATAAGAGAGAGAGAGAGAGAGAGAGAGAGAGAGTAGACAAGCAAAGTTCTAGATAGTTCTATGTTGGAGAGACTACTCATGCACGTATAGATGCAGGAAAAAGCCACACAGCTCACAACATTCCACTGAGCACATATGTAGATATCTCGACGAAAAGCCTGAGATTAAGCAACATTGACATATCCCTAATCATAGTAATCTGTTAGGATAGATCAGTCCCAAAAAGAAATTATGAGAGAATAAAATAATAATAATAATAATAATAATAATAATAACTTTATGTGGTACGTGTATTTTCGTAAGATAAAACAAAATGTAACGAACGAAAATGACGATAATACAAAGTAACCAGATGATAAAATGTACGAAAAAAAATAAAAAATATAAAGATTTATGTGAAATTATCGGTGTATCAGAAACATAAATCAAATTTTGAGACACATCTAACACAAACATGGCCCTTCCTTTTTAAGTCTTGAATTTCAATAAGCTCAATACTTTTACACTTGATTAATATTAAAAGGTTCTATAACAAATGAAATACAATTACATTTGCAAAACTACTTAATTAGCTTGGCTAGAGTTTTTGTAGAAGAGAAGAAGCATTAAAAAGAATTAATTTTCATCAGAATTACTCGAGAGTTTTTATTATAGCAAAATTAGAAGCGTTGAATGAGAATTCTCTTTTTGTATTTTAATCTTTCGATACAATAAAAAACTGCTCTAGACTTTTTGTTTATCTAAAGTCTCACAATTAATGTTTCCTCAATAAAGCCATCACAAAGCTCTAATACCTTCCATGTTCGGAATTTTTCGTCAAATTTAAAACAGGTCAGGTACAAAAAATTCAAGACATGCCTAACACAAGACTTTCCCTCCCATTAATTCCTTCCAACACACTCTCACTGCATATATATATATACATATATATATATATATATATATATATATATATATATATATATATATATATATATATATATATATATATACACACACACACAAACATACACAAACATACACACATGTACACCCCATCACTACTACACCAAGGAACTTAGACAAGCAATAATCAGTGTTTAAGAAAAAAAAGGAACATATGGCCATGAAGAGAAACACAGCTGCTGTGAAGAGAGCAGTGCAGGTGCTACAAAGAAGCATATCATGCTCCAAAAGCAGAAGCTCATTTCTCTCCACTGACTCAGTCCCAAAGGATGTGAAAGAGGGCCACTTTGTAGTAATAGCAGTGTGTGATGAGAATCCCCCCAAGAGATTTGTGCTCTCCTTGAGCTGCCTCTCCCACCCTTTGTTCTTGAATCTCCTCGAGCACGCCGCGGAAGAGTTCGGGTTCCAGCACAAAGGCGCCCTCGCGGTCCCGTGCCGACCCTGCGATTTGGAGAGGATCATCAATCAGATGTGTGATTAATGGGTCATGATCACCATGAAGAGAGAATCACGAGTGAGGATCAAATTATGAGTTCATATATAGATATATGTACAATTGTACATGCATGCATGCATGCTGTTCTTCGTTGTTTTGAGCTCGTTTAGGATAATTAATGTTAATTCCATGCATATGTTGTTTGCATGGATTAGATTAGAAAAATAAACTTAGCTTGATATGTTAACAGTGATTGAAAATGTTGTTTGATCTAATTAATTTGTCCGTGTTGTTTAGATTTTCCTTTTTATTTTGTTTTATTTTAGATTTGAAAGAATTAAAGATCAAATGAAAAAAAAAAAAAAAAAAAATGCTCGTTAAACGAAGGAGATTAAAATACGCGGGAACATCGGATAGAGATATAATTTAATTACACTCATTTTTAAACGAGAACATATGAAAGAGAGACACCCTCAAGTATAGCATATTTTGAAATGAACCCATTAACTAATTTTTCCTAAATAAATTTACATTTGATATAATTGAAATTTTCATTTATTCTAACAATTATTATCAACAAAATCGATAATTCTCATAAAATTTTGAATTAATTCAAAAGAATAACTCAAAAGTTCGTGTTATCACAAAGTTGAGGAGTGCAATTCAACTTGTTTATAGGTGAGGGGTCTCTATAAATTTTACATCCCCATTTACTCGTTGCCCACTCTCGATTTCATTTTTCTTTTCCGTAGATTTTTTTTTCCTCTCTAATTCTCTCTCTCAGGTACGTTTTAGGGTTCTAATCGATCGAAAATCTCCTCTCTACTTGCTAATTTTTCATATTCGGCATCGAAAATTTAATTTTTACATGCAAAATTGTTCTATGAACTCGAATACTACCCCTAAATGTTCTTAGAGCGACCTAAATCTTACAATCGATTGATTAAATAGTTGAGAAAAAAATTCTCTTTTGAGATCCTTATTACATTATTTGAGTACCAATTTGGCAAATTTTGCATTCCATAAATGAAAAATTGCATCCTCTTACTTATGCTTCTGATCCTTAGGGAATGAGTTTTAATTGTTGATTTTTTTTTTTTTTTTTTTTTTTTTTTTTTTTTTTTTTTTTTTTTTTTTTTGTTGTTGTTGTTGTTGTTGTTGTTGTTGTTTAGTTAGCTGATGTGAGTGATTGTTATGAAACTTTGTTTCAAATATTTATATTCAACAATCCCCTCGCGCCTGTGCTCGAAATATTTTGAAGCAAAAATTAATAATGTTAGGAATATGACATAATTAGAACTTAGAATCTTCTGCTCTGATGTCATATTAAATTATATAAAACAAAGTAAAGAACGATATTTTAAATATTTATATTCAACGCCTGTGTAGAAGAGGGGGAAAAAATGTGTTGATTTAGTCTAAAAGTGCTATTTTTGAAGTAGACCATTCAATTATTTTTCAAACTGTTCTTGTGATGTGTAGCTGTTGATTTGCTCAAACCAATTGAACTTAGTAATTTCAACTTCACTGTGTTGTTCTAACTTGCTTCGAACCAGTAGAAATTCATCGATTGGACTATTTTGTTGCGTGGATTATGAAATACTGTAAATAACGTTTGCGACTGTAACGATGGTTGATTGCTTCATTCTTGGTTATGTAGAGGGCATACATGCATGTTAAAACTATCACTGTAACCATGTACACAAAAATAGTGAGCACATTCATTGAAGTCCATGATTTAGATGCACAACAGATGAATCTTTTTATCATTCACATCAAAGCAAAGGAAAAAATAAAGCTGGATCCTGTCCTTAAGCCTCTTTTGTGAAGTGTTTCTGCAAGTGAAAGAGCATGATTAGTCATTCATGCGTTTATGAATTTATAATGCGTCGTCGCCTTTTTCTTCCTCAGATCCCTTCCACTACAAGCCCTTTCGATGCTCCGAGGCACCAATATTTTCACGAGTTCGGTACGGTGACAAGGAACAACAAGTACCCCTGCTTGTTCGAACCCGAATTCTTCCTCTGCCGACTCCAACACTTTGAGGAATTCGGGCTTTGAGAGGTGAGCTAACTCCACAATGAACCTCTGATACTTCTCATCTTTAACGGCGTGAACTGCGAATACTCCTCCCGCGGATTTCGGGAAAAGTCTCCTTTTTAGCTTTTCCATCACATCTTTTTGCTTGGCCATGGCTAATAATTGTGCATATTGCTTTGAGCTGCCTTTTGGGTTTGATTTGCTTCATTCGCAATCAAACGGTTGTATTTATAATGTCGACAGCATTGAGACCAGTGCATGTGATGAAACATAAATCTCAGGCAGTGTAATTATCCGACCTTACCGGGATAATAATGTTGACGTGGACGGTTTACAAGGAAAGAGAGAATAAGAAGCTAGTAACTGCATCCGACGCAAGTTAGGAGAAGTTGCATGAAAAACCGATTGAGATTACTTGGACACATGCGACAGAGTCCGCTTGTGCACCAAGTAGGGGTGATTTCATTCAAATTGACGCAAATCGGAGAAAGTAGTAAAAAGAGATATGATAACACTTAATTTGCCTAATAATCATACCATAAATAGTGTTGTGTGGAAAAAGGATCCTTATAGCCAACCCAATAGGTTAGGACTAAATGCTAAATGCTAAATGCTAAATGCTAAATGCTAAATGCTTAGTCTTTGTCGTCACTGTTGTTGCTGTTGTATTAAGTAGACAATCTGATTGCTTGCTTCATTATAGCTTTGAATGGACAATATCTTCAATTTTCCGTGTATCATTGGCGAACCTCCTAAAGCTTTATACCAAACACCAAAGTGATAGGGGAGTTGCAACAATTGTCAAAACTGCTGTTAGAAACAACCAGCTGTCAACTATCTATGCTTGCTCGATGCTAATTCTTCATTAGGTTTGCAGTGTCTCTCCTGAAATAGATGCGTTTACATTTGCATAAGTGTAATAACTATAAGGACAGTGCGAAAGAAGAAACTCTTTCTCATTAAGAACAGAAACTTTACATGAGGATTCCTGAGGAGGTGGGTATGTCGAGCTAACGAGCTTTCCCATATATAATCGGAAAAAAGTCACATATTTAAGCATATGTTCCTGCAGAATCTGAATCTTCATATGTCCCCCACCAAGATGAGGAGAGATCAGAATTCGTACCGGGAAGTTGTTTTGTTAATCATTAAGTACTTCGTAAACAGATATGTACATATGTGATTTTGCAGGAAAGGATGAAATGTGGGGTCATGATTTCTGGTTTATTGCTACACATATCTGGAGGTTAGTTTTCTCTCTATTGGTTGCTTCTTTTCAATTTCAAAGTTTGATACCTTTCATGTACTGTATTACTTATGTAAGTTTCCTTCTTGGACAGTTAAACCATTGCAAAAGCTGGCATATATAGATCCAAATTATATTCATGTGAATGTCATGTGATGTAGTTTATATCTCTACCTACACATAACCATACATTTTCTTGCGTCTTAATATCATCTTTACAATAATCTGTGCAGATATCACAAGTTGTATGAACTTCTTTGTTATGAACTTCTAGCACTCTGGAGTTTCTACCTGATTTTACTCATTATCTCTTGCACCTCAAATATAGTAGTACATCAGCCTCTATACAATGATCCAGGGGATCGCAACTAAGATTAGAAATAATGCTACCAGAGAGTAATCTTTTCTGATCTATTTGGCTCACTTCTGCTTCTATTCTCAATAATAGTTATTTCTAATAAAGTGTTTGGCGAGCAAAAGGTGGAAAACAAAAATGAGATTTGAAGACCCAAAAGAGGAGAATCTTCAAATATTTGGAGCGTTTGATTCTGCTCGCTACATAGAGAAGCTATTGGAAAGATTTAACTAGTCTTTCTCCTAAAAGCACTTATTATGAAACAACACTTCATCGAACAGCATTGTATCGTACGGTAGAAAAGGTAAGCATCTTAAACGCATAAAATTTTTAAGTTGCGTACGACTTTTGAATACTCAGAACACCAGTACTATATGTGACCTTACTCCATGTGAAGGTTCTTTGAAATAAGTAGCCAGTGTGACATCATTGAACTGGGCAGTTCATTCATTTCTCCTTGTGGGGAGGTATTGCATTCTCCAAGTTTGCTACCTAATGAAGTGCTTGGCTACATGTTGGAAACAGTTGTAACAACTCACAAACAAAGCATGGGGGCACATGTTTCGCGCGAAATTTAGAACAGCTTGCTAAATTTTGGCTTTTTTTTTTTTTTTTTTTGGCGTTTTTTTTAGAGATCTGTGCTGTCTCACTCGTGTAGACGAGTTCAGTCTTTCGATGAATAAAACGAATAGCTTGTTATCTTTTTCTCAAAAAAAAAAATTTAGAACAGCTTCTCTATTTCAGAAAACGAAAGCATCTTCGGGGGAAAGCTAAAATGAATGTTTGCGTTCAAAGTTCGAGGCAACTTTTGAATAGAAATTTATGTCTATTAAAATTAGAGAAATTGGATTAAACATGTAAGATTTATCCTCAGAAATCAAATTATGATTATGTCATTAAATCATTTGTATCGCAGCGAAATAAGTATCATGTATTAATACATATTTTTGGCCTTAAAATTAAAATTTGCCTTTTTTTATATAAAAATCTAACTATTATTATTATTAAGAATTGGACCTATCTAGAATTTCATTTGGGGCTAAATCAAATTATCTTTTCTAAAGTTAATATATGAATTTTCCTCTCACAATCTAAAGTCAAAGGTAGCGCATTCGATCTCCTGAGAGCAGGTCAAAATGATAATAATAATAATAATAATAATAATAATAATAATAATAATAATATATTTAAGTTTTTATCTTTTAAAAAATATTATTTATCAGAAAATATTCATATTAATTTTCTACTTATCTTATTATTTTTAGTTGCTTAAAAAGCCAAAAGCGAGGGCCCAAAAACATAGCAATTAATGTAAAAATTATTATCAGTGGTTACTATTATTCCAATTAATTAGTTTTGCTTGTATTATTATTAGTATTTATTTATTTATTGGATTATTTTTATTCGGATTCTAACTACTGGGTTTTTAAACACCATCCAAAACCTTATTCAATTTTTTTTCTTCTTTATTTTATTTTATATTATTATTATTATTATTATCTTATTCCTCTTTTAGTCGTGTCAAGTGTTCGTCTCCGTCCATTTTCCACGTTTCCATTTTGTTCTATCTCTCTTTCTCTCTCCGAGATCTCTGCGACCAAAACCCTAACTCCTCGATCCAAATCGAACTCCCCCTTCGTCCAATTCTCGTCCCTTCGACCTACGATCGCCGCAATGGATCCTACGACCGACGACGAGGAGGCGGAGACCTCCGGCGGCGGCGGCGGCGGCGGCGGGGAGTCGGCGGCGGTGGAGGCGGTGGCGCGGGTGGTGGGGGAGGTGTCGGGGCTCCCGGAGAGCCGCGGGCCCCTGCGGCGGCTCTGCGGCGACCTCGCGCGGCGGGTGAAGCTCCTCGCGCCGCTCCTCGATGAGCTCAGGGACGGCGCCGCCGCTGCGGCGGCGGGGTCCCTCGGCGAACGCGAGGTCCGATCCCTAGCGGCGCTCCACGGTGCCTTGGTCTCCGCCAAGGATCTCCTCCGATCCGTGTACGACGGGAGTAAGATCTATCAGGTCTAAGCTATTCCTCTCTCTATTTCATGCTCTTTGTTATTGATCGCTTTCCATTCTTTTGGACACCAAAATTATCTAAAAAGTTCGTGTTAATGGGATGATTAATGTTGAGTCAAGTTTATAGAGAGACTAGTTTTGGGTATTGATTAGTCAGAGAGCATTATGAAGGTATGAATTAGGTAATTTGATTGTTTCATTTGATTATGATTGTGATAATCGTGATATCGTTTAATCCTTCGAATTCATTCTCAATTGTTAATTACTGCTTCTAGTTTTGTTACACGACGATCGCACTTTTATAGGAAAGATTAGATCAAAATCTGCTTTGTTTCTCAGTTAATCTTCCTAGAATAATATGCCCTTTATTTATTTTTCAATTTCATAATTTCATCCGTTGATTATGCAGAGTATGTGTGTCACACACCAATAGCTTTGCAATGATCATTGGGAGTCAATATTTTGATATATAAGGACTAACTTGCTAGTCTTTGTAGCTTGCACTAAAAACATGTTGGGCCTGTGTTTAGACTCAATAGTTTGCTATAGTACAAATGGATTAGTTGGTTTGGTACAATATAAGCTTTGTCGTAGCAATTTCGTTTTAATATTTGTATAGCCCATTTAATGAGAACAATTGCCTGGAACTGTCATTTTTGTTGATCCTACTGCACTTTTATGAGCTTTTGGTCCTGCATTCGGGTTTCCTCGAGTTATATTACTATTGTTCTATTTCAGGCACTGCAAAGAGAAAACTTTGCCAGCAAATTTCTAGAGGTGAATGAGAAAATTGAGAAAGCACTGGATGATTTATCCTACGACAACCTTGATATCTCTGAAGAAGTTTTAGAGCAGGTAATCTGAATGATAACAACTCTCAAGAGCATTCAAGCATAAGCTAAAATCCATTTGTTCTTATTTCCTCGAGAAAATACAGTTCGTCTTTTGAAAAATTTGTGGTTAAATCTAATATTTGATCAGTTACATTACATGCCTTGTCTGACCCAATAATATGTATTCTTGGTGGTACATGATTAAGATTTTGTGGAAGCTTTTGTAGTTTCGCCCTCTAAATTTGCTTCATTGTTAAATGGACAACTTATGATTAGTGATGTGTTGATACGAATGCTTCTTCACTTTACTGTGTAGAATTTTGTATATAAACTGATATTATCATTTAATTATACCTTTTGACTGCCATTTATTAACCAGGAACCAACAAAAATTACTATTCTTTCCTACCTGTGCAGGTTGAACTCGTGCACGCGCAGTTTCGAAGAGCAAAAGAGACAATGGATTCTCCCGATCCACAACTTGTGGAAGATTTATTTTGCGCTAAAGTTGAAAAGCCCTGCGACAATCTTATCCTTAAAAGAATTTCAGAAAATTTGCAACTGAGAACAATGAACGACATGAAGAAAGAGTCAGTTGCCCTACACGAAATGGTGATTTCAAGTGATGGTGTTCCAGATGAGTGCCTCGAAGAAATGTCATCCTTGCTAAAGAATCTTACAGACTGTGTATTAGATGAGAATCCGACTTCTGATGCCGTCCAAAGCAAAACCAGCCCTATAAAAAATATATCTCCTGTTATTCCGGATGAGTTTCGATGCCCCATATCTCTTGAGTTGATGAGGGACCCTGTCATAGTCTCCACCGGACAGGTATGCAATACTTATAACTTATATGCAAATTATAATGCTACTCAAACTGGTGTTCTGGATCCCTGAGTAGAACTGCCTGAGTAGAACTGTTTTGAAAATGTGCTAGTATCTTTTCCGTAAATATCCTCCTGACAGTTTCACGCCGCAGTATAAGCAGAAGGTTTAAGCTGAAGCTTCTGCTTTTGAGCTCGAAAGCTCATTACAGATTTCAGCCATGGTAGAAGATTCAGATTCCAGACTATTTTGTTTCTCAAAAGGCTGTTGCTTCTCACTGTAGAGAGGTTGTTCCCGAAGTTAGGCCAAACTGGCATTAATACTAAATGGATTTCGTTTGCCTGAAAATAGTGTGCTAAGAATCATTTAAGCCCTTCACTTACCTCAGGGTCTTATAAGCCAACAGCCGGATGGCTGTAGTAGCTGTTCCATGCTCTGTTCTAGATTTGTTCAGCATTTTTTGTACTAAATTTAGATGAATTTTTTACAGACTTATGAGAAATCCTGCATCCAAAAATGGCTCGACAGCGGACACAAAACCTGCCCTAAAACCCAACAACTCCTATCCCACTCCGTCCTCACACCGAACTTTGTGTTGAAGAGCCTCATTGCGCAATGGTGCGAAGCAAACGGCGTTGAACTGCCGAAGAATAATAAATCAGGCCACCGAGACAAGAAACAGGGGAAAGCTCCAGACTGTGACCGTGCTGCTATCCGCGTGCTAATGCAGAAAATAGCAAATGGCAACGGAGACGAGCAAAGGGCGGCTGCAGGTGAGCTCCGATTGCTTGCAAAGAGAAACGCGAACAACAGAGTATGTATTGCAGAAGCTGGTGCAATCCCTTTATTAGTGGAACTGCTCTCGTCTCCCGACCCAAGAACCCAAGAACATGCCGTCACGGCCCTCCTTAACCTCTCAATCAATGACGATAACAAGGGTAGTATTGTAAATAATGAAGCAATACCGAAGATAGTGGAAGTGCTTAAAAATGGGAGCATGGAAGCGAGAGAGAATGCTGCGGCTACCCTTTTTAGTTTATCTGTTGTGGATGAGAACAAAGTAACTATTGGTGCTAAGGGGGCGATACCTCCGCTCATTGATCTTTTATGTGAGGGTACCCCTAGAGGCAAGAAAGATGCCTCGACCGCGATTTTTAATTTGTGCATATATCAAGGAAATAAGGTGAGAGCAGTGAAAGCCGGAATTGTGGATCACTTGATGAGTTTTTTGGCAGATTCGAGCGGTGGAATGATCGATGAGGCACTCGCCATTTTAGCGATTTTAGCAAATAATCCGGAAGGGAGGGCCGCAATAGCACAGTTGCAGCCTGTGGGCAGCTTGGTTGAGGTGATGAGGACGGGGTCTCCACGGAATAGGGAGAATGCTACAGCAGTGCTGTGGTCTCTGTGCACAGCGGATGTGGCGCTGCTGACCGTGGCGACGGAGTTGGGGGCAGAGGAGGTGCTTAAGGAGTTAGCCGAGATGGGGACGGAGCGCGCCAAGAGGAAAGCTGGGGCCCTTTTGGGGCTCATGCGCCAAGCAGAGGAGGCTTAAGTGTATTCATGGGGCAAGAACAAGTAAAGCTGTTTAATTTGATTCTGAAGTCAAAATGGAAGAGAATAAAACTGGCCTGTATATGTTATTTAAAAAAAACGCTGTAGCCTGAACAAGCTTCGTAAGATTTGTTAGTGTTTCAAGAAAAGAGGAATCACAGAATGGAGAAAAGAGTGCGTAATTATTATATAGATTAGTAGTGCGTAATGTTAGATTGGTTATTGGTCACGAGGTGTCTAATGTATATGTTACTTATTTATTGTGAAAAGAAAAGGTTACTGATTCTCAAAGCATATTTCTATTGTTTATTAAATGTCTTTTTTTCAAGAAAATGTTTGAGAAGTAAGCTTCTCGGTGTCTATCTGTGAATTCAATCTTGTAATCCAAATATTTGGTGATCATTTATCTTTGAAATATATTCTTTGATTTGTCCTCCTAGCCACAAAAAAAAGAGATAAAGATTCATCCGTCTATCCATGAAAAAGGTTACAACGATAGGGAACTAAATAGAGGGAAGAAGATACATACAATAAAGAAGATGACGAGGCACTCCCATACGATACATACAAACACGCGCCATCAAAATCGATCACCATGACACAAGTATAACAAACAAACATAACCCAACTCACCTCACTCTCTCTCTCTCTCTTTATAAAAGGAAAAGGAAAGAAGAAGACTTCACTCATGCAAACCAGCCTTGCTCCTGAGATGCTCCTTGAACTCCGTAATCCCACCCTCCCACCTCGTCACCGCCTGGTTCGCGCACACCCAGATCTCCTGCGCCACCTGATTGATCAGCCGGAAATCATGGCTCACCAAAACCAGTCCCCCGTCCCACTCGTTCAGCGCCTCTGCCAACGAGTCGATCGTCTCGATATCCAAATGGTTAGTCGGCTCATCGAGCAAAAGCAAGTGCGGCTGCCGCCACGCCAGCCAAGCAAATATCACCCTGCTCCTCTGGCCGTCTGACAGGTTCTTCATTGGCATCACCTGCGCCTTGCCCGACAGCCCGAACTTCCCAATGGCCGCCCTCATCCGCTCCTCCCCGTTTCCTGGGTATTCCTTCATCATGAACTGTAAGGCTGACATCTCTACGTCGAGCTTCTCTGCCAAGTGCTGGTGGAATTGCGCGATCCTGAGGTGGTTATGCCTTCTAACCATACCGTCTAAGGGAACCAAGTCCCCGGTCATAAGCTTTAGCAGAGTGCTTTTCCCCGCCCCGTTGGGGCCTACTAATGCGATTCTGGAATCTAAGTCGACCCCGAAATCGAGGTCTTTGTATATAAGGTTCTCGGGAGTGTAACCGAAAGTTACCCCGACGAATTGAAGGACCGGTGGCGGGAGCTTGCCTACATCGGTAAAGCGGAATACTAGTACTTTGTCCTTCACCACCTTTTCAGTGAGCCCGCCACGCTCCATCTTGGCTAGCGTTTTCTCCTTGCTTTGCGCCTGGCGCGCTAGCTTGGCGGACCCGTGGCCGAAGCGGGCGATGTACTCTTTCATGGATGAAATCTGTTCTTGTTCCCATTTGTACTGCTTCATCTGGTTTTCTTCGAGCTCGGCTCGGGTCTGGACATATTGGTCGTAGTTACCGGTGTAGAGCTTCAGCTTTCTGTTCTGCATGTGGATGATGTTGGTGCACACGCCGTTCAGGAAATCCTGCGAGTGGGAGACGACAACGAGGATGCGGTTGAACTTCTTTAGAGTCTCTTCCAACCAGACGCACGCTTCCAGATCTGTAACCAAAAGAAAGAACAAATGAATCTAAGGTTGAGCAGCTACGGAAAGGAAATACTAAGCACTGGAAAGTTCTAGCAGGAAAACAAGACCAAGAATAGTTTAATATTTGTTAAGGCTTTCTCCAAATAGGAAAATGATCCTTATTTCTGCAGGAAATTCAAAGAGTAGAATGCATGCCTGGAATGGTAAGGTGATGTCATTAGCAAGTTCTAAACTGGTATGAAAAAAAGCAATTCCTGAGAAATAAGAAAAGGTCAAAACCTTAATCACCAAGGCACCAAACTAACCTAAATTTAAGAAATGAGTAAAGATTTACGATTTTATTTGTAATCATCTTTTGCTTCTGCCCAATCAGTATTATGGCTTCGCTCAAACAAGAGCTGGTACAACCAGGTCAATCTTAACCTTATACTACAGGAATTTATATTGCAACAAGCAAAGCTGCAGAACTAACATCAAAATAAGTTGCCCGTATTAACATGGGTGACTCAAAAATTCTTACCAAGATGATTTGTAGGCTCATCAAGCAAAAGAATGGTCGGGTTCATAAAGAGTGCTCTCGCCAATGCAATTCTCATACGCCAACCACCAGAAAAATCTCGAGTTTTTTTTGCTTGCATTTGCTTATTAAAACCAAGACCATAGAGAATTTCAGCTGCACGCTTCTCAGCAGTTGATGCATCCATAGCTTCTAAGCGCTCATAGACCCGATCCAAGGCTTCTCCGCCACCATCTTCCTAAAGAAAACAGTGTCCAGAGAAATCAGAAATGTTCGAAATGTTTGAATGCCGCTCTCAGACAGAAAATTTTGCAGAGATGCAGAAAATTTCTCGTTTAAAAAAATGTCTACAATCTGACTTCAGCTACTAATCTCTCAGCTTCTTGTTCCAATCTCAGCCTCTCTTCATCACAGCTGATGACTGCCTGGAGAGCAGACGCGTCCGAAGCTTCAATCTCCCTAGTAAGATGATAAATATCCATGTGTTCAGGAATTGGGAGCTCTCTGCATCCGATTGCTGTGAGAAATGTGGACTTCCCACAGCCATTCAATCCAAGAAGACCATACCGTCTGAAATTAGTCAATTACAGTATTCGTAAATTGTTATGAGCCAAATGGAATTGAACTCAAATGTAACAAAGAATGGGTAAATGTGAATGTATACCTCCCGTAGTTGAGCTCCAGTTCCGAATCTACAATGAGGTCATGCCCGTGGAAGGTCAATGAAAGAGACTCTATCTGGGGTTTGCAAAAAATGCAGAGTAATATTAGATGCTAAGATACAATCAAAAGATTAGATAATAACAACAGAAATATATGATAAAAGCAGCAACAAAATTCAAGTTCTTGCACACTACTGAGATGTGACTCAACATATCAATAGCCCACTATTCTGCATCGCGTTCCTCTGTTTACTCATAGTGCTGGTCCACACTATTCCATACATGTAACAAGTGGATCCGTATAACATCTTAACATACACATATCAGAAAAATGAGTGATCAACGACTCTTATTCTTTGGAAAATCATCACTATATAATATTTAGGAAAAAGATCATGATAAACCGCTTCATTCATTTTTTTTTTTAGAAACGGGAAACATCAAGGTAAAGATTTTTTTTACTAAAGAAAATAATCCCAAATTCCATGCACTGAGCATTAACACAATAGAATTTCACATCCGAAAAAATTCAACCATTTCCTTTTAACTTCTACAGCATAACACACCTCAAATTTAACAAATTCCTATAGTATAACAAGAAATGAAGTAAATAAATATATAGAAACTAACATGAATATCTCTAGAGAGGGGATGAGATGCGAGAACTCCCGTGCAAGTGCGATCCGATAGCTGGATCGATCCGACCCCCTCCGCCAAATTCTCCGCCGCGATGCCATTCGGAGCCTGCGCGGCGGCCTTCGCCGCCGCCGCCGCTTTCCCACCCTTCTTCGCCGCCGCCGCCTTCTTCTTCGCAGCAGCCTTCTTCTTGCTCGCGTCCGACACCATTATCCTGCTCACGAAACACTCGAAATCACTCAAAAATTCACCGATCGAATATCAGGCGATCGAGAAACTGCAAACCCTAGATCAAAACATCAGTATCGAAGGGAAGTATGCAGAAAATTACCAAAAAATGATACGAATTCCGAGAGGAACTTGGCGAGAATCGATTGGGGAGCGTCGCGAGCTAGGGTTCTAACGAATCACTCCAAATCCCTTCAATTCGATTTCAAATCGAACAAAACTACTACTCTCTTCCTTTTTCCTATTTCGCTTTCTCCAACGAGAGAGAGTAGAGAGAGAGAGAGAGAGAGAGAGAGAGAGAGAGAGAGAGAGAGAGAGAGAGAGAGAGAGAGAGAGACACCGTTGCGAACTTGCGAGAGAGTTCGCTCACTTTACGAAACGGGAACGAGGTCGCGTATTTATAGCTCTGCGATTCACTTTTTCGAAAAAGCCCCTCGTTTTTAATTATTTAAGTCCTTAGGGACATTACACGTGTCTCGCAGGATAACAGTCTATGGTCCGAGTATGCGCATAGAAAGTTATTCTGCGGTAGATGATCTGAACCGTTGGATTTGTGCGGAATGAAAGTATGGACGGTAGATTCGAGAGGGCGCAAAAGCATTTTCCATAATATAAAGTGACAAAGCGACTCGTTAGTGCATTGGATTTGAATTGTGTTGAGTGACGTGCACGAGTGTTTATTAAAAGGCTTTTTAAAGAGAAAAGTACAAATAGTGGCGACTGCAGGGGGTTTTCTGTATAATAGCCATGTGGCATCGCAGAACAAGCCATACATGCATGCTTGCATGCACACATACATGCATCCATGAACCGGTTCTCGCTCCCCGCTCCGAAGCGCTACGTGCTCCGCCTCTTCATCTCGCTCAAGTACGTCACCGCGAACGTCGTCGACCGCCGCAGCGGCCGCGTGGTGGCGACGGCGTCGTCGGTGGAGAAGCCCCTGAAGGAGAGCCTCGAGCGCGGCGGGCGCGCGTGCAACGCCAAGGCCGCCGCCGCCGTGGGCGAGGTCCTCGCCGCGCGCCTCGCAGTCGATGGCCTCGCCCACGAGGCCATCTACGCCGACGCCTCCAAGGAGGTAGAGAAAAAGGGGTTCCGGAACCGCACCAAGGTTTGGGCCCTCCTCAACGCCCTCCGATCCCGCGGCGTCAACCTCCGAATCGACGATGGCGATCAAACCCCGCCCCGATAATTTTTTTTTTTCTTTTTGATGATTTTGCGTTATATTTATGTGCTGGGGTTGATTGAGTGGTTGGAGTAGTGTTATATTAAGTTGAATTGAAAGTGTTTGATGAAATGCTTGTGAGGCGTGGAAGAGATCAGATTGTGTATTATGGTTTATTTTATGCTAGAAGAATAGTATCTCTTTTTTTGGGGGGGATTTTGTATCATATTTATGTGTTGGGGATGATTGAGCTGTTGGAGTAGTGCTATATTAAGTTGAATTGAAGGTGTTTGATGAAATGCTTGTGAGGCGTGGAAGAGATGAGTTTGTGCAGTATGGTTTATTTTATGCTAGAAGAATAGTATCTCTTTTTTGGGGGGGGATTTTGTGTCATAGTTATGTGTTGGGGATGATTGAGCTGTTGGAGCAGTGCTATATTAAGTTGAATTGAAGGTGTTTGATGAAATGCTTGTGCGGAGTGGAAGAGATGAGTTTGTGTAGTATGGTTTATTTTATGCTAGAATAATAGTATTTCTTTTTTGGGGGGGGGGGGGGGGGGTTTGTGTCATATTTATGTGTTGGGGATGATTGAGTTGTTGGAGTAGTGTTATTTTTAGTTGAATTGAATGTGTTTGATGAAATGCTTGTGAGCTTTGGAAGCTATAAGTTTGTGTAGTATGGTTTATTTTATGATAAGAGTAGTATTTATTCTGTAATTTATGTAATATTTTATTCTATCTTATAAATTGTTGCCAATGTAAGCCTATTGTTTTGTTGCAAGTTAAGATGGATTTGGTTATCCTTTGTTGATATTATCAATTAGAAATATCAATAGAAACCATGTGAGGTACTTATGTTGAAAGATGAGGTACTTATTTTGAAAGATGAGTGGATTGAAGATGCAGGATTGTGTCACATAGATGAATCATGTGGACAAATTAATAGTTTCCGATTGATTTGTTATCTTCATTTTATCCTTATTTGTATTCTGCGTAGGTGTCTCAATGAAATATAGTTGCAAATTTTCTGTATTTTTAGTGCTTCGTTTGGGAAATAGAACTTTTATGGTTAATGAGATGAGATGGTTTTTTGTTTGGATGAGAATTGGGATCATCATGTTGTTGCATTTGATATTGGAAGCCACTCTTTGAGTAATGCTGAGATAGATAAATGGTGTTTGATTTAGTCCACACAGAAACTTATTTCTCAGGGGTATCTACACTTTTTGAAGTTCTTACTTCCTTTCAAATTAAATTTTAAATGTCAGAGATCTTTGTAGAAATATGTTTAATGAATGTGCAGGACGCACCAACCGTAGATTACTCTCTGAACATAATTGCTGCAGCACTGCAAGGCAGATTGACAAGATCTAGAAAAAAGGTTAGTCGTGCTTCCACAAGATACTGTAGTTTCCATCCTAAAGAGATGATAGCCTACTTTTACATTGCTAGTTAATTATACACCTGATTGCGACTTTCTCTTTAAGCTTCCAGTTCCGTTTAAATTTCCAATAGAAACTGACAGATAAGGATTGAGAATTTTTCATATAATTGTCAACCTCGCAAACTAGAAAAATGTTAATCAGCTTTTGGAATAGCTATCTTATCCCTGCTTCCTTCTGTTTAATTTTTTTTGCAAAAATGACAATGGTTAACTTAGTATGACTAAAGTGATGGTATATTGCATATACATTATACATGCAAAATAGTGGATGTTCCCAATAATGAACATCATTTCCCCCAATGTGATGCTGTATTCTCGACGTACACTGTAGTTGCTTAGCAGAATACCTGAACTATTCTAAGACTAGCTCTATGGCAATAAGCTAATGATATGTAAATGCCTACAGGATAATATCAAACTTAATAATATCCATTTTACATATATATATATATCATGTATGATATTTGTTTATTCTTTATATTTTACTTGCCAGCCTTGCATATACTTTTGGGTTGGCTTCTAATTCTTTTGACCCTACATTGTGATCTGGATAAATGGAAAATAAAAACTAGCATGAGAGTCCTCAGCTTTAGCTGATTCTTTTTTCTATTTAACTGCAGAGATCTGTGTCTTTCTCAATTGGGGACAAAAGTGCCGACACAACCGAACCCCATGATGAAGAAAGCTCCGGCTTGGAAAAGCAAGTAGACGTAGAAGTGATCATGGCTGAACATTATATTATAGATCGCACAGTAGAAGAGGTATAATCCCATGAATAACTCCAATACATGGATCCTGATAATTAGAAGAAAGAGTAAGGTTTGCATCCGAAGTCCTTTATTGTTATAATTGGCTAAATTGCGGGAAATCCACGTGTTTTTATTCTTCTGTTTTGCCTCTAGATTTTTTAAATCTACTTAAACCACAAGAGTTAATCACTTTGTCTCATTTAGTAGTGTTTCATTGGGCAATGCCTTTTTCTTTGACGAATAGCGTAAAATGTAAGTTTCAAAATTTTAGGTGAGTGACTAAATAACGAAATTTATGCTTCATAACTCATGCATCGTCCTATGTAATGTAACCATTATTCAGTACCTTTCTCCAATCCGAGACCGCGGTCTTCCTAACTTAGCGTTGGGCTTCGGCTTTCCAGTAGTACCTAGTTTCTCAGTGACGACCCATTCATTGACGCGGTTTGCCTCTAGAAGCCCAATAATCGTCGCCTTTGCTCGATGTACGGACATGACATTCTCAAAGAGGATCCAAAAGAGCAGCAAATGTAGGGATCTGTGCTCAAGAAAAGAACATTAGATTTAGCCAGTATACCATAGTTTAGTGTGTGTTAGGCATTGTTTATTGCATTTATTGTTTGCAACTATATTTTTGCTGGTTTTGTTTGACAAAAATCTGAAAAATAGAGGTAACTGTTTTTTTTTCTTTTTTTATTTATTTTTTTTTTTGTAGAGAAAGATAGAGTTACATATTATCAAACAATAACAAGAATTGAGTGAGTTCATCCTAGGTGCCTTCAACAATACAAAATTCAGGAAAAATTAAAAACGTAAAAAAGAAAGAAATTGCCTGGTGCACCCTAGGTTGTGACAAATGTTTGTGCTTTTCTTTCTCAAGTAATTTTTGTGAGCTCGAAGAATCCTCGAAGAATGTAATGCTGATAACAGAACTTACTAGTTACCAACAGGTTATCATAACCAGAGTATATATAAGTACACTTGCAAGGTTGAGAGGCTTAATTTTGTATCTTATTTGTACCTTGGAGTACTAACAGCATTAAGGATGGTGATGGTCGACGGCACGTAAATGGCGATGAATTTGGGAAGATGAACTTCGGGGACCAGCACACATGCAGGGATAACGATGCAGTAGAAGATGGAGGTGACAAAGTGCGCGACTATCTTCCTCACGAAGAAGAAGGCATATATCACGTGAAATTTCTTCCACACCGACACCCTCTACAGAATGCGATATCATTCGACAACGAAATATGAGATATGTAGTATGAATTGTTCTACTAGAAAGTACATTGTATGTCGCATTATATTTCACAATTTAGCTTACTTTGCAGTTGATTATCTCCTTAAACATCTTTCGAAATAAATTCGCAGGACCGCAAGACCACCTATGTTGCTGGTATCGGTACGCTTTGAATGTGCTCGGTAGCTCATTTTTCACCTGTAGTATTATATATTTATTAGCAAAACTTTCTTGTGAGCTTGATGATATATTTTGAAGTGCAGTACTTACAGATAAGTCGCCGACGAAAACAAATTTCCATCCCCTGAGACTGGCTCTAACAGCTAAATCCATGTCTTCGACGGTCGTCCGATCCTTCCATCCACCGGAATCTGTAAGTGCTTGAATCCTCCAAACTCCAGCAGTTCCTGTTTAAGTGAAGTCATTTAAAAGTTAGAACTCTTGCATCTGAACAGTTTTATAGAAATGACCTCGAGTTTTAGAGAAAGTGACCATTGAATCCGAAGAACGAATATGTGGAAGATCCTACTTCTTGCTCCACACCAAAATGATAATCCAGGGACATCTCTTGAAGGCGAGTTAGCAGGCACTCGTCGGCATTTACTGCATTCAAAAAAAAAAAGAAATTGGGGAAAACATGATCATTTCATTTGTTTCAACAAAATTGTAGTACTGATTTGCTGTTGAGCTTATATCAATATATTTGAATAGAAAAAACTCACCGAAGTTCCATCGAGCTTGAACCAGAGCAAGTTCGGGGTTACTGAGCAGGAAAGGGACAGTCCTCCAGAGGAAGTCGGGTTCCGGCTGGAAGTCGGCGTCGAAGATGACGACAAACTCGCATTCCCTGACGTAATGCTTCTTTAATCCCTCACGCAGTGCCCCGGCCTTGTAGCCGTTTCTGCTATTCCTCGTTTCGTATCTCACGTTCACTCCTTTGCTCGCCCACCTCTCACACTCCAACTCCACCAACTCCTATTATTTCATCCCCAAAAAAAATATCTTAGTAAAAGTATGATTATTTTCAGAAAATTTGAAGAAACGAAAAGGAGTTTGGCACTTGATTACCCTGAGGATCATGTCGGTTGAGTCGTCGAGAACTTGGATTATGATCTTGTCGGAAGGCCAAGAGAGACCGCATGCCGCTCCGATCGACAACCGGTAAACCTGTCCAAGGTGAGGATTATTTAGTGGTGGAACTTTTAGTTGTTTTCTTATGGTAATTTTGTTCATCTGTGCATGCTAAGTGTTATACCAATTAAAAGCTTCTGTTTGTGAGTTTGTGCATGCATTTGCATTTGTTTGTTCATGTTTACAGAAGAACACAAAGTACTACTGGTTTATCACAGTCTCAATGTACTTATTGTTCGCTATCTATAGATTAAAAATAGGTCCAACTTTCTGTCCTGGCGATAGGTTCAGAAGACTAATAAGTTGAGTGGGGTTGCGGTTCACAATAAACCTAACAACAAGAGGCCTAACAATACGGTCGAGACTCGTAGGCGCTGTGTCTGTATACTTGAAGTGAATTGGTTGCGTATTTTTAACCGTTCGAGTTTTTAGGATTAATGGTTAGCGCTAACGATCCGACACTTAAGACATTTATTTAAAATAGCTAAGAAGGAAGAACTTACAATAGGCAATACATACTGAGTAAATCATAGTTTCATAAATATTGTACGTTTATTAGACTTAGTTATTTGTTCACCTAATTGTTTTTACTTTTGTTACCAAAATATGTAAATACTAGAAAGGAAAACAATCTTTGCCCTAAGCTTTACTTCCTGACTTGTGCTAGCTTATAGATAGGTTCGCATTAAACGTTAGCTACAATTGCGAGTCGAATGCGACAAGATACAACGGTCGGGGTACGCGACACGTTCGAGGGTTATCAGCGCGAGAAACCCTGAACTCTTGACAGCTAAAACAAGGTCGTGTCAGAAGGTCGGGGGATCGAAAACACATGTCTTGCTTTAAGGTCCTCGCTCTAACAGAATCTCTTTGGCTTCACGCATCCATTTTGGAAAGAAAGAAGGGAGAACAATTCGATGCGGAATTTAACATAAAAGTGTCTTCAAACCTTAAATTGATCATCAACATATCCTTTTAAGTGCCATCACATAGCCCCAGTGAGTTTTGAGATGATTTCACATGCAATTACATATTTATAAAAGATATAATCTCACAAACAATTTGATCAATTGGTCTCCTTTCTCTAGATATAAGTGATTAAAAGCACTGGTGTAATGTAACTTATTCCAAGGTAAAAACTAAGTAAACATGGACAATTTCCTAACTTGTTATTAATGACAATTATTAGGGGGAATTTGACTGTTAAATATGATTATATTTAGGAACTTTTGAGGAAACAAAGTTACTTTTGTTGCTTTCTAAAAAGGAAAGGAACTTTGTTGGGGGTTTCAGTTGAAAAAGGATTAAACTTGGGAGCCTTAACCAAATTTAAGTGAATCTTGACCACTTTGCTTGTAGAAAGAATGTAACAGGTGTTTACTTATATATGAAATGTTCAGTTCAGGTACTTTGTAATCATTTCTCTTAATTATCTTTCTTCTAGAACTAGTTAAATTCTACAAACTTTTAATTTTCTTTCCCTTTTTTTTTTTTTTTTAAGGTACAAACTTTAAAAAAGATATCTATCAGTTCTTGTTTTGTTGCATGCATATTTCAACTATATGTAGTTCTACTAAACATTGATATATGTTTTTTCCATTAGAAACACACACAAGAACTCTAAAAAAATGTGATCATAAACCTATTTTACCTGTCATAATAAAAAAGATTACATCTAAGGAAACTTTCTCATGATACAACAAATTGAAAGAACAATTATAATACATGCAAAATTCAAAAACTATGCATTAGAATCGTATCTAATTCATGTTTAAAGTTTTTCTAAAAAAACCATGATCATTATAATACCTCTCTCTCATTGTACATGGGAATTTGCACTAGGACCATGGGGTGGCTGTTACTAGCCTCAAGCTCTTGCTTCATAGCATCAAGCTTGTACTTGGTGTACCTCTTCCTCCTCAGGATCTTCACACATAGGATCACCGCCGCCATGTAGACGCGCTCGATGAACAGCATCAGCGACATGGCGGCGCACACGTAGACCGCCGCCTGCAGCAGCGGCACAACGATCGGCGCGCGGACCTGCCTCCATGCAAGCCTTATGTTCTCACTCACTACTGCTCCATCTCCTGAGCCACCAATTAGTACTGGATCCTTCAACACAAGGTTTCTCATTGCATAGGGTGTTTGTGTATGTGTGTGTGTGAGGGGTGGTACACAGTTTCAAGGGGTGGGGGTGAATGTGCCAATATATATAGGCCAGCATATGGACAGTGCTTGAAGAGAGAGAGAGAGATCTAGAGAGAGAGAGAGAGAGAGAGAATATTGCAGTACCCACTGTACCATGTCATTCAATGTACTGCACCTCTTTTTTTCATTCCATTTCATATTTTAATTTAGAATTTGTTTAGTTCTATAGTAGAGCACATATATATATATATATATATACATATTGTTTAATGCTCTTAATAACATTCATTTGACAGCATATTCATATCAAATAAATCAACTTATATTTTCTTTCTCACAATACCATCTCTAAAAGCAGCAGCAAAAGCAAGAATAAGCAGGTCTTTAAAAGTAAAAGTTATAATCGGAGTTACATAATTGAAAGTATGAGATGCGATGAACCTGGGATGATGTGGTGCACCAAGTGCATGCCATGCATAATGACTTAGAGAGAGAGAGAGAGAGAGAGAGAGAGAGAGGACACGCTTTGCATGCAGGATCAAGGAGCTTGGCATTGCGCAACAAAATGTACCAAAGGGATGTGTGTATTTTAATTTCTGCTATAACTGACTCACTTATTATCCAAGACTCCTTTTGAGAGTTCCATGTACAATTCAAGTTCTATTCACATTTCACACAGCCACCTGGGAATCTCTTGATCAGGATTGTTAAATATTAGCTACCAACCATAAGTGCATGTATCTTTGCTTTAATTAAATTTCAGTAAAAGATTCTCAAATTTTTTTATACATTATAGGCTAAATTACAGAAAATTTTCTTGTAATATCCCGCTTTTTTACTTTGCCCTCCTGTTTTTTAAAAGTCTACATTTTGCCCCCTCGTAATTACTGAATTGTTTTTAGGGGGGCAACGGCGTTAACGGAGGAGGTAAATTGACGAAAATGCCTTTACCTTATATTGGAAGGAAAAAGACAATGGAGGAAAGAGAAAGGGATTTAGACTTATTTTTCGCCATTTTTGAAGAATATTTTGAGTATATTCAATAATATTTTTTAAAAAATTGACGGCTCACTCACGGAATCGTAACGGCGGAAGGATAAATGCATATTTCGGTAATTACGAGTGGGCAAAATGTAGGTTTTTAAAAGACAGAGGGGCAAAGTAAAAAAACGGGATATTATATGGAGTTTTTCTGTAATTTAGCCTACATTATATTTTATAGAAAATTAATTTTTTATGCATAATTGGGAATTGTAATTATATATGCATGGTTTTACAACAAAGATTGATTAAGGGGTCAAAGTTCAAAATGTTGACTGAAAATTGACTTGGAATTTTGAGACTTGAATCTTGGGATTTCCACCATGTGATTTTAATGCGTGCCTTTTGTGCTTAGAGCTCAGTGGAAATATATATATATTAATCTTGTGTGATTATTTATGTTATTAGATATTGTAGAGCTCTCAAAAAATTAAAATTAGTAAATATGCACAAAATTAAGGCGCGGATTTTAAATTAGAATTATGTGTAAAGAAATAATTATTATATTACTCAAAGAACAATTAATTGCTTTAAAAACAATCTATATACAAATTCATTAACTTAGTCAATGTAATTAGAAGCTTCTGTGGTGACACAAAAAAGAAAAAAAAAAAAAAAAAAAGTTGGCCACATTTTGCCTACAAGGTAACAAACCTAGCAAATTAACCTTAGTGGTTGTTATAATTATATTAATTAAAAAAATTATTATTAATAGATCAGATAGAATATATATTATAATAAAATTATGTTATAGCGACATTTTTAAATATTTCTAAAAGTTAAAAAAAATATTGCTGGTAAAAATACCGACACTTATTATTAGTGTTCGCTAGGGTGTATAGCAAACACATTATTGTAAGTCCTAAAATTATATTTCTATAACCTAATTTTGGATATAGATGGAATATAGATAAAATACTTACACAAAAATATATCTCTATAACCTAATTTTGTTACAGTGATATATGAATATGTTGGACTTTTCGGGCTTGTTTGGATTTGGTATAGAACTGGAGATAGGAGGGATATCCTTTTTATTCTTCCATACGCACCAGAAATCAATCGGTATAGCTTGTTTCAGTACAACTAGAATAAGTGAGAATTACTGTTCTCACTCTTCCCAACCACCCTCTTACTTTTTTTTTTAATATCCTTCCACATCTACTGAGTCACCATCTCTCATTTCATTATTACATAATAAAGTTTGGGAGCAAAAAAGGTAATTTATCTTAATTAAAACTCTTTATTTCTCTTATTCCTCATTCTCATATCAAACACAAAATCTCTTACTTCTGAAATTATTCCAAACGCTTTTTTATACTAGTTCCGTATTTTATACTTATTCCTGAAATAGCTAGTTGTATCTTATTTCGTTACCAAACGGACCGGAAATTACATTAATGTTTAATACAACACTACATGTCAACAGCGAAACATCATTCCACCCCAATCTAAGCTCGCGTTTGACTCATCCTCAGAAACTGCTTCGTTTATTTCAAGAGATAATAGCCAATCAAGCATTTCACAAATAAAAAATTTAAAATTTTTAGTTCTTGAGATTTCAAAGTTATACCCAAATGAGCAATACTTCAGCAAAAGCATTATTCAAGTTAAATAGGCTATTAATTATATATTAAGCATTCTTTTGATATAGAGTTTTATATATCTAATACTACTGAATCAAAAGAAGTTGGGATAAAAATATGCAGAGATTTTCTTATTCTCGATTTGTTGATGAAATCGTAGAGATCATACTATAACCGAACAAATTAACCTGATCTATATATATGTAATATGTTATTCCTTTTATTATCGTTTGGTTCAAAAATAAGCAACAATTATTTATTTATGGAATAGATGCAACTCTTGAAATAAATAAAAATAAAATTAATTTTGTATTTGGATGAAAAATCAATTTACTTTCGAGAATAATAAAAATATAGTTAGGTTGAAATAGTACGAATAAGAGTAATTATAGTTTTAAAATAATAATATTTTATCTAATTAATTAATATAAAATTATTAATTAAATAATAATTTATCTTATTTAATTAACTAATTAATCAGGCCGGATAACTCTAAATATTAATTAAATAAAATAATTAACAATGTATATTGTTAATTAATAATTTAATTAACCACAAGTAATTTAATAATTTAATAAATTAATTATTTAATAGTTTGGTAGCTAGTTAATAAAATAATTAGATAAATTAAAATATTAAATTAATTAAAATTATATTTATTTTAATTAATTTTGTTCTCGAATAGAAAGAAACTTGTTCTCCAAAGAGAGTGAAACAATAGGCCCAAACCTATCACTACAAAAAAAAAAAAAAAAAAAAAAAGTTTAATATAAGGATCCTTTTTAGACGATGCTTGGGATAAGTGTCTACAAATATTTTTATAATATTGAAAATGCTAAGCACCGTCGTATAAATTTTTTATTATATTAAACTAATTAATTAAATAATAAATTTTATTATTATTTTTAATTTTTTGATACTCTAAAGCGTCAGGATTTAAAAAAATGTTGACGCTTTAAAGTATCATCATATATTTTACCGACGCTTGGTATAAACTTCGGTATATACGTGATGACTCTTCATTTATTAACGCTTTAATCACTACAACAAAATTAGGTTATAGGAACACATGTTTGTGACACTTTTGTATAAGTGTCCTATCTATATTCTATATATATCCAAAATTAGATTATAGGGACACATTTTTGGGACACATTACAAAAATGTGTCGCTATATACCCTAGCGACGGCACATATAGCAACATTTACAATAAGTGTCGGTATTTTTGTCAGCGACACTTTTTTTAGATTTTAGAAACACTTAAAAGTGTCGCTATAGCCTAATTTTGTTGTAGTGAACCGACACTTTCAAACACGACGCTAGACTATATTAAGATGCTTTTAAATATCATTAAATATACAAATAAGTATTCTTAAATATTAACTTTCTTGTAGTGTAGCCAAAATTATGTTTGGATATAAAGGTGGGAGTAAGAACTTAAATATTAACTATAAGCCCTAATAGGGCAATGCCATTACAAAATATATTATTTTTATACTATATAAGTTTCGAAACTTTTAAAAGCATTTTAAATTTTTCTTTCTTTTTTATACTATAAAATTAGTGTTGCAACAGATCGAAAAACATTTGGTTGCATACTTCTCCTGGGTAGTTAAAACTATAATATATTTTATAACAACACACAAGAAAAAATTACAAAGACTTTAAATTTTAAAATATTTTATAATATAAAAATAATATTTTTAATCGGCATATTAATTATTACTATAAAAAAATCTCAATATAAAAATGATTTTTAAACAATGCTTAGTAAAAACGTCTCCAACTGTCTCTATAATATAGTAAATACTGACGTTTTAAAAAATGTTGTCATATAAATCCTTTATTGTCTCAAACTAATATATTAAATAATAAATATTATTATTATTTTTAATTTTTTAACGCTTTAAAGTACATAATATATTTGGGTAAATATAAGTGTACACCCCATATATAAGGGGTGTACATCCTAAACCCCATCCCATTCTGAAATGGTCATCTCAGGATAGGGTGGGGTGTAGAATGTACACCCTTTATGAGGTGTACACCTAGCATCCCCCAATATATTTTATCACTGCTTCACATAAATATCAATATATACATTACGACTCTTGGTTCTGGATGTCAACCCTTATAAGCAACATTTAAATATTTTTAAGCATTCTTTAATTAAGTATCACTTCCTTTTTCTCTCTTTTTTTCTTTTCTTTTTCTTTTTTTTTTTTTTTTTTTTTTTGTAGTGTATAACACATGCACAATCCACATTCACAGAATTGTGGATGCATATCACTTAAAAACTAATAGTTATCTCTCTCTCTCTCTCCCTCTCTCTCTCTCTCTCTCTCTCTCTCTCTCTCTCTCTCTCTCTCTCTCTTTATATATATATATATATATATATATATATATATATATATATATATATATATATATATATATATATATATATATATACCTCTGAGTTAGCAGGAGAAAGAGGACAAAATTAAAATGGGGTGTAGTATTTAAGGAAGCAAGAGTACATGTCAATCTCCGAGAGAAGCTGAAGCCGCGCTGGCAACGCTTGTCTTCTGATTCTGCTTCTGCTTCTGCTTCTGCTTCTTCTTCTTCTGCTGCTGCTTTTATTAAAAGCTCTTTTGTTGTAACTCAAACTCCCACTCTGCATGCACAGTGAGTTACAGCTCATGCATGGCGCGTGGATATGTGAACAAAATTGGATGAGAACGTACGCCTTTGATCGATCTACTATTCTCTTTAATTAATTAATACGCTTGCACCCTTTCCGCAACAAAAGATTTGTCTCACCAAAGGGGTTGACCAAAAAGAAGATGTAAATAATAACTCAATTAATCTAAGATATATTAAAGTATATATATATATATATATATATATATATATATATATATATATATATATATATATATATATATATATATATATATATATATATATATATATATATATATGTTTGATCTTAAAAAAGTTTTTAAAAGTTCTATAAATTAACTTTTAGTTAATTTGTTTCGACTAATCGCCTGATCAATCGCTAGCTATTTTCATAAAATTTTACAGCTAATTATTAAAATTTTACATTAATTTGGCTCTTAAAAATTTATTATAATTTTTTTATTTTTGTATATATATATATATATATTTGTGTACGTGAATAGTTATATATAACTCGTTTTTCATTTTGAAAACACAATTAATCTTTCTTAATGATGGAGCAAATATATGAAGCATGCATGCTTACTATTTAACTATATAAAAAATTTGATCAGCTGTGGATAATAAAAATTACTCTGCTAATATTATTATAGTTTATTTGTAATGTACATATAAAGTAAAATATATATCTTATATTTTTTTTTCTTAAAAAGAAAAAATTGTTGTATTTTAGTTGAGTTGACTCCTTTTATAAAGCTACCATATATGTAACATCAATACTCGCCCGGTTTACTCGGGAGCAGGGGATCTTTCGGTGTAACGCTTTACACCACACTTTACCTTGTGTGCTTAGCACGCCTTCAGTGTAACGCTTATATATTTCGTGGTCAATGTGTTTGACACACATAATTATCTTAGAAATTAATTTATTGAGATAAATTAATTGCACCATTACTCCTTGAGCTTTAACTCTAGGTTAATTCACTTATCCAACTCTTTTTTTTTAAACTTAGATATTAATGTTCTAAGTTTTTAAAAGCATTTTTATTTTCTTATATATATATATATATATATATACACACACACACATATACTATTTACTAATTAAAGAAAAGGAAAAAAATATGTATATTGCATGTACATGGTTCATTTAAACATATGTAAATTAAAAAATTCATGAAAATAGAAATTAAATATTCTATCACTAATTAAACATGATCATGATGCTATAATGAATAGTTAGAGGAGTATATGTAAAGAATATTTAATTACCCTGTCAAGTCCTGAGATAAAACCTTTCATTAAAACAACACTCACTATAACAAAATTAGATTATAGCGACATATTTTTATGACACTTTTTTACAAGTGTTCTATTTATATTTCATCTATATTTAAAATTAGCTTATAGTGACATATTCTTAGGACATATTACAGTAATGTGTCACTATACACCCTAACGACTGAACATATATATAGCGATACTAATAATTAGAGTCAGTATTTTTTAAAAAATTTTATGAATACTTAAAAACATCTCTATAGTATAATTTTATTGTAGTGACTAAGTAATGCATGTGCTTACTTCTCTTAACTCCTCTTAATCATTTCTTCATGTGAGAACACTTTTCACATGCATGGGAATAAGCTCAACACAAGTTTGGTCCTTGTTAGTATCCACTTATTAAAAAGGGCACAAAGTGTGTGAGCCATAGTTTTTTCCTTTTTATTTTTCTATTTTTTAATTCTTTTTGTTGGCTATTTTGTCTGCTACAGCTGGTATTGATGCCTTAATTAGATGGGGTGAGTTCTTGCCATTGTTTAGATTCTTGAACAACTTACTCAATATATCTTTTTAATTTAGGTTCTGATTGGATGCATGAATATTTTGATCGTTATATTTTTAAAATTTATTCAAAAAATTTGAATGTTGGATTGACAAGAAGTATGATCGAATGTTTAAAATTGGATATTATATTCGGTCTTTAATTTTTTTTAAAAAATAAAGTAAATATTTTATCTCGTAAACGTAATATATTATTTTACCAAATTATGAATGTCAAAATCTTTAAAAATATAAAAAATCAAACTCCTGACTTAATTATCATCATCATACTAGAAAATTCTTATATGGAATGTGTGAGTATTTTGTTTGACATATCTCCATAATTTACTTTAAAAACTTGTACATATTGATACATTATTGAATATTATATTCCACCTTCTAATTATTTTTTCAGTAAAATATATATACTATTCTATCAAATTATAAATATTAAGATATTTCGAGTAAAAATCAATTTTTTTTCTTAAAAATTTATACTAAATAAATTATTTTTGAATAACTTATTTTGGCATCTAAATAGAGTCTTACTAAAGAAGTGCATGTAATGTTAATATATTTTTTTCCCCAATTTATTATAACTTGTAATTTTGCTACAAATGGAATTTAGTATTAATACCTTTCAAGCTTGAATTTATTATTACTTGTGATTCTGCTACAGATAAAATTTATTTAGAAGATGCTAGATTATACTAAAAAGTTGAAAATACACCCGTTATTTATGCTACAGATAAAATTTATTTAGAAGATGCTAGATTATACTAAAAAGTTGAAAATACACCCGTTATTTAGCAAAATAAAATTTTTATTTAGAAGATGCTAGATTATACTAAAAAGTTGAAAATACACCCGTTATTTATGCTACAGATAAAATTTATTTAGAAGATGCTAGATTATACTAAAAAGTTGAAAATACACCCGTTATTTAGCAAAATAAAATTTTTTAAAAAATAAATCCGACCTGCCGGATTCGAACCAGCGACCTAAGGATTTTATCTGCAAACACTACAGTCCTCCGCTCTACCAACTGAGCTAAGGTCGGTTTTGAAATTTTTTATTAATATATATATATATATATATATCGAGTGACGGGTGACGGGTGAAATTCACCCCACCCAGGATGGGGTGGGGTGTAAAATGTATACCCCTTATGGGTGTACACTTATATATACCCTATATATATATATATTGGGCAACCTCCTAGAGTTCGGAGGGAGCCCGAGGACCCTGGCAAGTTACAGCAGGTCGAGGCTCAGCTTGTTACTCTGACTGAGCTGGTTCAACACCAGCTTCCTAGTAGTCTAGCAAGATTCGGAATCTGCCTACATTGAGGTGGGTTTATGTTCATTTTGTGTTTTATCTTTTCGGCCTTCTGGTCGCTTTAGTCCAGTCGGACACTTGTTCTTGATCTAATCCTGATTATGTCTACATGTCTTATATTCCTAAATGTCTAGAACTGATTGGGTTTTATTATGTTATTTAGTTTAAGTTGTACTTGAACTCTAAATGTATGATCTTGTACTTACCTAGTCGTGCATGTATAGAGGAGACTCTATCCGTTCGGATAGAGAATTTTCTATACACATGGCGATCTGTTCGCGCCCAGTTTTGCAATTCTGATTTTAAAAAAAATAAAATAAATAAATAGACTGATTTTAAATCTCAAAACGTGACAGATTTTATGATATATATATATATGAATAGGAGGAGCTGAGAGATAAAAATAAATAATTTTTTTTTATCACACTTTTTCACTGCACATAACGCAAATTTTTTGAAACGAATCTGAAAAAACTGCCTATGAAGAGCTGCGCCGTACGTAGGAGAGCGTGGTGGGTTTGAGTAGCATTACTCGGATTTTTGAAGAGGTGCCGAAGATGCGGGTGAGTGATTTAAGAAGTCGTCGGTTTAATACGTTTCGGCGCCGAGTTTCTCTGAAGTGGGAAACATTTCGGCAGAGTAAGCTGTTTCGGCACCGGCTTTACAGTTTGGAGAGTTTTTTTTGCACTATATAAGATATATTCTAAATTAATATTGTTATGTTATACGAAAGGCAAAAAGTTTAATTAAAAGTAATATATAATTTTACAGTAAAATAATGTTTCTTAAAAAAATTATTATTGTATTTGTGTGTAATGTGAAATTTTTTCTCAACATGAATACTCTACTATTTTGTCAGATAAAGTACTCGGCAAATGGGGCTGATTCGCCACCGACATTTCAACATTACCGTACTCGCTCCCTTTCTCCTTCCTCCCGCGATATATAAACGATCCTTCGTAGGGGGAGCTCACCTCCCTCTCTCTCTCTCTCTCTCTCTCTCTCTCTCTCCTCTCCACACTTCGCTCTCGATCCGCCATGGAAGGAGCATCCCTCTTCCGCTGGGAGCTCGATGCAGTAGGAGGCGGCGCTGGTAAGTTTCATCTCTTCCCGCTTCTCTCGATTCTGTTGTAATGGCTTGAGTTAGGGTTTTGTTCCCTTGGTTGCTTGATGAGGACGATGATGGTGTTGATAAGACCGAGTGGTTTTGGTAGGAGAAAACCCTAAATGCGAGAGTAATAAGAAGAAGGGTTTGATCGGGAGTAAGAGTAGGAGGCAGACGCTCTCCGACATCACGAACACAGGGAGGAACCAAGAAAACCCTAAGACGACGATCTATTCCGATTCCAAGGATCTAATCGAGCTAACGAAGGTTTTGAAGTTTTTTAATCCTCCTTTTCAAATCTTATCGAATTCCATTTCTAATGCCTAGCCTAAAAGGAGTGCCCTTTTCTTTCGGCTCGCCGAATCCCAGGGAAAAAGTGAGCTACTGAAGCTTCTCGGGGAGGGAAAGTATGCGCATTCGTGGAGTGGAGTTCAATTAATTTTAGGTTAAGGTTGAGTTTTTGTTAACTGGATTGGGTGGGTGATGATCTTTGTTTATAGTAAGACAATCGAAGAGAGCAATACTGAGTTGCAGAAGCTTCGTGTCGCGTTGCACAAAGCCAATCTGCAGAATAGGGAACTTGCTCAGGCCAACTCTCAGATGCTAATGGTGCTTTTCCTTCTCCTTCTTCCTCCTCTTTTATCTTTCTTAATTGTCAAATAAGAAAAAAAAAAGGAAAAAAAATCTTATCTTTCTCTTGCTTTGATCTTCAGGAACTCAATTCGGGGAAAGATAGAGTAAGTCCAATCTTTTTTTTAACTGGCCTATTTGTTTGGTGGTGCTTACTTTCGCCTGTTCAGGTGGTTTAGTTGTTGGCTATGAAGGGATAGGACTATTAGCAAACCCTAAAAGATTTTGCATTAGAATTCTTCAAATAGCTTTCGATTGGAGCTAGAAGAAGAAGCTTCAAGTTCAAGCTTCTTAGCTAGAAGCTCTGATTTTTTTGGTTTGTTAAAATGCCGAGCTTGTGCTTCTTGAGTTAGGAAACTGTTACACAAACTGTGGGGAAAGAGCTCCGAAAGTAGGTCTTAGCTTTAGTAGCACCAGAGTTTTCTTTTGTGTGTGTTTGCAAGCGCGCATGTCGACTCGAATTTGAGTTATCATAATTTGCTAATTTGTGGGTGTACAGCTGAAAGAATTGCAGCATGAGCTTGGATGCACAACAACAGTCCTCAGAATGAAGACTCTGGAACTGGAGGTATGAGATTATCAGGTGGTTTTACAAGTATTCTTATTTATACTCTACTGAAAGTTTTTTTCTATTTTTCGGATTAATTTTAGGAGAAGGACAAGTTGATTAGAGAACTAAGTAAGAAAATTGGGTTGGAGGTATCTATGAGTGCAAATTTGCTATATATGCATCTGTAGTTACTCTATCGCCTCCATTTTCCTCTTTGCTGATATACTTCTTTTCTTCCTTTCTGCCTAAATGCTAATTTTGGGCGTGCTAAGATTGTTGCTGATGCACCTCACCCAACTAGCGCTGATAAGAAACGCAAACCCAATAGGAAGCACACATTAGAAACTCAAGGTAATTTTTTGGCCCTCAACGTTCATGAATCGTAGTCATTTTTTCTGCAAATAACTGTTGTCAGTTCGTCTTTATTCGCTTTGGTTATGTATTTAACTTCTTCTGTACCGCATTGTTCCATGAAGCAGCACTGCAAGGAAAGGATGACAGAAGGTAACGGCTAGCTTTGAGATGCCGCCGCTACTATTTGTGATTGAATAAATTGCACCGAAGGTCCTCAAACATCTAGTGTAGTTTCAGTTTCGTCCTCACAATTGGGGGTCTGTTGCCAAGTGAAAACCTCCTAAACAACGTGGGGGGAGACCTGGTACAATTTATCCCTTTCATAATATAAGCAATAGTCGAGTAATCGCTCTCATTTATGTTTCAATCAGGAGGTCCTTAAGAAGGAGATTTATCAAATTGACATCCGAATCATCTGAACCTTCTGAAGACTCCTTTGAGATTGAGGATACCAAGATCTCAGTTTGCTCACTAATCGGCAAAGACTCCGGTAAAGGGTCCTCTTTTGAGCTTGACATTTCCACCCCAGGTTCAAGTGCTTTTCACGGACAAGTGAAGAACGAATCAAACGGCGATTCAAGTGGGACTTTGAAATCTTGCATTCGAGAATTGAGGATATCTTCAAATGGAAGGCCGATGCGGAGGGCTGCTGAGAAGGTCCCTTCCTACAAAGAACCCCCTCTGAATGTTAAGATGCGACGGCCTTGAGCAGGTTTTCAAAATTTAGCAGAATGTTACTAAAATTGCAGTTTGAGTGCCATCCGAGAGATGGTCATCTCACTCTACGAGTACATGTTTTTTTTTCTAGTGCAATCGAACTTTTGCTGTATAGTTACTGTAGTCTTTTGGTTCTGCAACCTTATATCTGTGATGCGTAGTATCATCTCCCTGTAGATGCTTTATGTACAATTTTGTGAAGGTGTATTCATTTCGAAGTTTGCAGTTGAACTGTGGAAGAAGCTGCATTTCTAACTTTGCGGTGCTTCTTATCTACTGCAATTAATCAAACTTCTTGGGCCCGAACTGTGGCCCACGGTAGTGGTTAGTCCGATAAGGCATTAGTGTTAGCGGATTCGGGCGTTGTCGCTCAAAAGGTGTGAGCGAAGATTCTGGTAAACCAAAAGGCCACGGTTCCCGATCACAACAAAACAAAACCAGCGGGAAAGAACGTGGAAAATAATATCCCTATTTTTATTTTAAAAAAATTTTAAAAATCCTTCATTCTACCCACCATCTCCGTTCTCGTCCGTTAATTTCTACCCAATAGTAGTAGCAAGAAATAATAATAATAATAATAATAATAATAATAATAATAATAATAAAAGCCACTCACTTCTCCTTTTCTCTCTCTCTCTTTCTCTAATTTTTGAGAGAGAGAGAGAGAGCATCAATGGCGTCGACCACTCTCTCCTACTCTCCTATACTCCGAGACCCTTATTTTCCCAACCAATCCCACCGTAATAGGCCATTTCCATTTACTCTCCCTTCTTCTTCTTCTTCTTCTTCTTCTTCTTCTTCTTCTTCTCCTTTCTCTGTGGAGGTGACAAATTCGAGTGGTTGCTCTAGAAGCTTCCGCCGATCGCTGCGGTGCGCTGCGTCCTCCTCCTCGAACGGGCGCGGGGACGAGGACGATGCCGTGAAGGAGGTGGAGAGGCTTCTAGAAGAGAAGCGCCGCGCCGAGCTCGCCGCGCGCATTGCCTCGGGCGAGTTCACTGTCCAACAATCGGGGTTCGCCCTCCGCCTCCTCTCTCCTCTTTTTTTTGCCCTAATCGACTCTTCTAGTGCTCGTTGCTGATGCTTCTACTCCCTTCCACTTCTTCTTCTTCTTCTTCTTCTCAAGAGAAGATGGGCTTCGTCCGTGCGGAAGCTCCTGGTGGGGCTCGTCTCGAGATGGGCGGGCGATTTTGGCCCCGCGGAAGGGCCCGAGATCCCGCAGGCGAAGGGGTCGGTTCAAGCTGTGGGGAGCCAAGCCTTTTTTCTTCCCCTCTATGAGCTTTTCCTCAGTTATGGAGGTATCTTTCGCCTCACCTTTGGGCCCAAGGTAAGTGATTTCGAATCTATTTTAATCTCCATCTTCTAATTGTGGTGCAAAAATGTTAAGATTTGCAATTTTGGCACACGAGTAGTGTTAAAAATTTGATTTTTACTCCTTTTTTAACCAGTCTTTTCTGATTGTTTCGGATCCGGCCATAGCGAAGCACATCTTAAGGGAGAATTCTAAAGCTTACTCCAAGGTTTTGACTCTTAACTTCATGTGTACTTGTCATTTTATTTACTTGTTATTGAACTCGGAGAATAAAGAAGAGCAGTGTAGTATAGTTAAGTTGGCATTGGTGATTACAGGGTATATTAGCAGAGATTTTGGACTTTGTGATGGGAAAGGGTTTGATCCCAGCTGATGGTGAGATTTGGCGTGTTAGGAGGCGTGCAATTGTCCCCGCATTGCATCAGAAGGTAATCAATTTTGAAGATTGGGGATTAGAGTGTAATATTGTGGGCTCATTGAATTTACTCATTTGATTTCATCAAACAGTATGTGAGTGCCATGATTGGCCTCTTCGGAGGAGCTTCAAAGAGGCTCTGCGAAAAGTTAGAGGCAGCTGCATCAGATGGAGAGGATGTGGAGATGGAATCTTTGTTTTCTCGTTTGACTTTGGATATCATTGGCAAGGCTGTTTTTAATTACGACTTCGACTCATTAACACACGACAACGGGATTGTTGAGGTCTTTGTTCGGCTACTTGTTTTCATTCATTGCTTGATGTTTTTTTTTTTTTTTTTGCTATATTATGCCTTCTTCCTCTTTGTTTTGATCAGGCGGTATACACTGTCCTGCGAGAAGCAGAACTTCGGAGTACTTCTCCAATACCAACTTGGGAAATTCCGATATGGAAAGATATATCCCCTCGGCAGAAGAAGGTTAAAGCAGCTCTTAAGTTGGTCAATGATACCCTCACTGATCTATTTTCTATTTGCAAGGTAAACAATCTGTTCCCATAAGATAATTGATTTAGAATTCATTCCTCGAACAAAACAGTAGTTGATTTGGAAATTGAAAATTTTTGTTTGGCACAAAGACTATAATAATATCACAAAATTAATCAAAATTGACATTTGCTTCTTCATAAACACAGAGAATGGTAGAGCAAGAAGAGCTGCAATTTCACGAGGAATACATGAATGAGCAAGATCCTAGTATTCTACACTTCCTGTTGGCATCTGGAGATGATGTACTATTTCAGTCCTATTCTTGTAAACTTAGTTGATACTTCTTGCATATTTCAGAGGAAAAAGAAAATATTGCAACTCGTATTAAGTCTTATTGATCTCTTCGTCTTGTTAGGTTTCTAGCAAGCAGCTCCGAGATGATCTGATGACAATGCTCATAGCCGGCCATGAGACATCTGCAGCAGTACTGACATGGACCTTTTATCTTCTTTCTAAGGTATGTATGGTGTGGTTCACTAGTGATTAAATATAGTATTCTATGTTTGTCACGGTGAATTTCCTGAAGCATTCTACAGATTTGACTTCTTTCATTCAGTTGCATATGCATTATTGTTGTTTACTATTTATGTTCTTTTGATTGGTATTATGTAGGAACCAAGAGTTATGGCCAAACTTCAAGATGAGGTAATTTAAGTTTTACTGCACGATAAAACGTTCAGCAACATGACATTTGTCCACACTTCGAACGAACAAAATCATATGATGCTATTTCCTTTTTGTGATCCTCAGGTTGATACCGTTTTAGGCGATCGCTGCCCAACAATAGAGGACATGAAGAAACTCAAATATACAACTCGCGTGATCAATGAAGTAAGAATCATATGTGAATTGCTTTAATTGATTGGATAAGTGATTATCAGGTATTATACATTCGTTTTCCTCTTTCTTCTTTGTTGCAGTCATTGAGACTTTACCCTCAGCCACCGGTCTTGATTCGCCGGTCACTTGGCAATGATGTTCTTGGGAAGTACCCCATTAAAAGGTAATGGTTTCTCATGCACATTCGTGAATTTTTGGGCTATTTTGAGTATTATTTTGTGATTTTATTATGCGACGGTTTAAGATATGGGGTTCTATTTTAAATGATAGGGGCGAAGATATATTCATTTCGGTATGGAACCTCCACCGGTGTCCTAAGCATTGGGATGATCCTGAGAGTTTCAATCCTGAAAGATGGCCTCTAGATGGACCATCTCCTAATGAGATAAATCAAAATTTCAGGTACACATTCTTATCTAGAACCAAATCTAATTAAGATAGACAGCCTGAAAATTGTATTTGAAATACTGCCACCAAGCCTGAGCCTAAACCAAATTTGAGATGAAAAATAGACATTCCTATCCGCAATTTTCCGTTGTGAGATCCAGATTTATTCATGATAAATACGCGTAGGCTGTGAACATTATTTTTTTTGCTTGTTTTCACTGCAACTTCACTCTCAATCCTTTTAGGTGGAGTAATTAAACAAGTGAATTCTTAAGCAATATGAGATATTTTTCTTGTGAGTTTACTCAAATATTCGTTATGTAAGCTGCATTTCAGACAACCAGGTTAATGGTTTTAACATTGAATATTGCAGCTACTTACCATTTGGTGGTGGGCCAAGGAAGTGTGTCGGGGACATGTTCGCCACTTTCGAGGTATTCTTCCTTTGAGATTTCCGGTACTTTTGTTCCTCTGTGCGGATAATAGATAAATGCGCTGTGACCAAAACATTGGGACATAAGATTACCAAAAGAAAAAAGAAAAATAATCCAAATTGCTATACTAATGGAATATAAATGCAAATCTTATGAAACAATAGGGACTTTTGTGTTCGCCGAATTGACATGTAATCATCAAGTTTTTTTTTTTTTTTTTTTTCTGTTTCAGACTGTCACAGCAACTGCGATGCTCGTGAGACAATTCAACTTTCAAATGGCCATAGATGCACCCCCTGTAAACTTCTAGCTTTTCCTAAAAGCTCATTTAATTAAGCCATTTGGCAACGCCAAAACTGAGCATTTTCTAACATTAGAACTAAAATCAAAATCCATCTTTGCAGGTGGAGATGACAACTGGGGCCACCATCCACACAACTGAAGGCTTAAAAATGACTGTTACGCGAAGGACACGACCTCCCATAATCCCGAACTTGGAGAGTAAAGTAATCAAGGTTAATTCTGTTCCCACAGTTGTTTCAGAAGGGGACCAACAAGGTGAAGTCTCTACAACAGCTCGTATTTGATTAATAGCTACCCTACCGTGTTACCGTGTTATTCAAATGCACTTTGATTCAATGGTATGGAGAAAGTGTTTTTTTTTTTCTATTTTCCCCCCAATTGTTGATCTATCTTTCGCATGCTAGTCGGTGTAAGCTATCGAAGTTTTGAAGTACTGTAAATTTCAGATAAATAAATTTGGAGGCCGCCAGATCTGTGGCTGGCTCCTCTCTGTCAACTGGCTCTTAGCAGTTTCTTAAATTCTCTGTTGAGGTGGAACTATTTTTGGTTGGTTATCATGTCACATGTTTAATAATTGCTTTTGCGCCTTCTTGTTCGATCAACTAACCCACTTGAATAACTTGGTTTGAGAAAACAACACTTCAAGCAGAGAATTTGTGTTCCAAGAAAACATGCAATCCATCATCGAACAGCAGGTTTGTTGTACTAGCAGAAGAGAATGTTTTATTCAATTATAGCTCCCTATTTACAGATCTGAAAGTTTCAGGTTGTCCACCCAGTACTTTGTACATATTTACAGATACACGGCGCAGTTTCGAACAGCAGTCCAGTAACTACACCAGCAAGGCTTCAAGCTCTCGGAGAACATCGGTGCGCGTAACTATACCTGCTTAGCATAGATGAACTTGTTAGGTTCTCAATGTTAGGCCTTGAATATTATATTATGTCCCTGTTAGTCCTGGTCTATAGAACTACAACTTGAGAAGCAGCAGCAGCTAGGTGCTTTTCAAATAGTTCTATTCAAGTTTTTTTTTTTTTTTTTTTTTTTTTTTTTTTTAACTGGGGCAAAGCAAGCCCAAACCAAACCATCAGAATAACAAGCTAATTTTTCTCACCTATAACTTGGTTTTTCTCATTTACGATTGGTATCCTGTGGATCTTCGCCTTGAGCATTAGAGCTGCAGCATCTGTGTAAATAACACATAATTAAGCTCTCTTTCAAAACCATCAACCAAAACTTGTATAAATGATCACATGAAGTGAACGTGAAAAAAAATTACCCATGATAGTTTTCTCAGCAGGTAAAGTGACTGCAGGAGTTGACATCATCTCGCCAATTCTTGTTCTCAGCTGTTTAGCAAATGAAAGTATGTACGTAAGTGACCTTCCTTCATGTTTGTGTGTGTGCATGTGTGTGCATGTGTGTGTGCATGTGTGTGCATGTGTGTGTGTGTGTGTGTGTGAGAGAGAGATAGAGAGAGCAAACCCCATTTGAGGCTTTAGCCTTGTCTTTCTTGGAGATGATTCCAACACATCTGAGCTCGCCGTCGACCACCGGAAGCCCCGAGACGAAGTCGAAGTGATGGTTGATCTCCTCAAGCGTCTGCTCCGCCTTAGCAGTCCATACCGGCCTCGACATGACCGCACTAAGAAGCGCCGACCGCCGCCGCGACTGCCCACGAAAACAAGATCACAATTACGAAGTAATTCGAGAGATCGCAAACCAAAAGGAAAGGAATCGGAGTGCACCTGATCATTCTCACTCGGGGCCTGAGACTCGAGATAGAATCTGAGGTCGTCGTAGCTGAGGAGGGAGAAGTTCTCCGGCCATTCGCCCGAGATAATTCCCTCCGGATTCTCGTCGAGCTCCAGCCGAATACTTCCAGTCGGAAACTCCGACGCTCGGCTCTTTTCGAACGTTTTCGTGCGCGAGTGCGACGACGTCGTAATGTAGTGATTGAAATTGAACGAGGAGGAGGTGAAGGTTTTGGATCTTGCACAAGGGAAATGGAATGTGGTGGCGCACGCCATTTTGTTCAAATTGCATCTCGCACGTAGCGGTGTAAAAATGAGAATATATAGACGCAGATATTATTTTTGGTGGACCGGGTCCATGGTTTCGGGTTTGATCTTTAATTGAGAACGGAACAACGACGACGATGACAACGACGACGAAGACTCATGGTAGAGTGTTTGGCGTTGCAATTATTTTCGTCGGAACATGTCGGGACGTGGACACCCGGCGCGTTCTGATTGGGTGTCGTGATTCTTCATGGGCCCCACTCCACATGGGTGTGAGTGGATAAGGTTTGAGAATTGGGTTCATGCACATCACAGTTAGGAATTGGTCTGCATCGATCAAAGCTGGAAAATAATGCCAGCTAGAGCCAAATCTGAGACTGAATGAGTGGACAGCGATGCCACGATGCAGCGCTTCGTTCGTTTCTTTTAAAAATAAATTTAACTAAAAATTATAAAATAATTAGACTTCGAATTTAGAATCTCCAATATCAATCATTAAATTTTTGGGTTTTCATAAACTCAGAGCCACCACATGGTCCACACCCATCAGATTGCATTAGTTTTGTTTTTTTTTAAAAAAAAATAATAAATAATTGTGATTAGGCCCAGATCCGAAGAACTCATGGATCTATTTGGGCCTCAATTGGCCCATTAGTTGTTAGCATTAATATTGGGTAGTTAGGCTCATGGGCCACGGCCCAATTATATTTCAAATGCACGGCCACTATTTTATCGTTCACACGAAGGTGTGAATCTCTCTCTTTCTATATCTCGACTCCTCTCTCTTTCTCTGTTCTTCTTCTTCTTCTTCTTCTTCGTCTCCATCACCACCTCCTCCTCCTCAAGCTTAACCATGGCCGCCGCCGCCGCAGCAGCCATTGGAGCCCACCTCCTCCCCCTTCGACCTCGCCCGAGCCGCGTCCTCTTCGCCCGCCGCCCCCTCGCCCCCGCCCCTCGCGCGTCGCCATTAACGCAGCTTCGGAGGAGTTGCCCCCCCAAATCTCCTCCCTCCTCGCGCTTCTCCCCCGTTGTTGCCTCCCAATCCAACTTCTTCAGAGGTTCGCTTCACTTCTCCCCAATTTCGTTCCATCCGTTCCTCTAATTCGTTCGTTTCGGTAGGAACATGGTTTTAGGATGTTATGTTTAATTAGTGACCTTGCAAGAGATTATTGGTTTAGAACAAACAGGATTGCTTAAATGTTTGATGTTTGAGCAAAATAATGGTATTAATGTAATCGCTCCGGCTTAGCAGTTTTTCAAATTTTGGTACCAAAATGAACTTAGATCTTTTGCGAATGGCCATTTTGATTCAATTGGATTAAAACTAATTGAAGGGCTTGGATGTGTGTGTGGTTTAGAAATTTAGTGTGACTCATGATGTTAAGTAACACTTTTTTTTCGGATTCCAAATATAATGCTTCCTTCTTGTTGATTTATTAGCTTTTGTTAGCAAAGAGCGCACGCAACTAAACAAAATCAATTGGCGATCACGACAGAAAAGTAAAATCAAAATTGCACGACAGAGAATTAACACACACAGATTTACGTGAAAAAATTCTTTGCAGGGAAAAAATCACGGACGAAAGAGGAGAGGTTTCACTATATAGAAAAGAGGGAATACAAGAGTTCTACTTCGTACAATCGCTCGATCTCACTCTAGGACAAATAAAAGAGAAATTAGAGTTTTTCCTTAGCGGATCGGATCCACAAAATTTCTATTGGCGAATCTGAATTATAATATCGAAGCGATTCTGATTTTGAGTCACATCTAACAGCTTTGTAAGCTTATCTCATAATTTTGTGATCTTCTTTCTAAAACCTGTTGCATTTGGCTTTTATGGCAATTAGTACCAGCCATTTTCGCCGTCTAATTTGCGCTTCATTATTCGGTAGTTGTTCAGGCAGCATGGAGAGTCAGTAAGGATGTAATCGAGGCAGGAACCAACTTTGTGCCTGTATGCTTCTGCTTCCGAATTTGCACTTTAAGTTGTGTATTTAGCACCTATCTTTAGTTGAGAATTTGTGTTTGTGGAAAGAACTCGGTAGCGAGCTTTACGCGGTTGCATCTTTTATGGCAGGATGCAGTTCCAAGACCAGTAGCCAGGGTTAGTGTTGCTGTCGTTGCGGTAACTGTTGCCCTCTTTCTACTAAAATCGTTCCTCTCCACCGCGTTCTTCGTATTGGTATGTGCTCTTATCGTAATTTCCTGAGAATTGTAATAGATTATGTCGAGGATGTCGTGCAGCTCTGTTCAATATTAGTTGTAGTTCAGGAACTTTCTCATTTGAATCAGAGAACTAACTGTATGCCTAATTTCTGGAACTTTTACTGGTGTGTAGCAGCACTTCCTCATTGAGTAATCCCTCTATGAAAATAAGCATTTTACTGTTTTTCTTTTCCCTTTCATTTTTTGTATTGCTAGTGACTTCAAGTAGAAATTACCATGCTTATGACTCCTAATGTTCAATGTCAACATTTTTCCTCCCTAAATGTCAATTTCACTTAATTTGCGATGCGAACCCCTAACTGTTGCATACCAAAGAGCTACTCTTGAGTGTTGATTTGTAGGTTTTTGGGGTGGAGACATGATATTCTTAGTCAGTACTTTTGCTGAGAGATGAGTTTTTTTTTTTCTTGGTTTTTGGGGGGCCAACAGGCTATGATGGCACTCATATATTTCGTCTTCGTCGCATTCAACACCGATGAGGTCTCCGGTGGTAGCGGTGGAAATGGGAGCACAACATCAACTGAAGAAACCTTGGAAGAAGCTCGGCGTATAATGGAGAAATACAAGTAAATTACTTATAACTATATACCAATTGTATCATACTTCTTTTTCTTATCTGCTTGTAGTTGCAAATGAATATATGGAGAATCTAATGCTCTTTTGTTGGTTAATGTGTGCTTTCTAGTGTTTTATTGTTGAATTGATTAGTAGGGCTTTTCTTTTATTCAATCATCCAAGCTAAATGTAAGCAACAAGTTCGCCAAGTTAGTAGTAGTGTTTTTGTTATTTAAAAGATTGAATTGAATGGAATAAGATGAAAGATTAATGTTGGAAAAAAGCGAGTACAGGACATTCATGGCAACACAATGCATATGAGTTCTATGAAAGCTGCATGGAAATTCTCTTCCATCACTAAATTTTAGGAATAACAAGAATTTGCAAAGTTTGAAACTTATGCCTTTCAACATGCATAACATGTCTCTTATAGGGTTAATACAAACATAGTTTTCGAGCTGCTTCGCTCCTGCAAAGGAGATTATATGCAGATTTTATTAGCAAGGCTTTCTTCCAAAGTTATCTATCGTAACGGTAACTTTGCATCATATATTCAAACTATCTACTCATCTAAACTGATGATGCAACGAAGGCTTTCGCCGTTGATCATGTAGTCGAATGCCTTGTTGATATCCGAGAACGGCAGTCTATGAGTGATGAACTTCTCCACTTCCAGTTGCTGCAGACGCGAGAGAGAAGTAAACTCTTTGTGGTCAGTCGACACGAAATTCACAAAACGATAAGGCACTAACACTCAAAAAACACACCCACACCTTCTTCATGTACATATCGACAACTTTGGGGAGATCGGTTCGAGGCTTGTAGTTTCCAAAGAAGGTTCCTTTCAGAGTCCTCTCGTTCAGGAAATTTATCGGCTTAGTCTTGAACAAGTCATCTTTGCTAGGCACTCCGACAAGTACAGCAACACCCCAACCCTGCATTTCGTAGGTATCTCACATTATCACATTATCACATTAATTAGCCTGAGATTCAGAGAGAAGCTTTTCATAAGCCCAGCGAAATAAAAAGCTAAGAACTCTGGTCGAGAACTAGATATCGGGCAAACAAAAAGTCTAGAGCTTCTTGTTGGAGCGGAAAGCTAAAACAAGCTTCCGATCATTTAAAAGCAGAAGCTCTATTTTGAAGTTTCTGATGCTATTTTCAGTAGAAAGCTCTTATAGGAAACCAAGTAGAAAGTTATTGGTGCTTCTCTAAACGATCGATTTAGCAGAAGCGCCAGGCGAGAAGCAAAACACGAGTCAAGTTACATACATCATGAACACATTCAAAAGCAGATATCATTGCATTGATGTTGCCTGTGCACTCGATACTCCTATCAACTCCGCCATCGGTCATCTCTGCAATGACCTGTCCAAAGAGTGTAGATGTTACTAGAAGCGGAGAACCTACTTATGAATATGCTGCAGTACACATTAAACAAGAACAAACCTCTTGCACAGGTTTGTCATGATCCTTTGGATTGACGAAATCAGTGACACCAAACTTCTTGGCTGAGACCACAGCAAGAGAATTAGAAGGATCTTTAAATGAACTGACATACGCGCAAGGAAGAAGATCTAAATAAAAAGAGGTTATGATAAAAGTAGAGGGCATAAGAAATTCAATATACCTTCCTTGAATCTGTTGGGGTTCAAATCAACACCGATGATTCTAGATGCTCCAGCAATTCTTGCACCTTCCGCAGCCTAAATAGTAGCAGCACAAATAACATTCAGAAACTGAACCTATGATTATAACACTCAAGAACATTACATTTACGATATTAGGTACTGTTTCAATCATACTTACTGCAAGACCCACAGCTCCCAGCCCAAATACCGCGACTGTCGAGCCCTTCTTTGGTTTAGCAACATTCAGAGTAGCCCCCAAACCTGAATAATGTGCAGGTAAATGATATGTTCCCATGTTTTCATACATATACCTCAACAAAAGCTACCCTTACTACTTTGCATTAGGATCTTTAGTACTCAAAAATTATGTGTCCAACATATTGATGAAAAAGCAAAGAAATATAGATTGAGGCAATGCAGAGACCTGTTGATATGCCGCAGCTGAGAATGCAAACTTTGTCGAGAGGAGCGGAGGGATCAATCTTCGCAAGGCAGCCGGAGTGGATGACAGTGTATTCACTGAAGGTGGATGTGCCGAGAAAGTGATATATGGGACTCCCACTCTTGAAGAACCGCGCATTACCGTCACTGATCATCACGCCGCGATCGGTGTTGATTCTAAGAAGGTCACACATGTTGCTCTCCTCCGATTTACAGTGCGCGCACTCCTTGCATTCTCCGGTGAAGACCGGAAGTACGTGATCTCCCTCTTTAAGATCCATCACCCCTTCGCCAACACTCTCCACAATTCTGTCGATTGGAATTAACAAAACATGATACTAAATCCATCATGAACAGCGCAAAAAGAATGAACATACCCTGCTGCTTCATGGCCGAAAATGCGAGGAAATAGCGGATTCTGGCCCTGAAAACCATTCAATGACAAGTTCAATAGAGCAGATAGTACATTCTTTTATTAACATAATTGTGTGGATCAAACCCACCAGATCAAAACGGGCCCAAAAATATATATATATATATATATATATATATATATATATATATATATATATATATATTTAACATTCAAGACATAGATAATATATTTTAGAGATAATTGTCTGTGTACCCCTGAAATCTGAAGAAATATTTAATTTATCCATCTTATTTTTTTCTTTCCAATATATCCTTCATACGTTTCACCGTTATTAAAAATACTCTTACCGTTTTTCTTTGTTAAGTTAACTAGGATTAAACTAGAGTTAAATAATAATCGGAGTTGAAAACTATCAGATATACCTATTTTGTCCCTATCTATCGAAACTATTGAAAATTTTAAGGATACATAAGAAAAGTTGGTTATGGTAGAAGGGTATATTTGAAAGGGCAAAATTGTAATTTTACACAGATAACGGCAGCTCCAAACGGTACACTAACAGAGTTTAACTTCAGGAATAGTTTAGAAAGAAGTTGGAACGTAAGAAGGATAGTTTTAATATTAGCCTTCTAAGAGGAGTAAATCTAAAAACCGAAAAATTTTTAGGAATATATAGAAAATTACTCCTATATTTTATTGACCGATGACCGACAATAATAATTTATTAGTTTCAAACCATAACTCATATATTTATATTTTTTTTATTTAGATCTAACGTTCTCGTCAGTTCATGTAGGATCGTTGGCGCTAACCATTAATTCCAAAAACTCGAGCTATTAGAAATACGCAACCAATTCACTTAAAGCGTACAGACACAGCGCCCACGGGTCTCGACCGGACTCAACCCACCTTGACGTTGGGTCTATTGTTGGGCCTCTTGCCGTTAGGTCTATTGTGGACCGCAGCCCTACTCAACTTATTGGGCTCACCCAACTCAACTTATTAGTCTCCTGGGCCTATTGTCACGGGCAGGAGTTGGACCTATTTTTAACACATAAATAAATAGCCAACAATCCCCCCCCAACACCTGCACTGTGTGGGAATCGAATCCGTGCCACTGGCTCTAATACCACTTGTAGGATCGTTGGCGCTAACCATTAATTTCAAAAACTCGAGCTATTAGAAATACGCAACCAATTCACTTAAAGCGTACAGACACAGCGCCCACGGGTCTCGACCGGACTCAACCCACCTGGACGTTGGGTCTATTGTTGGGCCTCTTGCCGTTAGGTCTATTGTGGACCGCAGCCCTACTCAACTTATTGGACTCACCCAACTCAATTTATTAGTCTCCTGGGCCTATTGTCACGGACAAAAGTTAAACCTATTTTTAACACATAAATAAATAGCCAACCGTTCAAACACTTTTTCTTACGCTAGTTTCATCATTCAGATCCCGATCAAATTTTATCATTTTTCTAAATCTGGGGCGTGACAATCATAATAAAAAAATCATCATGGTATGATCAGTGAGTAGCTTATTCGATCAGAAGAACCTTAGCTTCCCAGAAGTAGAGGTCGGTGTGGCAGAGGGAGGTGTACTTGATCTTCACCCTCACCTCCATCGCCTGCGGCGGCGCCACCTCCACCCGCTCTATCACCAGCGGCTTCCCCGCCTCCCACGCCACCGCAGCTAAACAAAAATTTCCCAAAAAAATAAAAAAAAAAAAAAAACCCACCAAATTATTCGATTGAACAAACAAAAAATAGCTACAAATAACAAGAATTCTAAAATAATAATAATAATAATAATAATAATACCCTTGCAGGGAATAACACGCCCAGCAGTGGCCGCCATGGTTAATTTCGGATTCTCCTTCAAAGAACAAAAAAAAAAAAAGAAAAAAAAAAAATGGAGTGTGGGGGAACGAAGGGGTGGTGGTATCTTTTTGATCGATGGGCGTGTAGTTTTCCAAACGTTGGAAAGTGCCGAGTTATTTATTGTCTTGGTGTGTGAATTTTTTTTTTTTATAAATAAATTTATATAATATTATAATTTTAAAAATAATTTTATATGAAACAAAATTATAAAAATAGAGTGCTCTGCTTTTTTTTTTAAAAAAAAAAAAAATTATAATTTTCTAAATACGAATAATTTTTTTAAAAAACGAAATCGTTTTTTAAGTCGGTAAACAATTATAGCACAATTAGTGAGAAAAAAAAAAAAAGAAAAAAGCAAAAAATCACGCTTTCTACGACAATTAAATTGCTTTGAATTGAAATTTTAAAAAATAGAGAAAAATTAAAAATTTATTTGGAGTGTTTTTTCTCCCACCAACGTCCAAAAAAAAAAAAAGAAAAAAGAAAAAAACAAGACGGGCGAAAAAAAAAAAGAGTAAAAATAATAAATAAAAATAATACTAACTATTTATCCTTTTTAAAAAACCGTGAATATCACTCCAAATACCATAAAAAAAATGGTGAAGTGAAAATATCAAAATTTTAAAAAAATTTATTAAAAATAGTGACTATTTTTAAAAATAAAATTTTGAAAAGTCTAGCTTTCAGAATAAATTTTTTTCGTGAGGATTAACATGTAAAAATTTCCATTGCCGTGGGCCCCACCAAAATTAAGTAACGATCTTAATTGAAAATATAAAATAACTAAAATTAAACATTAAAATTTTGAATACTAATTATCAAATTTTTGACTAAAATTAAACATTAAAATTTCGAATACTAATTATCAAATTTTTGACGGTCGTAAACAGTAACCAACCAAATGTAGGGCATTTCATGGTAACACAATGCATAATTTAGAAAATTCATAAGAGCTCACAAATTAAGTTTGATTCTTGTGCCTCAAAAGTCAAAACATGCATAGCATGTTATTATTTTGCTCATAAGAGTGAATACAACATCACAAACATAGTTCCAGAGTTGGTTCCAGATCTTACTATTCTTCTAAACTGATGATGCAGCGAATGCTTTTGCCATTGACCATGTAGTCGAATGCCTTGTTGATCTCCGAGAAGGGCACTCTGTGAGTGATGAACTTGTCCACTTCCAGTTGCTGCAGATGCAGAAGAGAAAAAGAAGATGATGGACTCTTCATGGTCAGTAGTCGACACGAAAATCGCTAGACGAGAAGGCATAGTAACATGCACTTTTAAGACACACCCACACCTTCTTCATGTACAAATCGACGACTTTGGGCAGATCAGTTCGAGGCTTGTAGTTCCCGAAGAAGGTTCCTTTCAGAGTCCTCTCGTTCAGGAAATTTATCGGCTTCGTCTTGAACGACTCGTCTTTGCTGGGCACTCCGACGAGTACTGCAACACCCCAACCCTGTGTATAATATGCAGAACTTCTCGTTAGAGTGAAAAGCTGACATAAACTTCTAGAACTGCTCGTTGGAGTGTAAAGAAACAAAACACTAGAACTGCGTACATCATGAACACATTCGAAAGCAGAAATTATGCAACTGATGTTGCCCGTGCACTCGATGCTCCTGTCGACTCCGCCGTTGGTCATCTCTGCAATGACCTGTCCAAAGAATACGAGTGACGAAAGAGCGGAAATCCTACATATATATATATATATATATATATATATATATATATATATATATCTCAATCAATATTAGGTAATCACACTTGTCGATCAAGAATAAACCTCTTGAACAGGTTTGTCGTGATCCTTCGGATTGACGAATTCAGCGACACCAAATTTCCTGGCTGAAATCATAGTAAAAGACTCAGAAGGAGAATTGACATGCGCATAACAAAGAATGCGAGAAATTAAAGTTACCTTCTTCGAATCTGCTGGGAATCAAATCAACACCGATAATTCTAGATGCTCCGGCTATTCTCGCACCTTCTGCTGCCTAGCTAAACAGCAACACGGTAAAAATAGCATTCAAAATTCGAATCGAGGGCCGCGAACTACAGATTATATACGAAGATGTCAGTTTCTGTTTCTATCCAACTCACTGCAAGGCCGACAGCTCCGAGACCAAACACCGCAACCGTCGAGCCCTTCTTCGGTTTAGCAACATTCAGAGTAGCCCCCAGGCCTGACAGCAGGAAGTGTTATCTTAGTTCATATCTTAGTTCATTCCAATCAAGAACAGCATCAGAAATATAGCTAGTGTAACGGCCCGGCCCACTAGCAATAATAACTCGTTGGGCCAAACCACAGCCTAAAATGCTTAAGCCCAGTTATTATTACTAGTGTCCATGCCTCATATAAACCTAATCACAATTCCATCCACATCTAATGTGGGACTATTGGGGGCGTCACAGACTCCCCCCGTTTAGGCCTGACATTCCCGTCAGCCCAAACACACACACAGCAGCCCAAGATCACCAGCCCAAACACACACACAGCAGCCCAAGATCGCCAGGCGGTGTGAGACTTGTCTCGCTAGCCCTGCCATCTAAACCTAGGCTCAGCCGAGACTCGCCGCACACTTCCGGCTGGTTATTGGCTCTGATACCAAATGTAACGACCAAACCCACTAGCAATAATAACTTGTTGGGCCTAAACCACCTGCCGAAAATGCTAAAGCCCAGTTAATATTACTAGTGTCCATGTCTCATATAAACTCAATCACAATTTCATCCACATCCGATGTGGGACTATTGGGGGTGTCACAGCTAGGTTGAGTTAGTATGGAGACCTGTTGATATGCCGCAGCTGAGAATGCAAACTTTGTCGAGAGGAGCGGAGGGGTCGATCTTGGCGAGGCAGCCGGTGTGTATGACTGTGTACTCACTGAAGGTGGATGTGCCCAGAAAGTGATATATGGGAGAACCATTCTTGAAGAACCGCGCATTGCCATCACCGATCATCACGCCGCGATCGGTGTTGATTCTAAGAAGGTCACACATGTTGCTCTCCTCAGACTTGCAGTGCGCGCACTCCTTACATTCTCCGGTGAACACCGGAAGTACGTGATCTCCCTCTTTAAGTTCTGTCACACCTTCACCAACACTCTCCACGATTCTGCGGTTTCGAATTTACGTAACACCGACACCGACACCGACAAAAACTATTAAACAGATCATGACCAGATAAAAAAAATGAATGAATCAGGTAGTAATAAGTCGGAGAATTCATGTGAAAAATGAACATACCCTGCAGCTTCATGGCCGAATATGCGAGGAAATAATGGATTTTCGCCCTGAACATCATTCAATGACAAGTTCAGTAGAGCAGGATTATGAATTTTGATGAAATGTTAGGAGTAAGCAAGCAACAATTAATCTGATTTGATGCAGAACAGATCACTGATAACAACATTTTCCCAAATGGTTCCTCAGAGAAAATGCATCATCAGCTGTTCTCCTAATTTGTGGAACAACTCTTCTTCTCACCCAGAGATAAATAAATAAATAAACAGCTGATTATTGTTAAATTATGTGAAACAATCGTTATTTGTTAAATTATGTGAAACAATCATTATTTTTTAAAAACTGTTAATATTTTACACTTTTTCTTTCGTCCGGACTCGAAATATTTTAATTGGTTAAAACTCCAAACTTAAATGAAAAAAAATTAAATAATATCTGGGACAAAGTCAAAATTTTAATTTTAGAAAGGGCCAAAAATACATTAAACAAAATATATTAATTTTTAAAAATTATTAATAAATAAATTATATATAAATATTTTTTGTTCATTAGCTTTCGAGTTTTTAATATATATTTTTTAAAATAAATAAAGTATAATTATTTTTATTATTAAAATTATAATAATATAGAGATCTATATATAAAAAATTATGTTAAAAAATTAAATATTAAGATCTAATATAATTTACAAATCAAGTATTACGATTAATTAAAAAAATAAATATTAAAATTTAATATAATTTATAAATCAAATATTACTATACGTTGGAGTAAATTAAATTTCTATCTCCTAATCCACAATATAATATTATTTAAAAAAAAAAATTTATTTTTACCCCTAAAATTTGCATTATTTTAAATTTTTTAATAACTTCGTAATAAAGTTTCATATAATTTTAAAAATAGCTTCGTCACTGAACGACATGCCTTAGCTTCCCAGTAGTGGAGGTCTGTGTGGCAGAGGGCGGTGTATTTAATCTGCACCCTCACCTCCATCGCCTGCGGCGGCGCCACTTCCACCTCCTCTATCACCAGCGGCGTCCCCGCCTCCCACGCCACCGCCGCTATACAAATACAAAATAAAAATAATTTACGAATCAAAATTTATTCGATAAAACAAATATAAAACAAAATATATTACGATCACGATGATAAAGATGATAAAAATAATAATAATAATAATAATAATAATAATACCTTTGCAGGTAATAACACGTCCAGCGGTGGGCGACGACATGGTTCCGAATTAAGAAGCTCGATCGATGTGGCCTGAGTGCGAAATCTCATCAATGGTGGATTAATTTGGACGATGGAGTGCAGGTTTTAGTTGTAGTAATTCGTGACTGACTCTCTGCATTTATAATGCAAAATTTTAGTAAATGCCTTATATACCCAGAATTTTATTGGCATTTATTGATTTATTTATACTCTTTGATTAATTTCACATTTGTGTGGCAGTTGTGGTGGAGTTGCCAAGTGTGGAGACTCTTTTTCGTTTTACACTGCACGTGTAATGCAACGTAAACAGCTTCTTCTTAAAACAAATACAAAACTTAAATTACTTTTTATTATTTTAACATAACTCTATCGACACGTTTACACTTGAACCAGAGACCACCGCCAACTCTCTCTCTCTCTCTCTCTCTCTATATATATATATATATATATATATATATATATATATATATATATATATATATATATATATATATATATATATATATTGGAATGCTATTGATAGCACCAGTCCAATTTTGCCACCCATTTTGTAGTTCTTGAATCGTATTGAGATTCGTGGAGGCTCTTTAATGAAAAAAAGAAAAAAAAAAAATAAAAAATAAAAATCTCTTCTTTTTAATTAAAGAGCTTGCACAAATCTCAATGCAATCCAAGAACTATAAAATGGGTGGCATAGTTGGGTTGGTACTATCAATAACATTCCAGCACAACTATATATATATATATATATATATATAGTTATCCGGCTAGAATGCTATCGATAGCACCAAGCAACTAGTGCTATCAAATTTGCAGCCGTTAAATGAAAAGATATACGGTTGGGATTATAGTGGTCCCTTAAGATTTTTACTATTCAACCAACCACTTAGTAAACCCTAGGGGACCACTATCATCTTAACCACACATCCTTTAATCCAACGGCTAAAAACTTGATAGCACCAATGGCTCGGTGCTATCGATAGTATTCCAGCCTAATTATATATATATATATATATATATATATATATATATATATATATATATATATATATATATATATTGTATAGTTTATATGCTTTTAAAAGTATAAACTAATTTATGCTTGTAAATTTTTTACCATTGAATTTGTATTGAAATTTGTGCTATTGTAAAGTCAACCAAAAAGAGAGAAAGATAAAGTAAAAAATATAAATTTCAATACAAATTCAATGGTAAAAAACTTACAAACAAAAGTGAGCTTGTGCTTTTAAAAATATATAAGCTCTACTATATATATAGGCTGGAATATTATTAATAGTACAAAGTTATTTGTGCTATTAAGTTTTTAACCGTTGAATTAAAAGGTGTGTGGTTGAGATGATAGTGGGGGTTTAATGGGTGGTTGGGAAAATAGTAAAATCTAACGGGAGAAAATAATTAAAGGGTTTGATCTAAGGGTAGAAAACTTGATAGCACCAAATACTTAGTACTATCGATAATTAATATATATATAAATTAATTTTAATTATTATAAATGAATTAAAATGGTAATTTAATTATAAATAATAAATTATATCTCACCTAAATAAAATAATTTTTTATATTTTTTATATATTTTAGTAAATAATAATTAGTTACATAACTGCAGATTACATAGCCTCATCTTCATATAGTCTCAGATTAGAAGCTAAGCTAATATAAAAAAAAAATTCATTCACTGCCCCTGAGATATAAACTCTATTTCAGGAGGGGGTTGGAATATTTCTTAAGGGATTATTTCAGAATAATGTATTAAGTAAGAATTATTTTAAACTTTATTCTCGTTTAGCAAAAATAGTGAAATAAAGAGGATTATTTCTCCTTTATCCTACAACCAAACAGAGTTTTAGAGATGGTTCGAGATAAAACCGGAAACATTCAGATTCATTTGTATTGTAGTGATTATAGCCTCATTCCAAAGTCCAAAATACCTTGACCATGGTGACTATGGGCCGAAAAGCAATGTTTTTCTATGTATATTTGGCCCAACCCAAGTGTAGTAAATGGGTAAGACTTTGAGGGAGTACACTACATATTCCGCCGCGGCCCACATTAGACAGCAAACAGCAATGATTTTAATTTTAATTTTTATCTCTCACTTATTTCTCAACAAATCTATTCGAGACGTGTTATAACCATTTTTTTTTTTCAAATTAATACAGATCAAGGAATTTCAGCATTCTTCACTCTAACTTTATTTTTTAAAATTAACTATTGGTTGATACTCGAAATCTTCGAATTCAAAATTTAATTATTTTATATTTTTAATTAAATTTATTTTAAAAATAAATAAAATTAACAACAGATTATATTTCTCTTATTTTTTTAATAAATTAAAATAAAAAAAATGTAAAAAATATTTTATTACTATTTCAATTGAGGGTCATCCGTCATCAAATCAGATATGAACGAAATAAATGTTGTAGGGGACTTCAAACTTTATTATTATCGTATATATAATTTGAACAGATAAAAATATATAAATAAAATAATAAAAAAATTTGTCATACTTTCCGCTATATATATATATATATATATATATAAATGCTATGTGTACACCCGTAAGGGGTGTACATCTCACATCCCCACCCATTTAAGGGTGGGGGTGTGATGATGGATCACTTGATGTGACCCGTAAAAAAGGGTGGGGGTGTGATGATGGGTCACTTGATGTGACCCGTAAAAAATATCGCCACTATTAAAATAATGGAGATGTATGATGTACACCCCGAATGTGACCCGTAAAAAATATCACCACCATTAAAATAGTGGAGATGTATGATGCACACCCCTTCGGAGTGTACATGTAGCATTGCTCATATATATATATATATATATATATATATATATATATATATATATATATATATATTATAATAATTACTTTCCCACATTTATCCATTTAGATCTCCGCATAGAAACAATTATGCGTACAACGACTATTTATTTGCCGCCTCATTTTTCCGCATAGAAACAATTATGCGTACAACGACTATTTATTTGCCGCCTCATTTTTCCTGGCTATTTAGTAGGAGCAATGCGGACACCTCAGATGGTGTACAATGTACACTTATTTATTTTTTGATAAAATTTTTTTTACTTATTTATTTATTTTTTAAAATAAATATAATATAAAATATATATTTTATTTATGATATATAAAAAAATATATATATTTTATTTATTTAGTATATCCACGCATCCTCGAACGTGCCACGTGGCTTCATTAATACGCCCGTCCTAGCAGCTAAGAAATTATTGGCTGGACCGAGTTCACTTTTCAACGGCGGACCGTCCAAAATCATCTTCCACGTACATAGCTTTTTTTAATCCTCACCGTTTAAACGTTTCAACGAAGAATGGTCTACAAATGACGTGGCGAACCACGTTTAAGGAAAACATATCTCCGCATAATCTCCATATAGTTATCCAACGGCATGCACCGTACCGTGCGGCCGCATAATAAAACTTTGGAAAATGCTACTTGTACACCCCATTTGGGGGTGTACATCGCACACCCCACCCATCCAATGGGTGGGGTGTGGTGAGGGGTCACTTCACAAACTTCACAATTTGTGAAGTGACCCCCCACCCTTAGATGGGTGGGTATAAGATGTACACCCCCTTTGGGGGTGTACATGTAGCATTGCTCTAAAACTTTATGCGTGCGTCTAGGGATGCTATCCTCGTAGGGCCTATATAAACCCCACCCCCGCCCCCATTATCAAATCCACGGACCATTTCCCGAGTAGCGTGTAAACCTCTTCGTCGTCCCAGTAATAATATCTCCCTCGCCTACGAGGAGAAGCGGCGCGAGATTGAGATCTCAGAGGAATCGCGCGATGGAGAAGGCGATCGAAAGGCAAAGGATCCTCCTCACCCACCTCCTCCCACCATCATCTTCGATTTCTTCGAGCGATTCGTCGCTTCTCGCGGTAATCGATCGATTTTTCCTCTCGTTTTTGTTGTTTTTGGAGCTGGTTAGGGTTTGGTTTGTCCTTGATCCGTTGCTGAGGTTCTGTTCCTGATCGAGGGTTCGGATCCTCTGTTTATGGTGATTAGGCTCGAGGATTTTTCCCTTTTTTGGTTGTGAATTGGGTGGTTTATGAGAGGACTTGGTTGCTTTCGACAGGCTTCGGCTTGCGCTGCAGGGGATAGTGCAGCATACCAGAGGAGTTCTTCGTTCGGAGATGATGTCGTCGTCGTGGCGTGAGTAATTTCACATTTTTTAGCAACTTTTCGTTTTGATGGAAAATTTGGATCTGATGGGATCAATAGTTGATGTTAACTGTGTTCTTCCTTTGGAAAATCATGGATTGAATTAGTGCAAATATGAGGTCCATGTAAATCTAACAAAACTACAAAATTAGATATTTGAAGTGGGAGAAAGATGTTTTTCTATTTTTAGTTGTTGGCCTGTTATTGAGACTCCACCTTAAGTAAATGAACGGATAGCTAACCCATGTCATTTTTGGTGTTTACCATCAATCACCAGTTATCCCAAAATGTTTGTCTTGTTTGGGACCAAAGCAAATTCAAGGTTAACATTGCGACAATCAAATGTAGGGGTTTATTGGGCTCTTTTTCTGTTGAATCCAGTTTCCTCGGGTTTAAGTTTCGGGCTGCTTTTCAATGGTTCATGCTATAATATTTATGCTCTATTTGTATTATTTGTGCTCTGATGTATATAAGATTTGGCAAACACTTATCTTTTCTTCTTTAAGTTCATGCTCTTCACTCTAATAGCTTATTGTTATTATACTATCTGTTATAGCTATCCATTAATACGAATTTCTTCTGTTAGCTGAATCTATTCACAATAAGCTATATTCCATCTTGGTCCTGTTAATTTGTCCTCTTTTTCCATTCTGCGGTGCAGTGCTTATCGAACTCCTATCTGCAAGGCCAAGCGAGGGGGTTTTAAGGATACATATCCTGAGGATCTTCTAGCTACTGTTCTCAAGGTTCAGACTTCCCAGTTTCGTTTTGTTATATTTTTTGTTTATAGAGTTTGTTCACTTTCGACTGGTATGGTTTTGTAATTTTTTTTCTGAAGAGCTTCTGTTTGCTCGTCAAATCTTCAATCTTCTCTTTTAGGCACTTTTGGACAATACTAAACTGAATCCAAGCGAAGTTGGTGATATTGTGGTTGGCACAGTCTTGGCACCAGGCGCCCAAAGAGCAAATGAGTGCAGGATGGCAGCTTTTTATGCTGGTTTTCCAGGTATTGTGGTTTCTTTAGTTGGTATAAGAAAAGAATGGCCCTGCCAAATGTAGTACTGATTGTTTTCCTTTGTCATACTAGAAACTGTTCCTGTTAGAACTGTGAACCGCCAATGTTCGTCTGGTCTACAGGCAGTTGCTGATGTTGTTGCTGCCATAAAAGCTGGTTTCTATGACATAGGTGAGCTTTCGCGCTGTTATTATCTGTTGTAGTTTCATGTTTAATTATCTTTTAAGCTCCTGAAATACGATCTTCTATACAGGAATTGGAGCTGGACTAGAATCAATGACCATGAACAGTGTTGCCTGGGAAGGATCAATAAATCCAAAAGTATGCTTCTCCTTTATTTTGTCCTTAGATCCTTATAGTGAGCCCTGTGTTTTTGTGATTTGATATTGTGTTACCGCTAAACAGATTCATCCTTCTTTGTCAGGCTAATGCATTCCAACAAGCACAGGATTGTCTTCTTCCCATGGGAATCACTTCTGAGAATGTTGCTCATCGGTTTGGTGTGACCAGACAGGAACAAGATCAGGCCGCTGTGAGTTTCAAGAATCTTGATTACTTAGTTTCATATTTGGGTGCCTCTTTCATTTGGAAGTACATAAATTTCTTCCTTTACTGCTTGTCAGGTTGAATCTCATAAACGGGCAGCTGCTGCAACTGCTTCCGGTAAATTTAAAGATGAGATAGTTCCAGTGACAACAAAGGTAAATGACTGAGCCAGATAGTCTATAGTGATTAGAAAACTTTGCATAATCATTAGATGGGGAAAAAATATCCAATTTAATAAAAAGTAGGTGGGTGGTTCTGTTAGTTTTGCCACCACAGATTAACAGAAGTGAGAAGTGTAGAAACCTCATTGATAGCTATATAGATAGTCAATTAAGAAAATACAGTTATTGTAGCTGCTTCTTTAACTTTAATTGACATTTTTGGCCCCATTAATAGTGTCTGTTTGAGACTATTAAGTTGCTAAGTTTGGTATAATTGATATCTTTTTGCAGATTACAGATCCAAAAACTGGAGAAGAAAAACAAGTTACAATTTCTGTCGATGATGGAATAAGGCCAGAGACATCGTTATCTGGTCTGGCAAAGCTCAAACCAGTATTTAAGAAGGATGGGAGCACGACTGCTGGTATTATGGCACACTTCTCATGTGTATAAAGGTCAGACATGTACACTGTTTGTTTCCTTATAATATTTAATTGTGTAGGCAATTCTAGCCAAGTAAGCGATGGTGCTGGAGCAGTCCTCCTCATGAGGAGGGATGTCGCAATGAGGAAAGGATTTCCTATATTTGGAGTTTTCAGGTTCTACTCTCCCCTGTCAAATATATCTGTATAATTTTAGCATTAGTAACTAGCAGTGCTTTTTTGTTTTTTTGATAATCATAATCCCAAGCGGAGCAGCATTAGCTAAGTGGTACATTTGTTAAGAAAAACAAGTTTTTAGGACCCTGATCTAATTGTACTGTTGATGTATGCTTTTCTCTCTGATGTTGAGTGGTTCCAACCTCCATTGCCTTTTCTTTGTATCAAACATCATTGTCTTTTTTTCTTGACTAGACAATTGTGCCACTTCAACATAACACTGCATCATGTTCACTTCCAGGTGACCCCCCCCCCCCCCCCCCCCCCCCGAGAAAACAAATAAAAAATTTAAAAAGGAAAACTCTCCGCTAAAAAGGATAAAAATTGGTTGTTGGTGGTTGGGAAACTTCTCCATTTGCTCAAGATTACCAGTGTAGATGATGGCATAGTTGAGTTAACTGAATTGATGAAGATCGTTGAAACATCTATAGGAGATTATTAGTGTAGCTGATCTATTTTCTGGCTTATGCAGGAGCTTTGCTGCAGTTGGAGTGGATCCTGCTGTTATGGGTGTTGGTCCTGCTGCCGCAATTCCTGCTGCAGTAAAATCTGCAGGTCTTGAAATTGAAGATATTGATCTTTTTGAATTAAATGAGGTAACATTCAGCTAATAGTGGTTCTTATTCTTCTTGTTTGTTATAGTTCTAAATGTTTCTATGCATTTTCTGTAGGCTTTTGCGTCTCAATTTGTATACTGCTGCAAAAAGCTGCAGCTGGATCCAGCAAAAGTAAATGTGAATGGAGGAGCACTGGCTCTTGGGCATCCTTTGGGTGCAACAGGTACTTGTGACTGATATAATGCTTATTTAGAGTATTATATATGTGTTCTAAGTGCGAGACATTGGGTTGCTTTTTTTGTGACATACTGTCCGTAAGATGTTGATTGGTGCAATACGTAAACAAACATAAAATTGCTGTGTTGTGGTACTGGGAGATTCTGCGGTATAGTGCTTTGACATTAAATGATGCTACTGGTAGTTTTTCGCATGTCTCCAGAATAAGAAATAATGCATGGAGATTCTTAAGCAGAATTCGTTTTCTTTCATAATTGAGGTGCTTCATTGGTTGTTCGGCCTTTTTTGTAACTTGTTAATGCGAGAATTGAATATGGTGGCTTTTCCTTCTTACAGGAGCCCGTTGTGTGGCCACTCTGCTGAATGAAATGAAGCGTAGAGGAAAGGATTGCAGATTTGGTGTCGTCACCATGTGCATTGGTCAGTGCTCTCTCTCTCTCTTACACACACACACACACACACACACACACACACACATTAGCATAATGATTTTACATTTTTACCCAATTGTCTCGTGTAAAATGCAGGATCTGGAATGGGGGCTGCAGCAGTTTTCGAAAGAGGGGACGGTGTAGATAAACTCTCCAATGCCAACAAGATTGAATCCCACAACTGGTTATCAAAGGATGCCATGTAAAGCCCTTTTATTTTAAGTTATGCAAAAGCGTTCTAAATAAATTAAAAAAAAAAACCAAACTGATAAATTAGGTAAATTATGGCTTGGGCTGATATGCAATTTGTCTACGAGCCATTGCTACGGACCCTAATATTAGATGAATACACCACTCAAGTGACTAGACAGATAACCTTCGTCCTCTTTCCCGTAATATAATATAAAATCCTTTGTTAAGGCACATGAGAAAGTAGTAGTTGCTATCGTTTCATTCATCAAGTGCTTCCATTTATATTACTTGTATCATTTGTATCATCTGTTGATTTGATCAGTTTGCACTAGATTTTAAACAAGATTATTGGTTTCATGATTTATATATTGCCTATGATGCGAATCTTGTTTTTAATTTTTAAAGGTTTTAGAACTGGATGTAAGCCAAAATTTGGGACGTGTATATGATGATCAATCAATCCGGGAACATTCATCTCAGTGGTATGTTTTCTGGAAAAGCTTTTTTTCTCTCCAAACAGAAGATCAGCAAATTAAGTAGGATCTTTAGCTTAAAAATGAGTTACAAAAGCTGCTTGTGTTTATACTTAGAAGAACACTCTCTTTTCCAATAGCTGCGTAACTGACATTCGAAAAACACTTTTTTGGTTGTCTAAGCTTTTCCAAACTAGGCCGATTGTTTTCTGCGCGCCAAAAAAAAACCAAAATAGTCAAATGCTTTACTGTAATTTTATAGTATTGAAAGAGTGGATATTGAAAATATTTTAGATTTTTTTTTTTTTTTTTTTTTTTTTTTTTTTTGAACCTTCCAATGCATAAAAGCGGGTGCTTAGAAGGATTTGGATTAGGTGTATCCCATAAGGAATCACTAAAATGTATGTGGCCCAAGTTTATTACCCCATCCAACCCTACAGGATTCTGTATTGGACTGGCCCAACAAGTCGATACCTTTTAATAACCACCTAATTAGAATTTTGTCACTGAATTGATATAGATATATTAATGATAATTAAGAAGATATCATAAATAGTCGATGATTCTCGTTGAGACATATTTCATCTTGCATTTGAATATTAGAGGCCTCTTCAAATTCAAAAATTTTGCTCTCATATCTCGACACCGTATTGAACAGCAGAAATCTATGGTTGGAATTATTTCTTTGTATAAATTTGTTATTGAGGATGGAAACAGATCAACTCCTAGAAGAACTTTTGATATTGTCAATATATATATATATATATATATATATATATATATATATATATATATATATATATATATATATATATATATATAGTCATGATTTAAACCTCTTTAAATTTTACAGTTACCAATATAGTAATATATTATCTTTACTTATAGAACTTTTAAGTATAAGTGAGTTTTGATCCATCCTAGGCCCATATATAATATATATATATATATATATATATATATATAGCCACTCTATGCTCCCTAATTTTATTGTGTTTGATGCAGCATAGCTATGGCTATAATAAGAGTACAAATATTCGCGCGCGCGCGCACACATGCACATAAACATATAAAATAAAAGTGAAGGTGCTCATTTGATTTTGACAAAAACGAATAGAAACCTTTTTACGAAATAGTTTGTCTCAATTTGATAAAAGTGAGGGTCCCCATATAAAGCAGACAAAGAGAATATATTCGAGATGGACTACTAAACTACTTGCTCCGATGATTCTCTTATTATGGTCCATTTTGTATGAAATCGACCTAATTAAAGCCAAAGCGTCACATTAAAGTTTCTGCTTCTTTCTACAATTATAAAATTTATCTAAAAAATTAAAAATTAAATAACCTTTTCAAGTAAGTTTATTCTTCTTGTAGTTTTGTAACGCTCTCATGTCGGATGGAAAAAAAAAATCGGATTAAATATATAATATCATACACGTTAGTAATAATAACTGAATTTAAATATTTTAAACTGTGATTTGAACCCAACGGATTATTATTACTAATAGGTCGAATCGTTACAAATAATAACAGAAATGAATAAAGTGCGGGTCCTTATCATATTTGAACTTATTTTAAGCCCAAGTTTTATTTGATTTTACTACTTTAGATAGCTTACCCTCCAATGACATGGTTTAGGATTTGTTTGGTTTAGTACAGAGAGATATCTAACGTTATTAAATTAAATTATAAAGAGTTAGACCAAACGCATGCAGAAATATATTTTTTTATTTTATGGTGAAACTGCATATTAAAAATAAATAAATAAATTTTTTTAAAAAAAAAGGAAAAAAAATAGATTTGGAACACAGGTCATGATAAAGATAAAGGACAATACTTGCTAAAAATGTGTGCTACATATTTTATCGGGCATCTAAACTTATGATGTGTTTAATTAACTGATATAGTAATTAATTATGGCGTATCTCGGGGTCATTATAGCGAATATCCCCCACTCCCCCGCACCGCTCTTTTTATGCGGGTCCCCCGCAGCATCTGGGCGGTGCGTTGTCCCCCTCCCCGGCAACACCGTCCGTAAGGTTATCGTCCAACTACGCGCATAAATATGTTTTATGCGATCGTTGGTGCGAGCACCGTTCACGGATGATCGGACGGTGATAAAGGTTTCGGCTGTGATAATACATAGAAAAATACTACTAGTACACTCTAAAACGAATACATATTTTATATTTTATTTATTTTAGAATAGAATAATTTTTTTTTTTATTTTTTTCGAGTAAAGAAATTTTATTTTTAGATGAATGAAATGTGTATCGTACATTCTAAACGACTGATATGTAAGAACCTGATAACCTCTCAGCTATACCGAATTTTGAAATAAATTTTCGGTTATTTTTAAAAAAGAAAACTAATCAACCATTAATAGTTTAGGGGACTATTAAATTTAAATTTGACTAATTAATACAATTTATTTTTTAATAAGTAAAAGCTGACAAAATGTAAAAACAAAAAACAAAAAAAACGGAGTAATAATAAAGTTGATAGAGGCCCCTTGGAAAAGGTCTATAGTTGAGGGGGCTTTCGCGCATATTTAGCACTCCCCTCCGGTCAGTACAATAGAGAAGATCTCGGTTGTCATCTTTAATTTTCGTGCTCCGGATCTGAATCTGAGCCGTTCAGTAGGGGAGGATGGGCCCACCACGTAGGAGTCACGGTCGCCGAACCAGTGTCGGCCCACGTGGCGTACACCACACGGTTGCTCACGTGTTGGGCCCCGGGCCCACTTTCCCCCGGGGTTTGTCGCTCGATGCGCTCGGGGAAGCGGGCCCGGCCCATTAACGGTCCCCCACTAATGGCATTTTCGTAATTATGGCCAAAGCTTATTCGTTATATATATATATGTTTGATATTGAGACCATTAATTTTGCTAACTCTAATAGACAAAAATATATAGAAAAATATTTTTTTATCTTTTAATAGAATAGCATAAAATATATTATAATTAACTTATTGTGACATACAAAATATAATAATGCATGCAGAAACAAAAATGCTAATTCCTTATTGTACTTTTTATAATCTTAAATATAACCTATAATTTAGGCCAATCTCGCTTTTGGAGCGACACACGTATCTACAATATATACAAAGAATAGGACAAGAGAGAGACTATACATGTTGTTGCTAAGGTAAGCAATTAATCCTTTCATCTGATCATCTATTGTTGTTTTTATTATAAGATGCTTCTTTTTGGTTTGGTATCTCTCATTATCTTATGAACTTTAAACTAATATAAATATGTGATCTCGAAACTTAATAACACCAATTTGTAATATTTCGAGACGATAGCTTGTGTTAGAATAATAGATATGAGTTCCACGTGATGCGTTATTGATATTCCTTCTGAGGTAATTTCAGTTTCGAATTGAGTCGTGTTTTGAATTAATTTATGGCACACATGCACTGTGTAACTATATCTAATTAGTTTATTTCGATAGTGCACCGTGTTTTTCTTCCATGTTAATTAAATAATTGTAAATCAAAAGGACTCTTTCACCTACTAAAGTCTTTTTTTTTAAAGTTGTTTGTAATTCGATTCTCTTCTATTTGACTAGAAAAATAACAATACATAATAAATAAGCGTTGCTCGTCATTTTCCATCTAGAACTTGCTTATTTCACTTCTGTTTCGATCAAATCATAGAAAAAAAAAAAAGGTTAAATTACAGAAAATTTTTCTGTAATATTTCGCATTTTTATTTTGCCCCCCTATCTTTTAAGGATCCATTTGGCATCTGGTATAAAGAGGGATAAGGGGGTTATCCCCTTCTTTATACTCAAATAGTATTTAAGTGTGGGCAGGTTATTCCAGTATAAGGGTAGAACAGTTGTTCCACTCCACAGGTGGAACAGCTGTTCCACCTGTTGCTTATTATTTTTTTTTTAATTAAAATTTTTTAAATTATAAGATAATTTAAATTTATAAAATTTTAAAATTTTTTATTTTATTTTATAAATTTTAATCTCCTTTATTATTCTTATTCCTCTTTAACTTACCTAACACAATTTTTCTTATCCCGTTACAACCATTATACTCAACCAAACACAAAATTATTATAATTCTTGCTTGTATCTAAACTTATACCTATCCCCGGAATAACCAATTTTCGTTTATACCCGAACCAAACACAACCTAAAAGCCTACATTTTGCCCCATCGTAATTACCGAAATATATATTTACCCCCCGCCGTCACCATTCCGTGAGTGAACCGTCAATTTTTTAAAAATATTATTAGATATACCCAAAATACCCTTCAAAAATGACGAAAAATAAGTTAAAACTCATTCTCTCTCCAATATAAGATAAGGACATTTTCGTCAATTTACCTTTTCCGTTAACGCCGTTGCCTTCTAAAAATAATTCGGTAATTACGAGGGGGCAAAATGTAGACTTTTAAAAGACAGGAGGGCAAAGTGAAAAAACGGGATATTATAGGAAGATTTTCTGTAATTTAGCCAAAAAAAATGTTAATTAAGAAAAAATATAGTTAATTATAAATTAAATATTTAATCTTAGTTAGTAAATGAGATAAATTTATTTATTTTATTTTTTTAGATATTATATTTAATCATAAATATGATTTTTAATAGCTACTTTTTTTAAAAAAATATATTTATAAAAATAAAAATAATATTTTATTTATATTTATTAAAAAATAAACAGTAAAAATTTAGAAAAAATTTGTCTCCCATGGCTCTACTAAACCACTATCCATAAATTACGCCTCCACTAACGAAGTGGCACATTATTATGCGGAGGTGGCGCACCGATTCCCAAACCAATTTTAATCTTATCCCCTCCTTTAAAAAAAAAAAAAAATAAATTAAAGTAAATAAATAACACGTTAATAAGAAAATAATTTTAATGTTCAGTAACTGTTGCACAGTATATTTCCGACATATCTAGTCGATAAGATGCTGATAATATGGAATCTTCCCGCATACTTTTATTATTATGCGAGAAATCGGAAAAAAAAAAAATATGATGACTATTTATTTATAAATTAAAAAAATATATAATTTATTATTTCGTGATAATATATTTAAAAAAATAATAATTGCTTGTGTACTTTTGAAATCTGAAAAAATATCTGACTTATCCCTCTTATTTTTTTCTTTCCAATATACCCCTCATACGTTCCATCCTTATTAAAAATATTCCTACCGTTTTCTTTTCTTAAGTTAACTAGGATTAAACTAGAGTTAAATAATAATCGGAGTTGAAAACTATCAGATATATCTATTTTGTCCGGGTTTAGGGTTTAGAGTTTTAGGATTTAGGGTTTAGGGTTTTTTAGGATTTTAGGGTTTAGGATTTAGGGTTTTTTAGGATTTTAGAGTTTAGGGTTTAGGGTTTAGGGTATATTTGAAAGGACAAAATAGTAATTTAACACAGATAACGGCAGCTCCAAACGGTATATTAACAGAGTTTAATTTTAGGAATAGTTTTAATATTAGCCTTCTAAAAGGGATAAATCTGAGAACAAAAAATTTTTTAGAGGTATATAGAAAATTGCCCCTTTAAAAAATTAATAAATTGCCCCTTTAAAAAATTAATAAGTGGTGTAAAGTGAACCTAATAAGTTAGTAAGGTTATATAGTTCATAATAGATTTAATGACAAGAGATTTAATAATATATATACTGTTTATTATATTGAGTGTGATATGTGGATTTTATATCTGTATATTTTAAATAAATTAATTGAATGTTTTCAACAACACATAATAAAATACAATTCCCAAAAATTTGTAATTAAATACAGCTTCAAAAATGTGTAATTAGTTGGAAGTAGCACCTTAACCTTAACTTTGTTGTTTATTATTTTACTTCTTTGTTTGATTAATTTGATTTAAATTTGTGTTAAATCAAATAGTTTATAAATTTATTGGTGAATCCATTAAAATTGTGTTAACTTCAATCATTTTCTAGCAAATATGGTGGAAAATTAATAAGTTGCAAATAAAAATGCAAATGGATCTGCGTTGGAGCTTTCGTCTTGAACCATCTCAACTAGAAAAGATAAATACACGCTAAAATAAAAAATAAAAAAATTATCTTTTATCAAATTTCGACCAATTAAAACAAAATAGAGCGGAGGTAATTTTTTTTTTTAAAAAAATTCATTCTGATCTATTAAAATTAACTAAAAAATTGCATCGATTGGTTCTAGTATGTTCCAAATAAAATAAAAATCAATTTGCATTTAAGAGATTAAACCACAAAAATTGAGTAACATATTTCAAACAATTTAAAAGAATTTTTTAAATTTTTAAAATATGATTAATAAAATTTATCATATTTTAAAATTCAAAGGACATATGGGACCCACCACCTCCCTTCCAACCATACAAAGAGACAACATTTTACCCTTTAGTGGGTGGAACTTACCTGGTGAGGGCCCACCCGATTGACCAATGAAATGCCTACGTTTCCCCATGGCCATACAAAAAAAAAAAAAAAAAAAAAAAAAAAAAGTGCGTTTAACAACCCATCAAATGCTGGTGAGATACAGTGACATTATTAGGAGCAGCAGTTTTTTTCACTCATGCGGAATTTTTATTTTTTATTTTTTTTATTTTTTATTTTTTATCCAAAACGAGTCCGCATAATAATTAATTATTGCCTACACCCCATATATAAGCGCATGTCATACACCAAATCCCTAATATACTATTTGTAACGTACCAAGTCATTTGCGTATTAAATTTTGTATGAAATAATATACTAGACTAGAACCACAGAATAAATTATCAATTTAGCAAATTTTGAATTCAACGTCTAATACTCTGATATTATATTAATAAATACGAAAGTATTTATATTTGCCAAAATTTGACGTTAAATTTTAAATATTCTAATCAAATCTATCAAATTAAATTTGAAAATATATCTAATTTTTGGGACTGATTGCTTAACAACCTTTTTGTCTCTGAACTGTAGATGGGAATTTTTTTTTTTTTTTTTTTTTTTTTTTTTAAAAGCAAATTAGCATTGAGTTCGGTGGTGCACGAGGTGCGCAGGTATACACCCGGTGCATCCAATGATTTCGCCCGCATAATGAGCTGCGTTTAGAAATTAAAATGGGGGGCATCGTCGTCGCTCTCTCTCTTCTCCAGAGCTACTTCATACACTCTTCTCTAGAGAGAGAGAGAGAGAGAGCGAAGAGAGAGAGAGAGAGATGAGAGGGGTTCTAGGGCTCGGCGGAGGCGCCTCGTCGTCGCCGTTGATCACGGTGGGGGTGGCGGAGGAGGAGGAGGAGGAGGAGTTGGAGCTAGGGTTGAGTTTGCGGTCGAAGTCGCTCGCGACCTTGAAGTCGGCGCCGAGGGGCCTAGGCTGCCGTATTCTCACCGCGAAGGACCTGCACCAGCTGACGTCACGCGCCTCCCCGCTGACGTCGCCGAGATCGTCGGCGGCGTCGTCGTCGTCGTCTCCGGCGGCGGCGGCGGGGAGCAAGCGAGCGAAGGCCGATAACAACCCCTCTCCCGAGGCCGCTGGATCCGCTCACCCTCCCAGGTGTGCGATTATTATTTATTCTTGTTTTAATACCAAAAATATTTGTTCGTAAAATTGTTAGTTTCCTATGGATATTAGATGCTTGTAATATATATATATATATAGAGAGAGAGAGAGAGAGAGAGCTTTTTTGAACATTTTAAGGTTGAATATATTGTGGTCTCTATTTTATCAGTGTTACAATAATAATAATATATAGAAAATTAAATATGAATAGAAAAAATATGAAATAATTATTTATCACTCTAAAAAAACGATCTGCATATTTAGTTGGATTGAAGATGATGAAATTTCAATATATGAAACTGGGCGAAAACAATTAAATTGTCCGTGTGATCTAATTTTTGTTTGTTTTTTTTTTTTTTTTTGTACTGATTCCAAAAAAATATATAATTTTTGAGCAGTCAAGTGGTGGTGGGATGGCCACCCATAAGAGCATTTAGGATGAACAGCTTGGTCAACTTATCCAACAAAGACCACACTCCCCAAGAAGCCAATGTCGGCGCCGGTAAGGAATCCAACGCCGACTTCAAGAGTGGGGGAAAAATGCCAAGGGCTGCATCTTCTCCCTTTGTGAAAGTGTACATGGATGGGGATCCTATTGGGAGAAAGGTGGATTTGAGTGCCCACCACTCTTATGAGAGCCTCTCTTTGTCCCTTGAGTACATGTTCCACAGCCCAACCCTGCCATTTCCTGCTTCTATTATGAGTAAGATTATTTGTGATTCCTTGCTTAGCATCCGTTTTCCGATTAGCTGGTTCTCGAACTTTCGATATTCATCGACTCGATCGGAATGTGGATTTGGCAGATGCTGCGACGACGACGACGGCGTCCAAGTTATTAGATGGCTCTTCTGAATTCGCGCTAACTTACGACGACAGAGAAGGAGATTGCATGCTGGTTGGAGATGTTCCCTGGGAGTAAGCCTTCCATTTTAACTCCTTATTTGCAGTGTCAGTCGCATGCGATTAATCCTAATATCAAAAGTTTGCTTACTCTATAACCCAAATTGTTAAATCTAGAGATAATTTCGCAAGCTGGGTAACTTTTGATCCTTGCATGCAGAATGTTTCTGGACAATGTTAAGAGACTTAGAATCATGAGGACCTCTGATGCAGGTAGACTTGGTAAGTTAGAGAACAATTTTAATTGGCTTTTCTATTTGATCGACTTGATTAGACTAGTCATTACGATACGCGTTCATCTGGTTAAATCACACTCCTTTTCTACTGCAGCACCAAGGTTTCAGTCGAACAATTCGATTGGATCGATAGCTAAAGTTGGACCAGAAGCGAGCTCTCTTAAGAGGAGATGAAGCAACATTTAACTCCCTTACATAAAGGGAGCAAGTTTTTTTTTCTTTTTTTTTTAAAAATTTGGTATACAAGGGAGAAGTGAATGAGTAGGTAAATATAAGAGAGCTAAGTTTTCTTTTGTCAGAGCCTAGATTTGGTCGGAGAGTTATCTATTTGTTTGATTTTGTCCCCTTGGTGCCCCCACTTTTTTGGCCAGATTATGCACTATTCTCTGGGTGGTATGTTAGTTCCACCTTTATGTTTCCTGTTTCTTTTTAGAGTGGCCCACAACAACAGATCATTGTGAGGTAGTATATTTTATTGTTACTGGCATTGTAAATATGTTGTCTCTTTGTTTAGTTTACTGTTTGGGGAATGCAATGGTTATTTCTTAGTTGTGTAATTGAATGAGATTGCATGTTTTGGCATTTTGCTTTCGTGTCCCATGATGCTCCTGTTGCAATATGATATCCAAGGAGAATTGGAACCTTCTCTGGACCCTGTATTTAAACCCAATGAAAGCTATTAGATGTGATTCGGAAATTCGAAATTGCTCCAATATTATAATTCCGGTTCGTCGACTGCTTCGTAGTGCGATGATAAATTTTATAGATGTCTGTGGTGTACAGATCAGATCCGCTAAGAAAAAATTCGTTAAAATTAGTGATCATCTGAACTTCGTATTTTCTTTGTTCCGACATAGTAAAACTTTCCTCTTTCGTCCGTAATTTTTTTTCTGTAAAATTTTTTTTACGTAAATCTGTGTGTTCTATTTTGTTCGTGTCTTTAAAATTTACTTTTGTATGGCAGTCGTATATTAATTTTGTGTTTAGTTTGTGCATTCATTGCTAATAAAAACATTGCAAATTATGTCCAATAAAAGCGTCAGAACCAGCTTCACTAGTAGTGCCTGTTTGGATCAAACTTCTACACTCAACAAGTAAAATTTATGAGAAAACGTCTGATTGTGATACTTTTCTAAGAGAGATGATGCATTGCGCCTGCAAAACTATCTATCATACTCCAAAACCAATAATAAGATGCAGCTGTAGATATACAAGGAGATTATTCATCATATTCCACTAAATGTAAGTAATAAGAGGCCATAAAAATAAAAGGCCATTAATGAAACTAAAACATTTTCTCATTTGCCCATCCTATAATTTGTGTAAGCCATCTCAAACTATAATCCCTACTATTTAGATAGATTCTGCTCTCATTTACTTTTAAAAATTAAGCATTGCATCATCCCTTGGCATAAAGGGAGATGAAAATGTATTTGCAAGAGATCATTTTATGTACTCTTTTCTAGGCCTTGTTTGGATTCAGTATAGAAGCGGGAATAAGAAGGATATTTCTCTTATTCTTTTAAACGCACCATAAATCAATCGATATAGCTTGTTCCAGTACAACTATAATAAGTAAGAATTACTGTTCTCATTTTTTCCAACCACCCTCTTACTTTTTTTTCTTAAATACCCTCCCACGTCTACCAAGGCACCATCTCTCACATCATTATTACATAATAAAGTTTGAGGGGAGTTACGAGGAAAAAATGTTAGAGAAAGGAAGAGCGAGAGAGAGAGCGAGTGGAAGAGCGCGAGACAGAGTCAGGGGTAGGGAGAGCGTTAGCAGTAGGGAGCGTGGGGGAGGCCGGAGCAGCGGTTGTGTTCGGGCTCGTGAGTGCCGGAGGGGGTCTGCGTTTGGGAGCGCGCAGGATAGGAGCGCGCAGGCTAGGACTAGGCGGGTGTCCCCCGGGCCCGCAAAGGCTGGACGTAGGACCGGCTCTCGCTGGGTGCATGACTGGCATGTGGGACCGGTTGCCCCCCGACCAGGCGTTGGTCCGGCGGTCCGTCGGGGGGACGCTCGGAGGGGTTACCAACCCGGGATTCTCGGTCCCGGGCCTCCAGCTCACGTCCGCGTCAAGGACGCCTTGTCGCGCTCGGTGACAAAGCGAGCGATGTGCCCTCCTCGTCAACCTCGGAAAGACACCTTGAGGGTCAACCGCAAGGTCTCCTGGACCGATCCGATCTCCTCCCTCTTCGGGCAAGACGTGCCACCAGCTTCTTCCTCTGCCATGAGGCTTGACCTTTCTCCCGCTCAGCGTCCCTCCGCTAGGCGGGCTGGAGGTGGCAGCCAGGGGGAACCGGGGCCATGTGCGCCTCCCCCCGTTCATGGCCCACTATCTTATAAAGATGCCCTGCTCCGCCGACCAACACCGCACCTCGTACCCAAGCGAGATCGTAGAGACCGCTCCTCCCGCTGTTCACCCCCCGGCCTCCGCCCCTATCGCCATCCCGCTTGCACCTCCCACTCCGCCTCGCAGACAAGATGCTTTAGGTGCCTTGCTTCGGACCACCTCGTCCGGGACTGCAGAGATCCCCCCCGCTGCGTGGCGTGTCTCAAGGTCGGCCACAGAGCCTACAACTGCCGCCTCCGGCCTCGGCCTGTCAAGATGTTGCGAGGTGGAAACCGGAACTTCAGACCCCAAACCGTGAAGACTTTCATACCTTTGTCTGAGGACTTCCGCAAGCGCCAGCTCAAGTGCCGGAATGCGATTCTGGCCGATGTTGTACGGGGCTCGAACCTGGGGGTCTACCCTCAAGGCACCCTGGTGGCTGACTTGGCCGAACGCTACGGCGGCTTCCCCGCCGATTTTCTGGCGGCTCTCCACCAGGAGAGGAACTACGTTGTCTTCCTCCCGGAATGGGTCCGCGCCGACGATCTCATCAACGGAGGCCTGCTGCACCTTCGGCACTGCCGCCTTCAATGTTACGCCTGGGACCCCTACAGAGGTGCAGAGGAGTCCAGACTATCCTACAAGGCGTGGTTGAAGCTCTCGAATCTCCCCTTTGAGTGCTGGTCCCGCGATCGTGTCTCGGCAATTGTCAGTGGGTTCGGTCGATTTCTCCGGGCAGCTGAGATCAGCAGCAACATAGATGATATGACTGGCTATCGGTGCCTCGTCGCTGTGGACGATCTGGCCGATATCCCCGAGGCACTTTCCATCTCCATGGGCGACGTCGTCTTGTCCGTGCCGGTGCGAATCGATAGCACAGCGCCCTTCGGCGGCAATGACCTCGGCGTCCCGTTTGTCGGAGGGGGACCCAGCGAAGGGGGGGACCAAACCGACCCCCAAGGCTCGCGGCTCGCCAGGCGGATTGCGGTGGTCGGCCTGGGGGACGACAACAACAACAGCAGCAGCAGCTCCCGAGATGCCCAGGATGCTACGTGGGATTCCTCCGAGATCCGGGACCGGCGACGGGATTCGCGGATCGCCGCCGGGAAGCTCCTACCTGCGGGCTCCCCCCACACCGGTGACGGCCCTGGCGGCGGCGCCCATCTCGAGGTCTCAGGCGGCGGCGCCCTCCTCGGACCCCGTGCACTCCTGGGTCACCTAGCGATGACGCCAGCCCCCTCCACCTTCCTCCCGCCCCGAGGACAACTGGGGCTGGATCTGCGCGTTCGTACGCTGGCTGGGGCTGACCTCGAGCCTGGCCCCTTGCCATTTTCCTGCTTAATTTCAAATTTTGCCTTTTCCTTGGGTATCCGCTCCGCACTCCTCCTCCTTGCCGAGCAGGGTGCCGTCGGGCCTCGCTCCCCCTCTCGAGAAGCAGCACGACTCCTCGACTCCTCCGCCTACCCACAGCTGGCGCGTTGGGAGTCGAGGCCTTCGAGCTTTTTGGGAAGCTGCAGCCCAGACAGATGCCTCCCTCTCTCCCCCGGGCCGGGGCCCACTAGCGCAGGTGGGCCTGTGTTTGCCCCGGGGCCCGAGTTAGCCCCGGAGCCTCCCGCCTCGCCTCGCATCAGAGCTGGGCCCCTAGCCCGGCCCTATCTTGTTGGACCCCGTCCGATCCCTTCGTCTCATCTTCTTCTTCCGACCGGGCTGGGCTCCCCACCCCGTCTCCTGGGCCCGCCTCTAGCCCTTGTCGGGCCCGGTCCGCTCACCCTCTCGTCGATCTTGGGGACTGACGGCCCCAGCCCTGGGCCCGACCACCAGTTGGCCCTCCTGGGACTCTCCCCCGGGCCCGGCGTGAGCCCCCTCCTCGGGCCTGATCTCCAGCTTGCCCCTCTCGACCACTGCCCCGCTCCATTGTCCTCTCTGGCTGCCGCCGACGGGCCCCCCGTGGTTCCGGATGGGCTCCTGGACCTCTCGCCGCCCCAGGACGGGCTGACACTATTCGGCGTCCTGGCTGACTCCTTCGGCACTAGCCCAGCTGGCGGACCCGCCGCCAGCCCCGAATTTCGCGGCCCCCACCTGCGTGAGGACCGGGGGTTGGCACGACCGGTGCTGCATCCCACCAGGACTGAGCAACCCGGCCTGGCGCTTGCGGCGCGCCTGGGGCCTGCCGACCCGACGGGAGCAACGCCGCGAGCCACGGTTGAGACTACCAGCGTCACCCCCCTACAACCACGACTCATGTGCCCCACGCAACCCCTGGCGCCCCTCCCACTGCTGGACGTCACCGACCGGGCCCCCCCCAGGCGGAGCCCACGGCTGGCAATGAAAGGGGGCAAGAAAGCCCTGGCTTCAGCGATGGCACGAAAATCGGCTCTCATGGGTCCTCGCCCTGCTGGCAACGACGGTGTCAGCGACGGAGGGCGGAGTGCGACACTCTTGCGGATCAAGCGCCGGTGCGCCAAGCTGGGTGTCCATCTGACTGACGAAGGTGCTGCGTCGCTCCTGGCCGCGGCCGGCCCCGGGACCTAACTCCGCCCCCTTGGGCCCGGCCGTGTCCTGTCGGTGGCTGTTTCTGGTGTATTTTCTCTTTTATGTTAGAACTCTGTTCCTGGAATGTCAGGGGCCTCAACGATCTTACCAAGCGTTGACTGGTAAAATCGACCGTTAGGGGTCTCAAAGCGTCTGTACTTTGCTTTCAAGAAACAAAGCTGAGCTCAATCTCGCGCTCCTTCCTGTCCTCTTTTACGGGACCGGGTATCGATAGATGTCATTTCATCCCTTCCTCCGGGGCCTCCGGCGGCGTAGTTACCTGCTGGAACTCCAACTTCTTCGACTGTTCAGAGGTCCTGGTGCGAGACCACTCCCTCACCTTAAAGCTGAAGTGCCTCCGCAGTGGCTTCGCTTTTTACCTGACAAACGCATACGGCCCATCCACCTGGGCAGGAAAGCACGACTTCTGCCAAGAGCTGGCGGCACTGAAAACCTCCTGCATCGGGGCCTGGGCATTGTGCGGCGACTTCAACCTAACTCGGTCACCGGCTGAGAGACGGGGAAGCACCTGGAGTAACCGTCTTTCGTCCATGTTCTCCAGGTTGATCAATGACCTGGAATTAGTGGATCTCCCCTTGCTCAACCAAAGTTACACTTGGTCCAACATGCAAAGCCCCCCCATTCTTGCCAAACTCGACCGCTTTCTTGTCTCAACTGAATGGGACCTCGCCTTCCCCCTCTCTTCGGTCTCGGCGCTGCCACGGATCACCTCGGATCACTCCCCTCTCCTCCTCAGGACACTCAGAAACCATGGACCATCCGCTTTCAGATTCGAAAAAGTTTGGCTCACCCGTAATGACTTTGTCTCGCGGATGCCGATCTGGTGGAACGAAATCGTTAGCAGACCTGGGCCACTCGCGAGCATCCTTACTTTCAACGCGAGGCTACGCCACTGCCGGAAGCGGATCAAAGAATGGTGCTCCTCGAGTTTTCACAGCATCTCAAACGCCAAGCGGCTGACGTCAGAGGAGATCCAAAATCTGGACTCCTTGGAGGAACACCGGGAGCTGACCTTAAGCGAACAAGTCTCGAGAAAGAACCTCAAGGACCAGCTGAAAGCAACCATTTGCGAGGAAGAGATTCTCTGGAAGACCAGAGCCAAACAACACTGGCTCAAGGAGGGGGACGGCAACACCAAATTCTTCCACGCCATGGCGAATGGAAGACACAGAGCCAACCGGATCGGGAGCTTCTCGGTCGATGGAACCTTACTCGATAGGGAAAAAGACAAGGCCGACTACTTCTACCGCACGTTCAAAGACCGCTTTGCGCCGGCCAACCTTCCCCCCCTTCCCTCGGGGACTGGAGCGACCTCTTCCGCGACAACTCGGAGCTGAGCTCGGACCATTTAACCGCTCCCTTCTCTCTAGAGGAAATCAAGAGTGCAACCTTCCAGTTGAGCGGGGATAAAGCGCCGGGCCCCGACGGGTTCAGTATGATCTTCTACCAGAAATTCTGGGATGTGATCAAAGATGACCTCGCCTTGATCTTCGAGGATCTGTACAACGGCACCCTGGATACTGGACCCATTGACTACTCGCACATCTGTCTCATCCCCAAAGTGGAAGGAGCCCAAACCGCCAACGACTTCCGGCCTATCAGCCTCATCAACTGCGTCCAGAAAATCATTTCCAAGGTACTAACGAATAGACTAGTAAAAGTGCTTGGTAGCATCATTTCCCCCTCGCAGTCCGCCTTCGTCAAAGGGAGGCTCATCCTGGATTCCTTTGTCACGGCCGCCGAACTACTCAGCTGGGGCGTTAGCAAGAAGCGTGACTGCGTCGGTGTCAAAACGGATTTTGAAAAAGCCTTCGACCATGTGAATTGGGACTTCCTCCAACATATACTCCGATGTCTCGGCGCTAATCAAACTTGGTGCGGATGGATCCACCAATGCACCGCAAATGGCAAGGTCGCCGTTCTTGTCAACGGTGCCCCCACCAAGTGGTTCAGAATGAAGAGGGGACTCCGCCAGGGGGATCCACTCTCACCCTTCCTCTATCTGTTAGTGGCAGAAGGCCTAGCGCGTATGACCTCCCGCGCCGTCCAGAACGGCCTACTGCAAGGAGTAGGGCCAGCAAGGGAAGCGAAAACCTCCATTATTCAATACGCAGACGACACGATCTTCTTCTGCGAAGCGAAGCTCAGACAAATCCGCAACCTTCGGTTCCTGTGGCAGACCTTTGAGTGGGCCTCCGGACTCAAAATCAACAGGGCGAAGTCGGAATTGTTCTTTCTGGGCAGGGACATCATTAAAGGGGAAAGAATGGCGGCGGCGCTGGACTGCAAGTTGGGAACACTGCCTATCAAATACCTTGGTTTACCCCTGAAGCAGGGAGCCATCCCAAGGGACGACTGGTACCTCCTCATCAATAGAATCAGCAGTCGAATTGCTGGGTGGCAGGCTAAACTCCTTTCTCAAGGGGGGCGACTCACCCTGGTGAACTCTGTGCTATCGAACCTTCCCCTATACTATCTCTCGGTCTTCAGAGCACCGGTCTGGGTTCTCAAAAGAATTGACTCGCTGCGCAGAGCCTTCTTCTGGAAAGGACGGAGCTCCGTTCCAGGGGGCAGCTGCCTGGTGGATTGGGGAACCATCTGCAGAAGCAAAAGGGACGGAGGACTGGGCGTCCTGAACCTAGAGAACTTAAACACCTCCCTTCTCGCGAAGTGGTTGTGGAGATACTTCACCTCGGAGGATACTCCTTGGGGAACCCTCGTCAAGAACCTCTACTACCGCCGGAGATCACCCCTCACCGAAGGATCCTCCTTCAAACCACTCTCGCACTGGTGGAAAAGCGTGCTTGGAGCGAGGGAACCCTTCAAATGCGGCTTGTCCCGCACCGTAGGAAACGGGGAACTCACAAGCTTCTGGACAGACATCTGGGCAGGGAATTCGAGCCTCTCGACCGCTTTCCACGACTTATACCAGTCGGCAACCAACAAGCAGCTCCAGGTCATAGACTGCACCACCCCCAATGGCTGGAACTGGGAAAAGATCCTGGCGGGCCTCGCCCAAGGACATCCAGCCCTCGACGCGTCCGTTCGGGAGCTAAAGCTGACACTGGCCAACACCTGCCTCACGAATGACAAAGACACCCTCCACTGGCGGTGGACAACATCTGGGCTCTTCTCAGTCAGGTCCATGTACCGATTTCTTCAAGCGAGCGGGGTAGCAGATACACGCTTCGAGTCACTCTGGAAAATGAAGGCACCGCCAAAAGTAAAAGTCTTCGTTTGGCTCGTGCTCAGGAAGCGTGTGCTGACGAGAGACATCCTCACCAAAAGGAACTGGAGCGTGCCCAGCCTCTGTGAGTTCTGCCTTGGCAACAACGAAACAGTGGACCACCTGTTTGCCGCCTGTACCGCCGCCCGAGCCCTGCTGGAGACCATGCTACCGAACCGTCTGGAACTCTACAACAGCCACTCTGCCGCAGGACTGTGGGAAACACATGCGCTTAAAAATGGGGGCCTGGGCAAGAGAGCGCTGATAACGATCGCTGCCACGTGGTGGTTCATGTGGCTGGAAAGGAACAGAAGAATCTTCGATGGCAAGCGACGCTCCCTCCGCGTGATCATCGCTGATATTAGACTCCACCGCTCTCATTGGTCGAGATTCTGTACTTGAGTTTTTTTTTTTTTTTTTTTTTTTTTTTTTTTTTTTTTTTTTTTCGGCTCGACCGACTATTGCGGTCGTTGCCCCTCTGCTAAATTCATCCCCCGTAATGAATGAAGCGGCAGCATGCTGCCTTCCTCTCAAAAAAAAAAAAAAAAAAAAAAGTTTGAGGGCAAAAAAATAATTTATCCCAATTAAAACTCTTTATTCTTCTTATTCCTCATTCTTATACCAAACACAAAATCTCTTATCCTTGAAACCATCCCAAACGTTTTTTTACACTAGTTCCGTACTTTATATTTATCCCTGGAATAGCTAGTTCTGTCTTATCCCGTTATCAAACGGGCCCTAGGTATCTTCCTTTCTCTCTCTTTCTTTTTTCTCTAATTTGGATTGTTGTGTTTTTAGCACAAATCTCTTTTTGGTTGTGTCTTATCAAAGATTCTGGCTCAACCAAAAGGCCACCAACAAACAATCTTTGAATATCAATCTACAATATTCAATGTCCAGAGCTCAAGAGTTTTGCCTCTATGCACAAACACAAACAAAAGCAAACAAGGTCCTACTAACAAACAAGAAGTAAAAACCGATGACAAGGTAAATGCGCGAAAAACACTTTTCCCAAACTCTATTTGCAAGTAAACAGAATGTCGCATCAAGTATTATTCATTAATTCATCATGAGAAACGAATTCAACCGTTGCAACCGTCGAGAAGCGGATAGGAAGAAAATCCAGAGCAACAGACAAATGAAGAAACTAGAGAACAGAAGAACAACACCATTAATTACAAAATATGTCCAAAGACAGATGGAAACACCCAAAAGCCTCCTACATGTAATATTTATGCAGCAGTTTCAACAAAAATATCCAAAGATCAGAACACAAACATAAATAAGTTCGATAAAACAGCAAACTTTAACCATCAATCCCAGCCTGACTCTGACTCCCAAACATCATCCATAACGGAGGGGAAGGCAATAAGAACAAACTCTGTTCCAATTTTATTTACTTACCTGTATGAATCTGGCCGCTTGGGTTTGCTTTGAACGACCGCCTCAATCTTCTCAATCACATCAGGTGTAAGCATTGGGATAACATCAATAGCCTTCATGTTCTCGATAATCTATTTATAGACATTACAATTTGAGTTTATTATAAATAAAACATTTTAACTTTCAAACAATTCTTCTATTTCAATCTCTTTTTCGTCACTTCAACAGAAGGTAAATTGACGTAGCATGAAATAATCAAGTTGTTCAATTATCCGAATTTCATTATGGCGGAATATAATATATATAATATATTTATTTCAAACAAAGACAAAACGGGATAATTTCGACACAAATTTTATACTTAAAGAATGTAAATTACATGCGTAAATATGAAGAAATGAAATATATAGTTGGCCTATAAAATGAGTTAAAATACCTGGCTCTCCTTCGTTGCTCCGGTAATCACTGATGAGACATTGGGATTCGAAGCGCACCACGCAATCGCAAGTTGAGATAGCGGAACGCCTAATTCCTCAGCAATTGGCTTTAGCCCGTTTACTTTCCTAAGCACATCATCAACCAATGATCGGCTAGCAAGGTTCTGCAACAACGTATAATTGTGGTTACAAATTTGGCATTTCATATATCTACATCAAATAATTCACCTGTACATCTACATGGCGTTTTTTTCGTCTTCACGAAAAGTTCATATTTATTATAAAATTTTATCTGTCGTACTCAATGTTCTATATATAACTAGATTTCACAATTTTCCAGAATTAACATTTGATTTTATCCGACTCAAAAGATAGCATAATTTACTTTGATCAGACAATCTTTGTTAAAAAAAAAAAAAAAAGCACTTTGAAGCATTCCTCAAGTATCGGTACGAAGATATCATAATCAATTTGTCTAAATTAGTGGCACATTTTAATTTTAATTTAACATCTCTGTACTGGCAACTGCCATTGGATGGATGACAGATAGTGATCAAATAGTTTATTTTTTAAAATTTAATATCTTTGTACCGGCAACTGCCATTCAAGGGATGACAGATACTGATCAAATAGTTAATTTACTGAACATTGGACTTCCCTTTCATTCCAGGTTCCGATCTTCTTAATCACAAGGAACGAATTGTTTACGTTAAATGTTGCAGCAGAATCTAAGATAGAAGTGCGTGATTGCAAATTAATCATCACTGCATACCTTATAATTTTCAAGTGCGAATCTGCTATCAGAAGGTATATTTCCCTTGGTGTATTTTCCAGTAAGAACCCCAGAAGCTAGAGGACTCCATGTAGTTAGACCGATGCCGTAGTTACTGTAAAGTGGTAAATACTCAACTTCGACCTGCAAAAAAATATAAATTATTCATGATGATCAATTAACAAAGAGAAGGGAGCAATCTCACCACTCAAACAAACAGAGTTTTAAAAAATTTAGGGCTTGTAGATCTGAAATTAGATGAGATGAGATGAGAACCTTGTGCCTTGAGAGGAGGTTGTACTCGGGCTGTTCGACGACGGGGCCGACGAGGTCGAGGCGGGTGGCGACGGCGCAGGCCTCGGTGATCTGCTGGGCGGACCACTCGCTGGTGCCCCAGTAGAAGGCCCAGCCGCGGTCGATGATGTGGTTCATGGCGCGCACGGTTTCGTCGACGGGGGTGGCGGCGTCGGGGCGGTGGCAGTAGAGGATGTCGACGTAGTCCATGTCGAGGCGGCGGAGGGAGGCGCGGGCGCCCTCGACGAGGTGCTTGCGGGAGAGGCCCTTGTCGTTGGGGCCGGGGCCGCCCCAGAAGATCTTGGTGGAGATGACGAGGTCGGAGCGGCGCCATCCGAGCTCGCGGATGGCCTGCCCCATGATCTCCTCGGCGCGGCCATTGGCGTACACCTCCGCGTTGTCGAAGAAGTTCACGCCGTAGTCGCGGCAGCACTGCAGCAGCGCCTTCGCCTCCTTCACGTCCAGCTGGTTCCCGAACGTCACCCACGCCCCGTACCCCAGCTGGCTCACCCGCACCCCCGACCGCCCCACGTTCTTGTACTGCATCTTTCTCCTCCTCCTCCTGCTGCTGCTCCTCCTCAGATCTGACGAACAAGGCAACTGTGGACTGGGGCGAAACACAACAAACCAAAAGCCCAGGGGGCCGCACATGCCCTCACATTAACAGCCTGTGTCAATGTGTTGCCCCCGTTTTTACAAATTACTCCCTAATTTTCTCATTATATTCCTTTTTGGCTCCTGTGGAGTTAGGAGTGTGGAGTGTGAGTTACCTTTTATAAATAAGGGAATATATAAGTATACACTTTTTTAGGGTTGTATATCTTACACTTCATTCTATTCTGATTCTATTATGGAATAGAATGAATTTTACTCGTCACTCGATGTGACGAGTAAAATACACCCCATCCCAAAATAAAGTGGGATGTAAAATATACACGCCTGAGGGGGTGTACACCTAGCAAAACCCCTAAAATAAATTGAAATAATGTGGACAAAAAATAAAAAATAAATAAAATAAAATAAAATCTATGCGGACCTCCTTGTATACAATGCTGCTTATGCAGAGAGCATTTGGATACCGTCCATTTCATTTTACTAAATCTTACTTTTTGAATTTGTTCGCCTGTTGCCAGCTCTAGCATAGGACTTTCAAAGTGGGACACCTGGCGTGCACATCCCCCCTTTTTTTTTTTCACTCTTTTGTTCTTTCCAACTGTAAAAAGTTGTGGATGGGTATCGGTTGTCCATTTTAATTATTTTATGCGGATCCGAACACTAACTAGATCTATTTACTTACGCATTGGGGGTATAAATTCAACTTAAAAGTAAGTAGCCTAACATCTTTCTTTAAATATATTAAATTAAATTATTCTAAATCATTTTTATTAATTTATATAAAAAAATTTATTAATTTTGTGTATTAGTAAAGATGAGTCATTTTTTTTTATTTTTATATATTCAGTTAGGATTTTTAAGGAGCTTACAAAAATACTTTTATTCCTCATTTTTTCTGTTTTTTTTTTTTTTTTTTCTTCGCTCGGTATTCGTTTTCTTCTTTTTTTTCTTTTTCGAACCCGTTTTTTGCTACATGCAACATCTAAGTTGTTGTTGTCATGGATCTCGCTAAAGTGCCATTCCTCGATGCCACGCCCACTCCCACCATGGGCATGGGCATAGCTTCGAACGACAGCACTCTATGGGCTTCATGGCAGCGCGGAGAAAAAAAAATTATAGATAATATAAAAAATAATAATAATAATAATAATTTCTCCTGAAAATATCATTATATATATCATTATATATCGTCGCTACTATAAAATGTCAAAAAAAAAAGAAAAAGAAAAAAAAGCTAGTTGCACTATTTCAGAATAATTTTGTGTTATTTTAGACAAAAATTACACTATTTTAAATAAAAAATCATACTAATTGAGATGAGAGTCACGCTCTTCAAACGAAAATTGTACTCTTTGAACTAAAATTGCACTATTTCTCCTCCTCCTCCTCCTCATCATTCCTCTCTGCTTTCTCCTATTTTTTGTGTGCCCATTCGAGACCGGCGATGCAAGCGGTGGAGGTGGAAGAGAGCGCAGCGACACCATACGTAGAAGAGGGCAGTAGAGGCGGAGGTGAGGGCGGGTGTGGTGACCCGGATCTCTGTAGGGCTTCTACAGTGTGACCAGCAGCTTCTGGAGGCCTATGTGGCGTGTCGGCGGTGTTGGTGCACCAATTGGACATAAGTGATGGACTCCGGGTGTTAAATGGATTACTTGGGTAATCGCTTGACTCTGTCGGATGTTTAGAAGTGATTTCGCGTGAAACGGATATCAAAATTGGACTCAGTGCGAAGTTTGGACAAAAGAGCACCTTTCCGGATGCCTTCAGCAAATTTTAGAAATGGAATTTGGCAAAACGGACAGCGGTTTTGGTTTCAGCGCGCGAAAACGATGAAAATGGACTACTTATTCGTATTTTTCGGAGCCCGGACGCCCCACACGAATTTCGAGGCACTTGGCACTGTTCCGGCGGCCGGCGGGCAGCGGCGGAGCGGGCGCGGGCAGGCGCCGGAGTGGGCGCGAGCAGGCGCGCGGTGCACGGGGGCGTCGTGCCACGTGGCGTTTTTCTATTTGTTAGGTGCGGACACGTGGCGGGCTAGGATTGGTTGGTGTTGTGGTCGCGGTCCACGGAGCTGGTGTAGCCGGCCTCGGGGCGCGTGCGTGCAGAGGGCGCAGGCGGCGGCGCAGGCGCGCGTTGACTGCGTTTCCCGCGCGAGGGTGCGCCACGCGTCGGCGTCCGCGGGTGGCCACGCGGCGTTCGGTGGGTGGCCGGTTTGGCTGTCGCCTGTTCGGGTGTGACGTGGCGTCTCCTGGTGGATTCGGGCTCGGTCGGATGACCTCCATCCGACCCGGTTTTCGGCGCCCGAATGATTCAGGCGCCCGAAACCGGGGACACCCCGGTCATTTCCGGAATTGTTTTGTATGGCCTATTTAAAGGCCAAGCCGCCTTCTTCTTCCTCTTTTCCGCGTTTCCGAGCTTCCTCTCACCTCGGACCCTTTAGCAAAGTTGCTCCTCCCTCTGTGAAGCATCCACCTGAGGATTTCTGAGATTTTACGTGACACGCTTTCTGAGGTTTCCATTTCTTTGGCGCGTCGCGACGTTCCTTCGCCGGTGATTCCTTCCGTCGCGTTTCGGTGCGCGAGCTCTCCCGGCCTACTCCGACATCGTTTTTGACAATTTTTACGCCGTTGGCTTCGCGACAGGTAGGACTTCGATTCTCGTGTTTTGAGCTTCCCCTCGTTTGGGGTTCTTCTTGGAGTTTTTCCGAGTTTACTGGGACCCCATTTTCTGTGAGGATTTCTGGGACAGCGCAGGTCGTTTCGTGGATATTTTCGCGCTCGAGTATCGGATTGAGACGTGCCTTTACTCTTTTTGCATCTACACATCGCAAGGATCATCTCCGTATTTTTCTGGGATTTTTTTGAGGCTTGCCCGAAGGTATATGCTTTCCCCCTTTTATGTGCATGGTGTTACAGTTGTTATGTTGTGGGGTTTCGCGCTCACCGTGTTGTGGAATTTGTAACTCGGCCTACGGGGCTCGGTTTGGGACGCACAGGTACTTGTTTCGAAGGGCTCGACGCGAAGATCGCAGCAATATTTTTGTCGAATTTTTCGGAGTCCTTTCTATAGGTGAAAATTTCACATCTTTGGGACTGTTATCGCAGATTGTATGTACTTGGATATTTTTGGAATAAAGTGTAACTTTGGACCTTATTGTTGTACCCAGGAGGGTTTGCGGGTATTTCTGAACCCGTTGGAACTGGAGGAAATTGGAGATATTTGTTCCTGGGTATTTTCAGCTGTTGGACTTTGGACAGTTTAGCACATCAGGTGGGTTGCTTCGCCTCCAAAATCAATGGACTGCCTGTTAATTCTATAATATAGGAAACATACATGTTGTGAGATGGATTAGGATGCATGTTAGAGAGGGAAATGTTATTTTTCCTATTATGATTGATATCCTGTTAATTATTATTCCCTGATCCTGCTTTAGTTAAATTGATTGCTATTGTTGGAACTTGACCTAACACCCCGTCATATGTTGTATGTGTAACCAGACTAGTAGAAAACCCTCACTTGGGCTAGATTTATTTATACTCTAGACATCCACACTTCGTATTCTATTCCTGGACATAGTGTTATCCTCGCCCGGGTAGTGGGCCGAGTGGTCGGGATTTCTTTTAGTGTGGGATGCATGTTACACTCGTGCTTGGGAGCAGAGTGGAGTCTAGTAGATGTAGTCGGTCTTTTATCTGTGGCGGGAGCCGTTTGGGTGAACGGTGGTCCCGGGATGTCTTGTTTCCTTGTTTTATTTGTCGCCACTGTGTTAGTGGCAGTAGTGTACCAGTGATAGTAGGACCTAGAACCCAGACTGTTTTTAGACACACATAATTTCTGTAAACTAATATTTTCCTTCTAAATTTCGAGGGGTCGCCGGAGCCTGTTCTTGTTTGATTTGGGTGAAGGCAATAGCCCTTCGGGGTTTAGAAAATAAAACTTATTTGAACTGATTTTTATTAAAGAACTAAAATATATTAAATTGGGTTTCTCAGATTAAAATAGCTTTCAATAATAACTGTCATCTTTTTATTACAACTTCGGCACCCGAGAGAGTTTGGGTGATCTGGGTTCTAGGGGCCTTTTCTGTTTCTGTTTCGAGACGAAAGCTACGGGGACCGTGCCTGGAAGCTGTTCTTGTTTGATAGGGTTGTAGGTGTTGGTCCTTTGGAACTTTCGGGCCCTGGTTGGTGTCTTCCGCATGTCATACTGAGGTTGTCATGTTTCCTAACCCTTATGGTGTCGATCTGTGTTGTGTCGTTATGGGTTGGTGTTCTGTTTTGGGGAGTCGTTGGGTTGACGGCAGTCCTAGCTGTTGGATATTTCCAGCTAGTGAGTTAGAGATGTGATGTTGGTTATTGTCGATCTTGTTGATCGTGGATTTGGACTATAGCCTGCATGAGCCACATTGAGCTCGACAGAGATGCGCTGATACTTTCCTCGGTGGGGTCGCGCCCTTCGAGTGCCACTCCGGAGTTGGGCCTGCTACTTTGTTATCGCGACTTGTCGACGCAGTCCCTCTGGCTGGGCCAGTTTTGGCAGTCACGGACGCCCTACGGTAGACCCGTCCTCTTGTGGATGTGCGGCAGTAGGTGGGCGCAGGTTTGACTGGACCCTATGTGGCAGTCACTGTGATTGAGTTGATTGAGTATACTGAGTTTGAGTCAATGCATCATTTTCATCTGTATCACCCTTTGAGCATAGTAGATAGAGGCATAGTAGCTGTAGAGTTATTTTAAGCTTTCTTTTCTTCAGTTTTCTGTTATCTTATGCCTCTAGTAGACTTAGTGGGCAGACCGTCGGGATTGGTGGCGGTACCCACTGAGAACTACTGTGGGATGTAGTTCTCACACCCGCTGTGGTGTATTTTTTCCCCAGGGACCCCTTCTCTAGTTCCTGTTGCTCCAGTTGCTGATCCTACAGACCGAGGCGAGGGAGTCGCGAGCTAGTTCCCTACCCGTCTTTGGAGTATAGCGGTGCCCCCTTTCTGGAGATTTGCAGTACAGTCAGTAGATTAGTTTTATTTCCACTTTTGAGAGACTATTGTATTGTGAGGATTTGACTTGTACTGAGAGCCTGTACACTGATGTTTTATTTCTGTTTACCTCCCTGTAGAGTTTGGAGTGTTGTATCAGAGGATTTTGTATATGATCGTATTTTGGAGATGGATATTGTATCTTTAGTTTCAGTTGTACAATGATTGGATTTTAGTTTTACAGTAGTTTTCTTTTCAGCTCTGATATTTGTATATCTTTAGTATTATCTTTTGCAGGTTAGACGCTTCGCCTATGCGGAGTTTTGTATAGGTGACAGATCTGTTGGCGAGCCCGGGTCGCAGTTTTGACCCAGGGGCGTGACAGCGGGGGTGCGTAGGGGCGGGCGAGGGTCCCCTGCCTTGCCTCTACCGCGCCCGCGAGTGTCGGTAGGGGTGGATACGAGCACCCCCGCCTCACATTCACTTAATTAAATGGAACCCCCGTGCGCTTTCTCGTACTGGGTGTGGAGAAAGGAATAAGGACGACGAGGAGAAGGATTTTGCACTGCATATGAAGTTATAATGTATTAGAAGAATTTTGTACTATTTTAGACGAAAATTATACTATTTGATACGAGAGTTATATTTTTTAGACGAAAATTGCATTTTTTAGGTGAAAGTTGCACTATTTCTCCTCATCCTTCTCATTTCCATCATTTCTCTTCGCTTTCTCGTACTTTTTCTGTACTCATCCGGGGTCGGTGACGTGCGTTGTAGAAGTGAAGGAGAGCGCGGCGACACCGAAGAAAAGGCCGGGGGAGAGAGCCTGCCTTGCCTCTGCCCCACAGGAACACGCTTCCTCGTATGACTCCTCCTCGTCGTCCTCATGTTCTTGTACGGCTCCTTCCCGTCGTCCTCATCCCTTTTTTCGGTGACGTGCGTGGTAGAAGTGAAGGAGAGCGCGGCGACACCGGAGAAAAGGACGGCATAGAGGGCTTGCCTTGTCTCCGCCTCGCGAGGAACGCACTTCCTCGTACGGCTCCTCATCGTCGTTCTCATGTTCTTTTACGGCTCCTTCCCGTCGTCCTCATCCTCATTTCCATGCCCAATATGAGCTTCTCCATGCCCAGTACGAGCGCTCAGTACGAAAAAGCGCACGAGAGCTTTATTTAATTAAAAATTAATATTTTTTTAATTAAGTAGAAGTGAGGCAGGGGTGCTCGCCTTCGTCCCTACCAATGTGCGCGGGGCACGGTGGAGGCGAAACAAGGCACTCCCGCCCGCACGCTCCCAACAAAGCAGAGGCAAGGCGGGCCGCCTCCGCCTCCACCGCCCTTTTCTTCGGCGTCACCCCACTTTCCTCTACCTCCATTGCGTGCGTCGGCTATCCCGAATGAGCTCTCAAAAAATATAAGAAAGCGACAAAAAAAAGGAAAAAAACAGTGCAATTTTAATTCAAAAAGTATAACTTTAGCCCAAAGAGTGTAACTTTTATTTAAAGAATGTAATTTTTATCTCAAAGAGTGTTAATTTTCGTCTAAAATAGTATAAAATTCATGTGAAACACTCATTCTTCTTTAATTTTTGGCATTTTTTATAATTACGACGATACATAATAATTTTCTTAGGTAAAAAAAATAATTTTTCTTTATTTTTTATTTTTTATTTTTTTTACTACTCTCAACATTTTTTTTCCTTCGTCGCCGCCCTCGCGGCTGTCCCCGTCGGAGCGTCGTCCATCGAAGCTGCGTTCGCTCTCGCCGTGCATGCGCCTACGCCTGCGATATTGTACCCATCAGATATGTGTAGGTGTGGGTGCAGACCTGACGGGAATGGACACGATGTCGAGGGGCGGCGCTCCAATAAGGTTCATGGCGACTGCGACTTGAATGTTGTGTGGGACGTAGGAGTGAAACGGCAGGCTCGGAAAGAAAAATAAGGAGTAATAATAAGAGAGAGAGAGAAAAAAAAAAAGTATTTTTTTTAATTCGGACGGGTAATACAAAAAAAAAGAAGAAGTAAATAAGTGATTTATTTTGTCCATACGCAAAATAAAAAAAAGATGAGTCATATAAAATTTAAATTGTATTTACTATTAACAAAAAAAAAAAAAAAAAAAAAAAAAAAAAAACAAAGAAGGCCTAAAAGAGAGTGCATTTCAAAAATATCTAGAGTTGAGGGGTCATCGTACATATTCACCAAATCGGGTCGTCCTCGTCTTCGACTACACCTGTATTCTCCTTTCCCTTCCCTCCCACTCCTCTCTCTCTCTCTCTCTCTCTCTCTCTCTTCTCGTTGTGGATCTACGCTACTCCATCACAATTTCCCACGATTCTCCAACGAATCCTCTCTCCTCCCTTTTTCCTACGAAGTAGAATCCCTAGAGGCGAGGAGAGGAGAGGAGAGGAGGCCGCGGTGAGGCCATGGCCGCGGTCGAGATCCATCAATTCGCCGAGCGCATCACTTGCCACGCATGGAGCCCTGATCAATCGAGTAATCCCTTCTCCTAGCTCTAATCTCGCTGTGCTCTTCACAAATCTCTCTGATTCGTTTCCTTTTAGATGTAGTCTTAGATCTTAGCATGAGTTGGCGAATCTATACTAGTTTCTATGAAATATCTGATGCATTCGATTGCTCATAGTCTCCGGATCAAGATGATATGGTTTGATTTTAGTATCTAGATCGAGGTAGAAACTGGATCGAGCGCAGGGAATGTTTCTGGCAACGTTTTGAAGTTACTTTTGTTGAGTAGAAGGCTACCTGCTTGTGTAATCACTGTGGGCTAGATGAAAGAGTAAGAATTAGATGGCAGTAGGAGGGTGAAAAATGATTTGGGAGGTTACAAATACCAGCATAATTGGAACTAGATAATATACAGCACCACTTTTCAAGTTGTGATTTCAGAATTTGCATTATTTATGAGCTTCACCAAGTTAAGATCCTTGGGGGAGCAATTATACTATTTTTCCACTATTGGTAGCTGAGGAAGAGCAGAATTTGTCTCACTTAGTTGGTAACTTAGTTTGAAACCATTTACTTCCTGTGCCTGGAAATCAACTTTGGGAGAGAATGGTGTAGATTTGGCGGTGTTTGCTGATAGATTTGCTTGATACTTGTTGCTGGAAAGTAGAGAGCTGTATGCGCTATGAGTATATTGTGGAAGAGTCTAGTGCCTTTTGTAGAATCACTTTTGCACATTCTTGTTCTAGTCCATATCTCAATATTGAATTTTAAATTTGAGTCTGAAAATGGCATTACATACTCCCTTTGCCATTATTATGTGATTTATTTAGTAGAATGTCTTCTCGTATTTACATATTTATTGCATTTCTTTCTTTTTATTGCAAGTTGAGATAGGAGATTGCAAATCAACTCAACAATATCTTCCTTTCTGGTCCCTAACTTGTCAATAATATCTTCATTGTTATTTGCAGTGATTGCATTTTGTCCAAACAATACTGAAGTGCATATTTATAAGTTGTTTGTAGACAAGTGGGAGAAAGTACATGTTCTTTACAAGGTAATACTGATTTTCTATCTACTGTATTGTGTCCGTTTTCACTGGACAACAATAATATAACCTGTTAATTCTATGTTTCTGCGCCAAATTCATACTCTACATCTTCGTGTCAATTTCCTTTAATTTTTACTGTTTGGTAAAATAGCAAAATTAATTTCTTCTTACTTCCATCTCTCACAGCATGATCAAATTATATCTGGAATTGACTGGAGCGTAAATTCAAACAAAATTGTAACAGTCTCACATGATAGGAATTCGTAAGTGTGTACCTAATAATTAGCATATCTGGGATCTTTGTTCATTTTAAAAGATCAAACATTCTTTTTGTGTGAGAAATATAATTGGAGGTTTTGTTCCTTTCCCCATTTTCAGATATGTTTGGAGCCAAGAAGCATCTGAATGGGTACCTACTCTTGTCATTCTTAGGCTAAACCGAGCTGCTCTATGTGTTCAGTGGAGTCCTAAAGGTACTTGCAGAAAGCTGGCATGTGTTATAGGTTATTTTGTCACCTTGTAGGGAGCAGAATGTGTAATTTAGTTTGTTGAATAGATATGTTATTGTTCTTGTTGATATTTAAAACTAGCCCATTTATATAAACCATGCTTATGTTTTACAGAAAACAAGTTTGCTGTTGGAAGTGGGGCTAAAACTGTTTGCATATGCTACTATGAGCAAGAGAACAACTGGTAATTGCCCTTTTCTTTTCCTTCTTCAATTGTTTTTTTTTTCCTTCTTCAATGTTTTTGTAGCCAACTGTAAGCCTAAATAATTTTTGTTATTACCCACTATTACCTAATTAGTGTGATATTGATGCTAAAGGAGTAAGCTACAACAAGAATCTGTAAAATGTGCAGAATACGTAATCCTATCCCACTAAAAAAACTCTTGGTTCATTTTGTATATCCCCTTATATTGGAAACTTGGTTATTTTCAATGTCTCCATGCTTTTGACACCCCTTTTTAATCTACTATCTAACATCACTCTTCCCAATCATTAGGATGGATATTAGTTCAATGACCATCACTTCTTATTTTGTCATAAGTAGTTTTATGTTCTTTCCTTTTCAAATGGTTTAATATACTCGGTTATGCCTTTTTTATTCCAGGTGGGTTAGCAAGCTTATCAGGAAAAAGCATAATTCTTCTGTCACAAGTGTTGCCTGGCATCCTAATAATGTAAGCTTGTTTTTTAATCATCCTAGTTTATTCCTACGTTTATTGATTTCAAGTTAGTATGAATTTTCAGTCTGGAAATGACAATTGTTTAACTACTTGTGGACCTGTTTAATATAATATATTGTAATTGGCTTTGCTCATTATAATCATTTCTGTGTTATGTTGAAGAAAATGCAAATTGTATGTACCTTCCTGAACACTAGAATGTTGCATTTGGTAAAATTGGCTTACGGATGTTATATAACTAAATGCAAATTCACATGATTGTAGGACAATGAAATAGATATGAAAAAGAAGAGATGATAATAAGATGTAGAAGATGAAAAGAAGTCCCCACAAAGAATTGGATACTACGACAGAAGAGGAAACAGACAGAATGCAAGGAAAATGTTATTTATAGTGGGTCTCCTTGGGGACCTTAGGAAGCACGTCACCTTTGAAACATCAGCATTTCCTTCTTGAAGGACAATGTAGCTACCTGTATAACAAATAAATCTGTGTGCTAGAAGCTAAAAGAATGAGAATTATGTGATATGCTTAAAGCCAGCTCCATTTTAGCTCTATGAGGTTAATTTGATAGTGCCAATATTTAGAAAATTGCAGCATGAATGCAAATCGCAACTTATTTCCGGAAGCTGTCTTCTGTATATTATATTCTTATGAACAGTTAAATATTCACAACTTCTATGAATTTATGTACAAGATAACTGTATATCAGACATGAAGTGGGGAGTTCGGACAATTACCACAATACTACCTAATGTCCTAGCATCACGTACTATCAGAAAAGACTTGGAAACTGTAGAGCTGCAGTTAAGATAGCTAGTTTCACTAGTTTCTCAAGTTGTTGGCAGTTGGCACCAAAGTATATAGACAATCAGAAAGAAAAAGAAGCACCATATTTGCTTGACTGCAAATTTGACTAATTTCGGGCAAGCATATGTAGATGCAATATTTCACTTATGAGCTATGATATAAGACCAATACTAACAAATAGACAAACGATAATGGTGAGAGCTTATTTCTGTATTAATTGGTTTTTCAACTTTATCCTTCCTTTTGTTCTCCAGGTTCTTCTTGCAACAACGTCTACTGACGGTAAATGCAGGGTGTTTTGCACTTTCATCAAGGGCGTAGATAAAAGGTCTGTATAAGACCTTTAACATCCTCTAACCAGGAGTTTGAAAGATATTAGCTGACCTATATTTATTTCCTCATGATCAGGGATTTGGGGGAAAGCTCTTCTAATGATCTAAAATTTGGAGAGGTTTTATTTGTTCAACTCTTTCTTATAATGATGCAGTATTTTTCTCTGGTGTACATTTTGATTACATTTGCATGTCTGTTGCATGCCTGTTTCGTTATCTCGTTAACATGTATAATATGCATGATTTTCCTTGGTTAAATATTTCAAGTCTATCCTCAAAAAAAAAAAAAAAAAAAAAATAAAAATAAAAATATTTCAAGTCTATTGCATGGCGACTTTTTAATTTAGAAAGTATGATCAGTTTTTGGCTATTCTTCTTTCAATTGCTTACTGGCTTTCTTACTTGGCTACATATGACTGTGTGTGTTTGATGTAGACTTCGCTACCAACTTTTAAATTCTTAGACTAAATTCCACGACATTATCGAGCATTAATTTTGAAGTTTTATTTACAATTTTGAAAATTTATTTTATTCGCAATTTTGTTGTGCCAAACTTATCAAGCACTGTTGCTTAATACTGAAGTTCCTTTGCACAAATCTTTCGGGTTTTGGAACTCTGTGTAGGCACATGCTCGTTCAGTTTGTATCTTAAATTGCTCTCTCTCTCTCTCCTCAATCATTAATTAAGTTGATCTTTTTCTTCTTCTTCTTCTTTTTTATTTTTATTTATTGTCGGTGCAATATGGAACAGCAAGTTGCTCAACTCGATCTGTCAGTTACTTGGGCCTTTGGTGTAAGGTGGTCCCCAAGCGGAAATACGTTGGCCTACGCAGGTACTGTCTTCCTCCTTGTCATTTGTTTCTTGATAGAACTTTTTATTAACTCACAGGTGCATTTTTCCTCGCCATAAGCAATTGTATATATATAATTACATAGTTCAACTATTCCAAGTATATAGGCATTGAATGACTTTATTTTCTTCTGATCGTTAGGTCACAACTCTATGGTATATTTCATTGATGATGTCAAGTCTTCTCCTTCAGCACAGACTGTGGCCTTGCGTGATCTGCCTCTCCGTGATGTGGGTCAGCATTTTCTCTTTGCTGCTTCACATCTTACATTTTACAGTTTAGTCAAAAATTTGTTCGTGTATTGATGATCTGAAGTACAATATCCAGATCCTTTTTGTTTCTGAGAGAGTTGTCATTGGCGTTGGCTTTGACTGCAATCCTATGGTCTTCACTGCAGATGAAACAGGGCTCTGGTGGGTTTATAACTTTTCATGAAATTCAACTCTTCGTCGTCTTGTTATGTTTGCTATTGTATTTCATGTATTTCTGAATATATCATTAAGAAAAACAGAGCTATACTGAATTTGATATCACATGAAAGTTTCTTTCTTCAATTAGGTCTATTATTAAGATTCATTTCTTAAGCGATGATGTCGTCTTTCATTTCTGTTGTAGGAGCTTTGTCAGGTATTTGGATGAGAGAAAAGTAGCTCCAACAAGTTCTAAAGGTTCACAGGTGCGTTAAATTTTGCATCAACTGTCCTTAGTAAGCACTTGAAATTCCAATGAAGCAAAATGCACGTGTCTGATGGATCTGTTTTGGGAGTAATTTCTTTTACTCTGGTTACAAAGAAATGGAAACCTACAGCAAGGTCGTGAATGCTCGGCACAATTTGTAACTACCATTCTAATATTTTCAGTTATCTGAAGCCCTTGGGAAGCTGTACGGACAGTCAAAACAGAGCACAAGCAATGATACCGTTGAACCATCAAAATTTCGTGGTGGTGCTCATGCGAACTGCATAACGTAATATCTTTTTCCCATTTTCGTCTAAAAAGTAGTAGCAGTTACCATGTTGCTTAGCGCACCGTAGCTACACCGCATGATGATGCTTAGAATTATTTGATTACATATTTCAGCTGTATTGTACCACTAAGAAGATCAGCGGCCACCACCGTGAAACGTTTCAGCACATCAGGTTAGGAATTCTGCCTTTTCTCATCTTTTTAATTTTCTCTGCTATTTTGCCGTAAATGAAATTTCATTATTGTTGCATGCTGTGTCATATAGGGTTGGATGGCAAAGTAGTGATCTGGGAATTAGATAATTCCATAGATATTCCACAACCCGGTTATCGCTGATGATGATAAAATGAAATTTCTCTTCCCAATAGCCATAGCAGCGACGCATATGGAAGGAAGTTGCGCGGACGGGACTGAGTGACTTAAATTCTTTAGTTATACTTCTATAGGAAGCAGTTGGGAGTGATTTCGCTTTACAGTTATTTCAGTCAACAGGTGTTGTAAAATATACCTAGTCACATTTGCTAGTTTCGTTCTTGTTGTTCGAGAGATCATGTTAGTCTTTAGTTTCGCCTTGCGCCTTGTGGTATACTCTGGTAGGTAACGGTGTGATGGAATATTCGCGGCTTCGTATTTGTTGACGTGATGGACGATTATCTATCTTGTTGTTTATGGCCTTATGATGCTAAGAATCATTGCAGGCTCTTATGTTTCCCTTGGTCTACAAATTTGAGGTGATCTTCAACAATTTCGAGTCGTCTCCTATGTATGATTCAGTGTTATCTGGCACGAAATTGTTGCTGCATAACTGCCCGTGTTTGTTGGCTATTTATTTATGGGTTAACTGCCCGTGTTTGTTGGCTATTTATTTATGGGTTAAAAATAGGTCTAACTCCTGCCCGTGATAAGTTGAGTTGGGTGAGCCCAATAAGTTGAGTGGGGCTGCGGTCCACAATAGACCTAACGGTAAGAGGCCCAACAATAGACCCAACGTCCAGATGGGTTAAGTCCGGTCGAGACTCGTGGGCGCTGTGTCTGTACGCTTTAAGTGAATTGGTTGCGTATTTCTAACGGCTCGAGCTTTTTGAATTAATGGTTAGCGCTAACGATCCTACAGTGTTAGCTTGGGTCATTATTCGTGAGTAACGCTGTTGATATCTGAAGTTATCTCCATCTCAGGACTTGTGGAGAGTTAAAACAGCTTCTGATTTGTGAATCACAACATTTCGTAGAGCAATGAATCGAAAAGATAATATTTAATGAATGCAGAATACTTTAAAGATTGTACTCTTATGTGTGTGTGTGTGTATATATATATATACACATCTTTAATTTGCTTAAAATTGCACTTCCTTTAACTATTTTGTTGCTCCCTTAAGCAAACCACCTTATCTTTTAAACTAATTATTATAAAAGTATATCTCCTCACAGAGTAGCAAAAGTAAGTTTGTCTTGATGTTGGTTATCCCTAGACATATCTCTAATAAAAAAATACATTCTATTTGTGCTGCTGAATAACCCAAAAAGGATAAGAAATGGCATTATTATTATTAGTATTATAGTCATTGAGATACATTCCTTTTAACACCAACTACACTGCAGAGCATGTCTCAATGCATGCTTTATTCGATTCGCATTACAAAATCCATCTTAATAGGCACTGCCCTGTGAGAGTTTTTCACATGATCAGCACTTGTTATTTTCCCTGAGAATTAACAGTTGATCAAGATTCTAAAACAAAATTATAAAATCCATGTACCACAAAATGATTCAATCCTATAAATATTAAGATGCCAATTTGGAGTTGTTGTTGTTGTATCACCTTTTTAACTTCAATGTAAGAGTGCTTGGTTCTCAAATTATATTGGACTGCCAAAGCCATACCCAACAAAGCAAACTGGAGAAGGATCATCATCCTCTTCTCCCCCCCATCTCCTGATGAGATCCTCATACTCTTCTGTCTCTAGAATTGCTGCTCCAACTTTACTTCTCCACACTTGCGCCGCCTTCGCGAGCTCGACCTCGCCTTCTTTTATCAGTAGATCCAAGCCCAAGTCCAAACCGAAATCCAAACTCCGATCCAAGCTCAAACTCAGGCTCAAACTCCCCTCAATCACCACTCTTCTCCATGGATCAGTATTGCTTCCTTTCCAACATTTCTCCTCCAACATGCTGAGAAACTCATCCTCCACTTCATCTGCATCGATTTCTTCTTCGCCGTACTCCATTAGAAGGCATGGCTTCTCCTCTTCATCATCGTCATCGGTGTTCGGTAGAGTGTCGGACGGAGGCCTCTCCGACCGAGATGAGATGGTCCCTCTCTCCAGTGTGATGAATTCTCCGTCTTCGTCTTCGTCTTCGTCTTCCATTCGGAGGATGTCTTTGGTAGGGTTCTCGATTGTGATAAAGTTAGGATCGGATCGGAGGGCGGGGACGCTTCGAGCTGAGGCAGAGGGAGAGGCAGAGGCAGAGGCAGAGGCCGGCCGGCTCCGAAGGCAATTCAGATCAGGAAGACAAGAAAAGCACTTGGTTTTATTCCGACTAGTCCCTGCATCTACTGCACAAACACAATTTGCTACTGATCTTCAGATCATGTAATGAAATTATGCAACAAGCAAAAGATGTATCAATTACGCAACTCTCTCGACTATATATATATGCATACATTATCGAAACAACATCATCTAAACTATCTTATTCCACGAACGAAAAAGTTAAAGAATTTGAACGTAATTTGACAATGCGTGTGTGTATGTATATATATATATATACGTACGGATTGTATTGTCGTGGGCTTCGTCCTCCACCGTCCTACAATACAGACTCAAACTCAGGACCCCGCCATGAGCGGCGCCTCCGAGAGCGAAGCTCAGGCTCTTCCCGCCAAATTGTGAATTCAAAAAACTGCCCCCGGCCGCGAACTCGCTGAGATCGACGCGGAACGTGGCCAATTCGCGGTCATCTCCGTCAGCAGCGGAGACCCAAATGGCGAAGCCCCGTAACGCGGATCCCACGTCGGTACTGCAGTGGTGCAGGAATATCTCGTCGAAAATGGCGGCCCCCGCGGCGACGCGAACCGGGCTCGTTCGCTCCCCCGCGCAGCCCTTGGTCCTCCACCCCACGACCACCACGCGCGCCTCCATGGGCGGCGGTAGCCCCGTGATTTGCTGGATTTGGAGGCAAACCACGCACCGGGACCTCCGCGCGCGGGCGCCCACAAGGTGTTCGACGAATCTCCTCTTCCACGAACACAGCAGGTTCCCCCTGCTCCTCGAGCTGGGGCAATGGCTGGGTCCGCGGAAAGGATTAGCACTTTCCATTGCCCGGAACAAGAACTGGTTCGAGCGCAATTGACAAAAAAAAAAAAAAAAAAAAAAGATGGGTTTTTTGAGAGGGAGGTGGAGTGGGAGAGAGGGGAGCTAAAAGAGGCAAAAAAAAAAGGTGGGTTCGGGTTGGTGGGGGAGAGGGTAATGGAGTAGTAGTTTATTAATCTGTGGAATGAGAATAGCAAACTTTGAGAACAAGGGAGTGTTCTCGGTCTCTTCCAGAGGAAAAGAAAAAAAAAAAAAAAAAAAATCCTTTTTTTGGTCCATCTAAGAAAGAGAAAATCCAATTGCATGCACCTGGTTCTTTCGATAAAAGTCGTGTTCGTAAAATTGAAGTAGAGATGAGATGAAAAGATGGATAGGATCATTGTGTGTGTTGGACTAGTTCCAGGCAAATGTTGAAGTTGAAGTTGAAGTTCATGGCGATTTCAAGTTCCAAGGACAAAGTACATTTTGAACCACTTTTAGCAGTAAAGCATGAAGCTCAAACCGATAACTTAAAAGAGTGCTATAAAATGGCCATGAAACGATTAGATCAAATCTGGAGAGGAGAGACAAGTGCATGTGTTAGAGGACACTCGTCATTGTTTCGAAGTTAAGAGACTCTAGTTCCAAGGTTTGAATTTGTGACGCACCTTCCCTATAAAAGGTTCAATATCTAGCTTCCCCTTTTATCAACGCACCCTTAACATTCTTTTTTCTCATTTGATATTATTGATTAGTCTCCTCACTCAACTATTTGATTTATCTCAATTTGTAAACAAAAAGGATGGCTAGTGAATTGGAACAATTAATAATATATAATGTTTCAATGATCCTCGAGGTTATTATTTTAACTTTTATAAGCTAAAATTGAGATCACGTTTTTAAATTTATCGTTTATAGAAATTTTTTCTCAATTTTTGCGTTGTAAATGATAAAATTTAGTGGATGATTAATAAAATAGTATCATCTTAGAGATAAAAATAATCAAAATTTTAAAAAATTCTTATGGATGTCAAAGAGCATGGACAGAGGACAATGATTATCCCATTCAAATGCAATCAAGATTATTATTTATTGGGTTCTGGTAATTATAGAAAAAAAGGAAAAAACACCCAAACAAATAATTTATATTATCATGTGTTTTTCCACTGTTCCTCTACAAATAATTTCGTTCCATATTTTTGTACAAAGTATAGAAAAAGGGGTGGTCACACAAACACAATCCCCACCAAATCACACACACCACTTATATATGACTATGAAACTGCCTACAAAGAATGATGCATCAAATGTAAAATATAGGCCATTTTAACTTGAGAGGGATTATCCAATCCCAACCCACTTTTAACTATCTATAAAAAGGAGGTAAAAATAATACATATAACTGACTCAAAACAAAGATATAAAAGGAAAAAATGAAACATTACAAACCCAAATTTGAGCCAAAATATGAATATAAAAAATTTACAATAAATCAAGTAAACGTATCTGCCCGGAGTAACGGCGTGCGCATGAAAGCGTGTGCTCGAGGTTCCGCGGACTCACTCTTGTAAAAACTGGAAAGCCGGGTTCTCGAGAAGCTCCTCTGCGGGCTTGACGTCGGAGAAGTCCTTTTCTTGTAGAGAAGTCGATATGTCGTCTACTGAGAAGGGAATGCTGCATCGAAAAATTGCGGCCCGCGTAGTAAGATTCGAACAGTTTTTCACCTAGAGTACAATGGATTTGGTTGTTTATTCTACATCTCTTTTAATTACCTGGAATTATCGTCGAGTAAGAAGGAGCTGCTGTCTGCATTGTTGGAATCCTCTGTCATTAGCATCCGCATGCTGGAAAGAACCTGGAGAGGGAAAATAATGGAGACAAGCGTCACTTCCCGAATTCACACTCTAATTCAGGCATGCCATTTATTGGATCAGCATGTCACTTAAAACGCCTAGACAAGGGCTAGCGGTAGAAAAAACTCGTAATTTCTTTTGAACGTACACTTGATGATACACTTTGGGTATTGTACTTGTCGTCCCAGTATTGTGTACATATTCTGTAGAGTTGTTGAACGCTCAAGATCTGTAATAAAGGTAGAGTCAGTATGAGCATCAGGGGAGAGAGAGAGAGAGAGAGAGAGAGAGAGAGAGAGAGAGAGTTACCGGACAGAGGTCATTGACTATCTCATCATATGATATCCTGTACTTCTGGAATATTACCTGCAGATGGACCGGAGAAATCCACAGTTAGATGGAAAGACACATCCACTTGGGTTCAGAATACCTATTAACTGCCTCCATAAAAGAAGAACATCGTAGCAACAAATTGTTTTTGTTATCCAGTGCACCAAAGAAACAAGAAACTTCTTTTTGATAGATCTTTACGTGTTTGTGTGCATGAAAACTCCTTTGGCAACTGGGTGCGTTTAGATGACAAAAAATTCAGAATATATTATCTAGGTTTTAAAAGTCAGGATGCATCTGATTGATCTGAGAACCAGGATTTACATGGTACTCAAGGCGATAGTCCGTAGTTTATCTGATTATATTTTAAAGAAAATCCCAAGTTGAAGGATAAAAAAAGGCGAGCATACCAAGAAACCCACGGCTTGTCTTATGTGCTTAAGTTCCTCCCATGATGACCCGGCACACTGCAAAATGGAAAGTCCATAACTAACAACTACAAGACATATTTAACAATTGTTATCTATTAGGCTTATTACCTCAGGTTTTGCTTTTGCGCACCATAGTTCCAATTCAGCCAAACCAGCTTTAACATATTCTCCATTGCTGAAGGAGCAACACTCTCGGCGAAGAAGTAGACTGCAGAAGCAGAATTAGAACCAAAATGTTTATGAAAAATTGTATGCACAAAGATGGAGGGGCAAAATTTCCAAGCTCATAAATACTAACCTGTTGAAGAGTTGAACATTAATATATGAGAATATCTGGGTAAAGATCTTCTGAGCTAAAACTGGGGGAACCTAAGGCCAAAAAATAAACCCTCAATTAAGAAACAAACCTGTTCATACTAATGATGCAAGTTACTAGAAATTATAAAGGTTAAACTCACATAGTTATCTTGTAATGTTTTTAAAAAGCTATTGAGGTTCTCTATGATGCTCTGCCAGTGGTTGCTTTGAGAGTGACTCCCAAATGAACGCCCAGTCCCTCGGAGCACACTTGCCTTCATTGTCCTTGGAGCCTTAATATGAAAGAGTAATCCATTAATATAACGAAATGTCTTTATTATAAACTATATAGCCACCATCTCTTGGTTATGTTTTTATAGAGTATCGTCCAAGACAAAAATGCTATAAAACTACCTTCAATTTATTTTACTACAAGATACAAGCTAAATGAGCCAAATAGAGCAGGTAATAGTACGTACCTGAATGCATAATGAGATCAAGGAAGACATGTCTTTTTTCACATTGTCTCGGATAATTCCAAATATTTTCTCCACATAAGCAGTTAGCTGCTGCTTGAAAAGCAAGGCAGGGTATTTGGCCTCGACTTGGCGAACAACATCAAATGCTTCCACATGGATATTTGCAAAAGATGCCGACGAGCGGAAGCCCTAATTTAACATGAAATCAGACAAAATAAAATATATATATAAAAAAAAAGGGATAAAACTTTAAGAGAATAGTCATAGTAAATGACGTACCTGAGCCATTCTTCCAAATAATGATGTTGGAGGAGGTTTCTTACGAGATGCAGCGCCAACTCCACCAGCCGCCTTAAGACTTTTTTGTAGCAGAAATAGCAAGCTGGATGTATTTGATAGCCAATACGCAAGATGGTCATTGTTCTCCTCATTCTGCATCATGGATTCGGTGAAGTGCGTGAAATAAATGTGTAAATTTATATTTTGACCAGAAATAAGCAAATCAGTATTAATCTAAAAATTGCATAGATTTTATTCATTCAGGCCACAGAGAATGCTTAATAGAAGTTTGCAATGTCAATTTAGTTTCAGACTTTTAAAGTATTTGTGACATTAAATTGAGTTTAGAACCGATACCTTAGTAAAAAATTTAAAATAACGTAAAGGAAAAAAGTACTAGTTGAACAGGAATAGAACATATGTATAAATATACATGATCAAATTACCTCAATGGCAGAACCAATTAACTGAATAAGGCGGTCAAAAACGTTGGTCTTCTCTGCTTCAAAGGACTTCCAATGAAGTAGACATTTATATATGGTAAATGCAGCAACCGGCTTACCCTGGCTAAATCCAAGATTTTTAGCCACGCAATTGACCAGCGCATCAACATTCTCCTACAGGAGAAGGTACCTCAAAACAAATCATCAAGACAAAAAAAAAATAGTAGTTTCAATTGACTGCACACATACATGCTGCCGCTCGATATATGATCTCCTCAGTTTAGGATCACTATTTCCATAATCCTTAATAGTCGGAGGTGCACTTTGAGGTTCCTGAAGAATATAGGCATCCATGTACTATTAGCACAAAGAAATAAGGTGTCATAATGCGACTATAATAATTGAAAAAAGGGGGAGTACATTAAGAATCACCTTTGGCTCTTTGACCTCATGATGACCATTCTCCATACTCTGCAAGATAGGGAAAGGAACAAAAAATGGTACAAGGAATATAAGTAATTGGGAAAAATAAAGGAGTCAGACATTTTTTACTGCATAAGATTATTACCTGTTTTTTGGGCGTCAATGGAATTGATAAATGTTCAGATATGCTTTTTACAGGTGAATTCAAGAAGGCCTGCTGTCGGAGAATTTTATCCTCAGACTCCATGTTCAATAATTTATCTTGAAGCCTGTGAAAAAAAAATTAAAATAAACAGAGCAGTGACACCTAATGCAAGAAGCTATATACATGTTTCGGTAAATAAGCAGGGAAGCCAAAGTACCTATGCATTGCATTGTTCAAGTCAACGATCTTTGACTCAGCCTCCATAGCCTTCTTCAGCCTCTCTTCGCTGATTCTGCTTGTTTTTTCATACTTCTTTTCAGTTTCATCAATCTTCGTCTCTAGAGAACTAACCAAAGCCTGTTGCCAAAATTGACAATGATGAAATGACCAGAGTTCAGAACAACCGAAGGACAATAAGAGAGAGGTAGACAAAAAGGAGGGAACATGAACAAAAACATGTTGAGATAATTACATAAACCTAAAGCATTATCTATTTACATATGCCTCTGTAAAATTCAAATGTTCATATATGTCCTTCAAAAACTCTCATGAAACATATAAAACCCTTTGAAAACTGAGTTTTTCCAGTAGATTCTACTTTGAAAAAGGGGAAAAGGAATCAGATAAAAAATCCACAGGTAAGTTAGGCTGACCTTAAGCTTCTCATTTTCAGTTTTGAGTTTGTCCATCAACTCCGTATCAACAACAGGGACCTCCTTAATAACAGGAACAATCTCAGCAGCCTTTTTAGCAGCGTCACGTTGCTTCATCAGCATTTCTTTCGTTTCCTTAAATTGTTGTTGCACCTCCTGCAAGGTAGCTTGCAGCTTCGCATTTTCTTGTGCTTTTGCTTCCTCGAGGTCAGCCTACAAATAGAGAAGGTGCATTGGATATATCAACTTGCAATCATAAAACTGAGTTCAGAGATGTCTGCAATAATACTTCAGAAAAAATGGACCAGCAGCAATCCAGCTCACGCTAGTTCAATCGAATGGAAGATGGAATTGAAAATACTAAGTAGATGAACCAATTGAAGTAAAAACTAATGCCTCACCCGCATGCGTTTCTCCAGTTGTAGTCTCCATGTGAGTTCCTCAACTTGCTTTTCTAGTTTATTTTTGGCAGCTTGAAGTGCGCCAGTTTCCCTTGCCGCCTGAGGGCAAGAAAGAGGTGTAAAAGAACCAGAGAGATTATGTTAAAGAAGTATCATATAGAGTAAGAAGTCAACACGAACCATCTAACGCACTTTAGAGACTACATGTGGAAGTTTACTTGTGCCTACAGTATATATAAAAGCTATTAACTTTGCTTTGACTGGTGCAACAGAGATTAGTGTTTCAAACAGGCTTGTAAGGTGTCCTATACAGGAACTTGTTCTCATCGAAGTTGCACTGCTCCCTAACAGTCATGGGTAAAAATAAACCACCCCCCCACCTCACTCACCCCCCCCCCCCCCCCTCCCCCCCGGCTCCTCCTTTTTCTAGTGGGTGCACTAGATGTTTACAAACCAGATAGAAAATTTAGAGAATACCACTCCATAATTATAACACCATCATTAAAATACAAGTGTATTGAACCATTATGAAATATGACAGAGATTGGACCAAGAACTTCTACCATTTTAAGCTTTCGTAGTTCTTTTCTAGCAACCCTTCCTCTCCAAGCACACTGAGTAGTAATTGTGGCTTTCTTTATTCTTGAATAATGCAAGCGGGCCAAGTATTGCCGGCATTGACTCTAGAAAAGTAACACAACCATTAGTGCAAAGATATCTTCCAATGATAGTAAAAAACAATAATGTAAAACAAAGAACTCTGCGTGTGTTTATTTGCATATACATGCATATGTAAATGCTGTTGACTAAAATTCAAAATTTTATTTATTCTTATTTTATTTTATTTTTATTATATTTTATTTTTAATTTTCTTTTAACGCGCAACGCCCGCGCGTAGCGCCCGTTACGGGCGGGCGTCACTTGGCTTCGCGGGCGCCGCGGCTTCGCACCGTTCCGCTCTTTGCTCCAACGTTAATTAGAACGTGGCAACGTTCTAATTAACGTTGGCTATCCACCTGTGTGTATATATATATAGATATATATATATACATGTTGACTGAAACAGGGGCAGGTGGTGCTAAGTGAAGTTAAAAAGGTTTTTGCAGAGAGAAAAAAAAGAACGGGTTTGAGTGAAGTTTGTTTCTCTTAGAAATTTTTCCGTCGATTTCATTTTGGGTGTCGAAGAAATTCCGTCAACCTCTTCCGCGTTCGTGTCCGTAGGAGGAGGAATTCCGGTCGTATCTTGGGGCGGTGTTTTCGACTAATTCCGCACGAAGGAGGGAAATACGCCTTAGGACAGTGCCCAGCGCGCTTCCGGAACTCTCGTGTCAAATTCTTTGTCGTACATTTGGATTTAGCGATTATCTGTAAGTCTAATTTATTTTGTTATCACAAAGTTTTAGTTGGATTTTAATAACAATCAAAATTCTGTTGTGGTAAATCCCAACAATCTAAGGCGTATTCCATTTGATTGTGATTAAAATCTGACGGTGCTAATCCGTTAAGAAATATATTTTGCATATAATCTGTTTGTCAACTTGATTGTATGTTTGTCATCAAAATTTAAATAAATTGGGATTAGCATTTTTAAATTATATTCGCATATAATTTTATTTGCAATTTACTATTTTTTTTCTTCCCCGAATACGATAATTAAAAAAAAATTTAGTTACGAAAAAAAAAAAAATATTGTTATTAGCTTGAAAGAAAAAAAAAAAAAGGGCATATTTATATATAATTACAATAATTTTTTAAAATTATCTTAAGTGCCAATTGAACCTGCAACCTTAGTTTTGTGGCAAAGACACTTAACCTGTAAGCTCAAAACCTATTTTATATTTTTTAGTTTAATTTTATTTTATTTACTGCAGTTTACGTATTTTGTTTGATTGCATTTAAATCCGAAAATAATTTAAATCAAATTTAAATTTAAATTGTTTGGGCCATCTGTTTGCTGCTGAACGAACTTTCATAATAAACTAATTGTGAATACTTAAACCCTAAAATTTATTGGATGACTAGGGTAGAAACCTTAAACAACATGTTTGTTTGTCTAAAAAGGTTTTTTGAACCTTTTTTGCAGCTCATTTTTATCATTTCGAATTTTCTTATTCCCTCAATTAGATTGTCCAAAATGGCTTATGTTGATTCTTCTAGCCTTAAGCCAGAAAAATTTAGAGGGGTAGGATTTTTAAGGTGGCAAGAACAGTTAGAGGCTTGGTTAATTACCTTAGGCCTAATAACTGCAATTGGCAAAACACCTCCCTTTCCTACTTCTAAAATTTCTTCTACTCCTTCTGCCGATTCTTCTAAATCTACTACCTCAGTTACTGAACCTGCATCTGACAGATCCCCCGAGGAAATTGAATTTCACTGTAGATTTAGAATACTAAGTTGCCTTTCAGATGAACTTTATGAAACATATAGGAAATATTTAACTGCCAAAGATTTATGGTGTGCTCTAGAAGATGCTTACATTAGAGATAATGAAGGCGCTGCTAGATTCACCATTACTGATTTCAACAATTTTAGAATGGTAGAGAACATTCCTATAAACGATCAAATTCACCAATTTCAAAATTTTGTCCAAGAGATTAATAGAAATGGATCAACTTTAGATGACACCTATCAAGCTACCTGCCTATTGGACAAATTACCCCCTTCCTGGTCAAGATTTGCCCATGAACTTAGAAGAACTCAGGGAACTCTTCAACTTAGATCTGTAATTCAAGCTATTAGAATAGAAGACCAATATCGACTTAGAGAGGTTAAACCAACCGACAACAGATCAAACTTAAACTTGACCGAGATTTCGAATCATAGCCATGAGTCTAAACCCAAAGGTAAAATTTTAAGCCTAAGGGTAAAGGCTTTAAGGGTCAGAACCCAAACCGAAACCCAAACCGTACCCAAAAACCCTACACCTACCAATCTAATGGGAATAAGAAGAAAGATGGATTTTGTTACGTTTGTGGCCGGGACAATCATTTTGCTTCAAAATGTTTCTATCGGAAAAAAGAGAAGGTTGTCTACAAGAAGGGCCAAACTAATCAGAACAATTATCCTAAACCTCAAGTCAACATGGTTGAGGGTGAACCTTCAAACTCCACTTTTAGGTCAGTCTCCTTTATACCTAATGTTAACCTCACCTATCATGATTTAGATTGGTGGTTAGATTCAGGAGCCAACGTCCATGTTTGTACTAATAGATCCCTATTCTCCTCCTATCAGGACTCAGGTGGAGGATGTGTGACTGTTGGAGACGGAAAAGCTGTCAATGTGCTGGGGATCGGAACAGTCAAACTGAAGTTAACTTCTGGAAAGACTCTGATCCTTCACAATGTGCAGCATGTTCCCGAGATCCAACGGAACCTGATTAGTGGATCTTTATTAGTGCAATTAGGTTATAAGATTGTACTTGAATCTAATAAAATTGTAATTTCTAAGGGGGAAATGTTCATTGGAAAAGGTTTTGTATCTGACGGTTTATTCAAACTGAATGTAATTTCTTTTGTTGATAATAAAATTTTTTCACATTCAGTGTCTACTTCTTCTTCTACTGTGTTAAATACTGAATCTTGTGATGTATGGCATGGCAGATTAGGGCATGTGAACCTTAAATCTATTATGAAATTGACCAATCTTAATCTCTTACCAAAATTCAAGATTGATTCCAAATCTAAATGTGAGATTTGTACCCAAGCTAAGCAGCCTAGAAAACCTTTTAAATCTGTTCCTTATAGGGATACCCAGATTCTTGAACTAATTCATAGTGATGTCTGTGATTCTAATAGAGTACCTACCCGTGGAGGCAGTCGCTACTTTGTGACTTTTATAGACGACTACTCCAAGTTTTGTTACACCTATCTCTTGAAGACCAAAGATGAAGTCCTCTATAAGTTTAAAGTCTTTAAAGCTGAGGCTGAAAACCAATTGGATAAGAGGATTAAAATTCTAAGGTCTGATAGAGGAGGCGAGTATACTTCAAATGAATTAAACCTATTCTGCGAGGAACATGGAATAATTCATGAAGTAACTGCTCCTTACTCACCTCAATCTAATGGTGTAGCTGAAAGAAAGAACCGAACCCTATTGGACATGGTTAATGCCATGATTTTAAGCTCTGGTGTACCTCAGAACTTGTGGGGGGAGGCTCTTTTATCAGCTTGTTACATCCTCAATAGGATTCCCTCTAAGGATAGAACCCAGACACCTTATGAATTTTGGAAAGGAAGAGCACCTAGGTTGAGTTACTTCCGAGTGTGGGGGTGCTTGGCTAAGGTATCTATTCCTGAACCCAAAAGAAAGAAGATTGGACCTAAAACTATAGATGCTATCTTTATTGGATATTCCTTAGATAGTAATACCTATAGATTTCTTGTGATCAATTCTGAGATTTCTGAAATTTCCAATGATACTTTGATTGAATCTAGAGATGCAACTTTCTTTGAAAATATTTTTCCTTTCAAAACCCGCATTTCTAGATCTGCCCTTGATTATCAGTCTACTTTTGATCATGCATCTATTACTGATCATATACCTGCATCTGATTTGCATTATAGTTTAGATCCTGTAGAACCTGATCCTATTCCTGAATTAAGGAGAAGTAAGAGAACTCGCTTTGAGAAGAACTTTGGAGAAGATTTCTTTACTTTCTTAATCGAAAGTACTCCTTCGTCTTATAAAGAAGCAATGAGTTCTCCTGAAACTTCCTTTTGGAAGGAGGCTATAAAAAGTGAGATTGAATCAATTATCTGTAATAACACTTGGATTCTCACTGATTTACCTCCTGGTTGTAAACCCCTAGGATGTAAGTGGATCTTTAGAAAGAAACTTAGGACTGACGGATCAGTAGAGAAGTATAAGGCGCGACTTGTTGCTCAAGGTTTTCGACAAAAAGCTGATGTCGACTACTTTGACACTTATTCGCCCGTTGCTCGCATTGCTACTATCCGAATTCTTCTTGCATTAGCATCCATTCATAAACTTTTGATTCATCAAATGGATGTCAAGACCGCTTTTCTTCATGGTGATCTTGAAGAAGAAATCTATATGACTCAACCTGAAGGTTTTTCTGTGCCTGGTCAAGAGGATAAGGTGTGTAAATTAGTTCGCTCTCTATACGGACTAAAACAAGCACCTAAACAGTGGCATGAGAAATTTGACAGTGTTATAGCTTCATATGGATTTCTGACCAACGATTATGACAACTGTCTCTATTTCAGGAGATTTGATGATCGTTGTGTCCTTCTTTGCCTTTATGTTGATGACATCCTGATTCTTGCTCCTGATCTTGATCTGATTAACCAAGTTAAATCCTTTTTATCGACTCATTTTGAGATGAAGGATCTTGGTGAAGCAGATGTAATTTTAGGGATGAAGATTATTAGATCATCTGATTCGATTTGTCTAACCCAATCTCATTATACCCAAATGGTTCTTGATAAGTTTGGTTATTCTGATTGCTCTCCTGTATCTACTTCTTTTGATCCTAGTGTTCAACTTGTGAAGAACACTAGTAATCCTGTGAATCAGGAAAGATTTGCCCAGATTATTGGTTCTCTGATGTACCTAACCAATAGAACTAGACCCGACATTGCCTATGCCATATCAAGATTGAGTAGATATACTAGTAGTCCTAGCATGATTCATTGGATTGCTCTGGAAAGAGTATTTCGTTATCTTAAAGGTACTCTTTCTTTTGCTCTTAATTTTATTGGCTATCCTGCTGTAATTGAGGGATACAGCGATGCCAATTGGATTTCTGATTCTTTGGACATTAAATCTACTTCAGGCTATGTTTTCATTCTTGGTGGTAGTGCAGTTTCTTGGCAATCCACCAAACAGACTATAATAGCCAGAAGTACTATGGAGGCTGAGTTGGTTGCCCTTGACACTACTTGTCTTGAAGCCGAGTGGCTTAAGAACCTTTTATCATCAATTCCATTAATTTCTACTCCTATTCCACCTATTTCTATTAGGTGTGATTCTCGAGCTGCAATTGACTTTTGTAAAAAGAAATTGGTAAATTCTAAAGCTAGTAGACATATTAAATTGAGACAAAAGTCTGTTAGATGGCTAACTTCTCATGATGTTGTTTCTTTAAGTTTTATCAGATCTGATCAGAATCTTGCAGATTGCTTGACGAAAGGCCTGAATAGGACTAAAGTCCTGGAGTCATCGAGGGGGATGGGGCTTTGCCCGTAAAGGGCCTTCCTGCAGTGGGAACCCAACCTTTGTGATAGGAGATCCCTTGAAGAAGGTTCAATGTGGTAAAAACAAGCTGTCAGGTTGGCCAAAGAGCACTTTCTACTGTTTTATAGAAGAGTTTATCTCCAATTCCTATCCCTATGATGAGTAGTGCTCTGTGTAGTGGTTGAGGTTGAGTTTATAACTCTTAATGGGATCCAAGGCGGTAATTTCCGCGAGATGTGACTCTACACACATCCCTGGAGGAAACCACCTATATAAGAATATTCGTACAAGGCCGCGACTATGAGATATGGGCTGTCCATAGAAATTCTTATGAAAAATCAAGATACTGTGCATGGCCTTTAATGCACAGACCCGCGACGGAGATTTCTGTACTGTGTGTGTGGTAGTTGAAATCAGGGTCAAAGGAACGTAGTTCAAGACCTGGTTCACTCCGATTCCTTCTGATGGAAACTATCTACACTAAGTGAGGTCAAGTCTCTTAAAGATACCTTACCTATTACACAGTATAAACACCCAATAATTTATTATTTAATTTATTTATTTTATTTCGTAATTTTGAATTTTGTGGGGGATTGTTGACTAAAATTCAAAATTTTATTTATTCTTATTTTATTTTATTTTTATTATATTTTATTTTTAATTTTCTTTTAACGCGCAACGCCCGCGCGTAGCGCCCGTTACGCGCGGGCGTCACTTGGCTTCGCGGGCGCCGCGGCTTCGCACCGTTCCGCTCTTTGCTCCAACGTTAATTAGAACGTGGCAACGTTCTAATTAACGTTGGCTATCCACCTGTGTGTATATATATATAGATATATATATATACATGTTGACTGAAACAGGGGCAGGTGGTGCTAAGTGAAGTTAAAAAGGTTTTTGCAGAGAGAAAAAAAAGAAAGGGTTTGAGTGAAGTTTGTTTCTCTTAGAAATTTTTCCGTCGATTTCATTTTGGGTGTCGAAGAAATTCCGTCAACCTCTTCCGCGTTCGTGTCCGTAGGAGGAGGAATTCCGGTCGTATCTTGGGGCGGTGTTTTCGACTAATTCCGCACGAAGGAGGGAAATACGCCTTAGGACAGTGCCCAGCGCGCTTCCGGAACTCTCGTGTCAAATTCTTTGTCGTACATTTGGATTTAGCGATTATCTGTAAGTCTAATTTATTTTGTTATCACAAAGTTTTAGTTGGATTTTAATAACAATCAAAATTCTGTTGTGGTAAATCCCAACAAATGCATCTATATATACAGATACATATTTATTTTGTTACATTTTACCTGTATAACAATTGCAGCTCTTGTTTGTCGCCTGAAGTTGAGCTCCTTATGAGCAGCCATTCCACGTAAACCAGATTGAATTGTAATCGCTGAAGAAAGCAACTCATTGTAAGCTTTCCTAGCAAAATGCATGCGATAGTATGTCTGGATCCTCAGAGCAGCAGCTTCTCTCCGTAGGTTTTCATAAACTTGTCTGGCAAGATGTCCTTCATAGATAACACAAGTAGCATGTTTCAGTAAATCTCAAATGTCACAATAGAAAAGATCTTCACTATCACTCAAACAAATAAATGAGGCTACGGCTGACAGCTAAAAATCAGATTCTGAAGGATATACATGTAATTAGTAAAGTTTGAAATGGTGTATCCATTCAATAGCTAAAAAAATTTCTCATACAGCTTACCTCGGCAAATGGTCTGGAGCTGTATAGCTGATTTTCGCAGTAATATGAAACTCCTGCGACCAAAGTATGATCGAACTTTCCTTTGAATAATATTAGCAGATCGGCCCAACACTTCATTCCTACGAGCATCGAGATCAGCCATCTGACCAGCTCGAAGAAATACCTTCGTCTTGCCTATCTGGAATTTTTTAATTTACGAGTAAGATAATCTCGTACTTTTCTACCATATTATAAGAACTTATTGAATGAAAATTAGAATAGTCTGAAGCAATCTTGGAGCACCCCACTGTTTACTCAAATATCATTAGAAATAAAGTAATGGTTAAGTCTGAAATACCCATTGCCTCCTTTTTTGCAAATACTGACAAAGAACGTGTAATATGTCACAAACTTGCAGAAACATTATTCCAGCCAATAATGTTTTCATACTTTTATAGTGAGGGCAAAAAAATTATTTGTACAGGATGCGACATAGGTCAAGTTTTAAATAATGCTGTTTACAAAAGAATGCACAAAGCACAAAATTTTTTATCTAATCTCACTTACTTGGTAACCTTGGAGATCCACCTTCTCTAACAACCTCCTTGTAGCTGTGACCTCATCAGAACTGTCAAAATAATAAGCTGGATGAACATGAAAGGCAGAGCAAATTTAACTAGTATACATTCAAATTAATCGTACCTTCCACTTAAAACTTCAGGTGCAAGAATGCCAAAGCGATCTAAGAACTCGTAGAACGTTCTTCTGGTTGGATACCCAGCACAGCTTATCCTAATTGCTTCCATAACTCCCTAAGAGCAAGTCAACGTATGATATAGCAACAGCTTGTAGAAAATTAAGAAGCAGAGAGAAAAATCTTACCCCACATCGAAGTTGCTGTAGAACATTCTTATTCTCGAATATGGCCGGCTTTAATAGATTATTTGGCTTAACACAGCGAATGTAATGTGGCTCAGTGGCACTCAAAGTTTCTAGGAGAGCTTGTAATTGTTGCTGCATAATTACAGGAGAACCAGCATGTCAAAATAACGAGGAAGAAGGAAGAAATTCAAATCAATTAAAAAAGAATGCCCAAGTACCTTGAATCTTGAGCCTATAGATGAAAATTTTGAAGATTTTGATGAGTCCTCTGAAAGGGGCGGAAAAAGGCTCGAAACGAATGAACATTTTGAGGCACTCAAGAGCGCCTGGTGCTCAGCAATAACATAATCTTTGTTTTTGTCTAGAAACAAGTCTGTCTGATAAGTAACCTGAATGAAGAAATAATCTCCTTTATCTTCTAGCTTCACAAAATGCTCAAAACTAAAAGAAAGTGGATGCAGAAGAGAACACAAAGCGTCACTCACTTCGCCAGCATAATGGGAGATGGTAAAATCCGTGCGTGATAATTTCGGCTTGCTGAAGCGTTTATGGTTCTTAAAAGTCTGGTACAACTTTTGAGCAAATGTTTCATGCGTCGATCTTGGCAACATACTAAGCAACCCCCCAAAAAAAAAAAAAGGAAAATAAATAAATAAATAAAAATCTTAGTCATTTAGGGCTCGTGGAGACATGGAAGCAAAATTGCAAGAGAAATGCTATCACATGCAGAGGCATACCAAGCCTCATCAAGAAGGGCAATGATCCCACCAGGTTTCTGGATGGAAAAAAAAATGGATGAGTTAAGACAAGAACTCATAATGTACAATATTTTGGGGTATACGGTAGTCAAGAAAATCGTTGATAATAAAATCATTTTATTGACCAAGGTGAAATTCAGAAACCATCAATTAAGCAAGATTTCCATTTTGATTGATAGATTATGCTCGGTGCAGTAGAAAGAAACCTTGTCAATGAGATCAAGAACATCCTGATTGTCGATGAATTCAATATAACTCCAATTGATTTCTTCTTTCGTATATTCTTCCTGCTCCATCTTGAAAACATGCTGCATAAAAACAAAAAGGATCATTCATGAATCCTTGTCGAGCTTTAGAGATGATGAAGAAAGCTGCTCACAATGTTGATTAAATCAGATGAGTATGTAAAGTACATATATAGACCTGATTAAAGTGCTGCTGTAGTTTTTCATTCGTCAGATTGATACAAAACTGCTCAAAGCTGTTAAAAAGGACATTAGAATCTTGCCCCAACAGACATAAAGAATAACCTCATATAATATGAAGTAAAGGAAAAATAGAAAATTAAATTAGTGAGTAGAATGGAAAGAATTGCAGTTACAACTCTACAAATAGCTGCAAACGAATGCAATAATATGAGCTCATAAAGGGAACTTCAGAAGCTTCAAGAGAGGACAGAATCCACATAATTAGAATTCCTTGAGCTCATTTTACAATAGGGCTAGCCATAATGCATTTTAAAAAGCTGGGCAAGGACTCATATGTGCCCCCCTAATTTGGCATATTGACTCCCTCGCAAACTGTTCATCAATACATAATCACAAGAATTTTGAATACTGTAACATTGGGCAAATCTTAGAGGAAATAAAGATATAAAGAAAAGGTAAGAGTGTCAAACCAAAAAAGAAGTCAATTTATCCTACTTTGACATCCTATTGGTCATATAAGAAAGTCATTACTCACTACTGTTCAATCCCAAACTTGTGATGGGAAAGTTATTGTTGATATGCTATGCATTTCCTATAAGGGAAAGCAAGCAAGATGAGTTCAGAATTTCTCAATCCAAAGCCAAAAAAAATAAAAAATAAAAAATAAAAAATAAAAAATAAAAAAAGGAAATAAAAAAAGGAAAAAAAAAAAGAGAAAAAAGAGAGCAACTACTAGATAAGAAAAGGATTCACTCGCCACAGCAAGTGATGTGTTAATGGTAAGCAGTAACACATGAAATTAAATGCATTCCATGTATTACCAATTTACCATGAAGCAGCACACGGCATATTATACAAGAAGGGTCTGCACGGCAAGAATCAAAAAGGCATTGCACTATTAAACTATATTGAAATATGAACCATCAAACACTAATAGGTTATTCACAAGAATCCCTTAAATGAATGGCCTCTCCGGTTCACTAATGATTGTCCAAACATAGTGATGACAACATAAAAGCATACCGGTTAAGCACCTGTTTGTCTTGAAACTTTCGAAGCCATATATATCAAGAACTCCAATTAAGCACTTCGAATCAGGATCTTGCCCGATAGAATTATTGATCTTATTAACAAGCCTGTAACAAAATGAAACAGTTGCAGAAGGCCTGTAAATAATTTACCAAAAAAGGTTTGAGGCTTTGAGAGAAAAAAAAAATTGAGCACTTACCAATCAAATAAGCGTGAATACACAATCTTAGCCAGGGCATCTCTACTAAGAGCTGCAGCACCAGGATCTAGAGTCTTTACGATGTTTTCATCACGAGTTACAATAATACGTTCGCAAAGAGAGTCCTCAAGGGATTTCTCGTCACACCTGAAGAAGGCTCAAAATTACAACATACTTTCCGGTAGATCCAACAGTGATAGTTTACAAGAAATGGCGCTTACATGAAGAGCTCAGCAGCTGTTCTTAAATGAAACCAGGATTTATCATCTTTAGGCTTGGAAGAATCTGTTTCGTTCCCCTCAGCAAATTCAATATTTCCCAAATGGAGAATAGCAGCGACTGCCCGGAAAATCGCGTCCTAAAAGAAATACCATGTCAACAGCTTAAGAGGAAGAAAGATAGTTTGGAAATTAATAAAGAAAATGGAGCTCACTCCTTGTAAGAATGGACAGAGAACAAAAATTTGTACCTGTTCATCAGAGCTGATTCCAATGATATCCATAGCTCTTCTAGTTTCCAGATATTCCTTAGAATCATCTACCCCTTCAAGGGCATAGCAGTTCGACTGGTTAAGATAATGAAATGTTCTAGGATCTCCCAACTTATATCTCTCAATATCCTGACAAAGAGCATTTTATCTTTTTATTTTAAAAAAAAAAAAAGATCTCCTAAGAGTCTACGGAGGACTAAAGTAAGATTCATAGCAAACCTCAGGTGGTGCAGCACAGAGCATGTAAAAACAATGGTAGTTCCTCTCAGGATCAGATACTTGACAAACGCGGGACCGCTCAAGCAGGTAAGTTCGGATGGCCGCCCCTGATATCCTCCCATTTTGATCAAACTGAATCTCAACAAACTTGCCAAAGCGACTGAAAACACAGCATGCGAACAAGAGTAGACAGTGAGTCCTATAGAAAGCTTTCCTGAACATGCAAATTTCTTGAGGAAATTAATAGAGGTTAAATAATATTTTCCTACCTTGAGTTATTATTTCTGACAGTCTTTGCATTGCCAAATGCTTCAAGAACAGGATTGGACTGTCAAGAAAGGATACAAATTCAATTGATAGGAACCAAAATCGACAAAAATAAATAGGGGTAGAGCTACCAATGAAACACTATATCTCACCTGCAGAACTTGCTGCTCCACAGAGCGGCCACCGGATGAAGCCTTCCCTCCCATGTAGGCAAGGTAACGCATGAGCATTTTAGTGCTTTCTGTTTTACCTGCTCCACTTTCTCCACTTACAAGAATAGATTGACTTACTCCTTCATGTATCATCAGCCTGCGCCAACAAATACAATCTTTGTCTTATAATCTGTATACTATTTTAATATATTTAGATATGAATACAAACATATTAGACTGTACCTATAAGCAGCATCTGCGATTGCAAAAGGGTGCGGACTTAACTCACCAAACGTCGCTCCCTTGTACTGTTCCATCATGTGGGTATCATAGAGATGAGGTAGCCTCCGGAAAGGATTTACAGCAATTAAAATATTTCCCGTATAAGACTAATTCAAAAAAGAACAATTGTGTCAGCAACTTCAGAATGCCAGAAGTTTAGCATAAAAGGAAATGTGAGACAGAGAGACCAAAAACAATGGATGAGTACAGAAGTAAAGGCGTGTTTGGATGCTGGAAGTAGCCCTACTGTAGAAACTTATGTTTAATGAGGGTTTCATTTGGTGATTGATATAAAGGAGTTTGACTTTTGTCTGTCGATAAAACTGAATAACCACGAAAATTCACCAACGAGGTGGTTTAGCAAATTCTGAAAGAACTAACAATTTCCTATTCTATCTAAGTCTTAGACACTTGATCATGCACCTCTAGCCAACTTGAGTAGTAAGTAGAAATATGATAAGTTATTCTAGCATCGAAAATGAACTAAATGGAATATTGTACACACCACCAGAAACAGCATTGAGAGTAGTCTTGAGGTAAGTTTAGATAACTACAAAAGGTAACTACAACCATTCATCATACTTCTTACTGTATATTGCTTCGTGTACCTTGCAAGTTCGGCACAAATGCTGTTAATGAGTGCATTGTAAACGTGGCAATTAGTAATAGGTTTAGTCTCTCAAAGTTGATGTCCAGTTAAGTGACATATTGAAAATTTAAAAAACTAAACCCATCACTACCAATTAAATGTGCAAAGCTACCTAATCAACAACATTCAGGGAAACCTCCTAATATATTTGTAGCATTGCACCTCCGCACTTACATATATTTCATTCATGTCGTATCGAGATTTTAAATTCTGTAGAACCCCTGGCTCATGCAAATAGGCTAATTTTGTCATGTCATCCACTCCACACGGTGCTGCCTCGGGATCCTTGGGATATACACTAGAAATTTTAGCCGTGACCTGCACCGGAAAAATCACCCACAAAATCTTTATAAACAAACTCATGAATTGATATATTTGAACTGGGAAGGCCAATTTATTGCTTTATCTAGTCTTATTGGGGTAAAATCTTTTCACACTTTGGCAAACATACTGGCCTAATATCTACGAAAGCAATGCACGATCACTCACCTTCTTTCCGGAGGTACATTGGACCTTAATTGTATCGCCGTTGACTTCGAGAACTTCCCCATCAATCCAAGCAACTTCGGGATCCTCGACCCACACCTGAGTTCCCACTGTAATACTAACTGAAGCAACCTGAAAAAAAAAAAAAAAAAAAAAAAAAAAAAAAAAAAAAAAAAAAAAAAAATTGATCAGTGAAATGAACACAGCACAATCTGCACCATAATAGAATCATCATAATCCATAACATCTACAAGCCGGTTCAGTTCGAAGCATTGGATACATAGTAGTTCAATTCCAGCTTCCCTGATTCTAAATGCTATCACAGAAAACGAAATCAATTATACCAAAAATTAAAATTTGGAAACAACAGTAGTAAATGCAGTACCATTTCGAGATCCCGACGCGATCAGATGCTCAAAGCGGCCACAAATCGAGCTCCTCTCAAACCCCAACGAAAATCCGATTAAGAACACCAGAAAAGCAACCGATCTCGCCCCAACTACTCGGATCCACCAAATCGATCAAATGGAACACCTCTAATCTCTACACCTACTACTTCCGATCTAAGTCCAAGAGCAAACTCAAACTCCCACCGATTCCTCCTTCATCTACTTCGAGCTCGGCGATTCGATGGCGAAGAAGAGATCGCCAGGAGAGGGATGGTGCCAAAGTAGCTTCGATTTGGTGACGAGGAAAGAGAGGGAGAATCCAATCCCCCCTTTCCCGATCGAACGGGCCCCTCGAAAACCCTCCTTTTCTCCCCCGCGCACCCACCTCTTCGTTCTCTCTCTCCCTCTCTCTCTCTCTCTCTCTCTCTCTCTCTCTCTCTGTTGTTTCCTTTTCGCCTCCTCTTTCCCTTCACATGGAAACAGCTACGAGGAGGGGAATTTGATATTAATTTTTAATTTTTTATTATTATTATTATTTTATTTATTTTTGTTTCCTTCCTTTATCTGTGTTTTCTTTTGGAGTACGAAATGGAGGTAATTTTGATACGCAAAATGACTTTTTCACTATATACTCGGGGAACTTATTCCCTGCACCCGGTGTTCCCCCCACATTTCATGAACCGTGCTTTATATTTGACATTAAATTTTCTAGCTCTGCACGATGGACCGGGTCCATGCTATAACTCCCCACACGTGGCAAAATGTGATTGGTGGCGAGAGATTTACACTCATGTTCGCGAATATACTTCCTCGTAGATCGGACCCCACAATTCTCAGGTGATTTTGGGGTAAATTACTACTCAATTAATCACCTCATTTATTATAGTTAATTTATTTCGACTAAAACACTAAAAAAAAATTACTCTATTTCTCTCAGATTTCCTTTGCTGAATCTTACGTAAATTTTACAGAAAATACAAAATGATAATTGGTTATGGTGCTATGAAATTTTTAACATATAATCACCACTATATTTTAAAAAATAAATAAAATAAACAATATGTTATTTTTTTAAAAAAATAATACATTTGGATTTGAGATCGGTCGAAAATTGTGTATTTGAGTAACCTAAAATCATCTTTAGAAAAAAGTATATATATTGTGAGGTGATTAATGAGTGATTATATTATATTTGTTGATCCAAATTATCTCTTTTCAATATATATATATATATATATATATATATATATATATATAATCAAACTTATAAAAAAATTAATATACTAATTGAAATATAAATTAAGAATTTAATAATCTAAGTAAAGTTTTACTATGAGTTTACTATAGAGCAGTGCACTTAATTTATCCAGTACTATTGTATTTTTTTTGGTTTAGTAAGCCCATAGAACCCATGCACCCTAAAAACCCAAGGTGATCTTTGCCAACTAAATTAAATCCCTCCAGTTGAGAAAAAAAGTACAGTAAAATTAAAATTTTTTAAAAAAAAATAAAACCATAATTTAAAATATCAACCAACTGCACTGAGTAGGAGTCATTTTTATTACTTTCCTCTAAAACTACCTAACAATGATCCTTTAGAACTATAAAGTGTCCCACTCTCACCCTCCAAAAAATAGAAAATAGAAAAAAGGCAAATATATATACAGGTGCTCTCGAATAAGTTATTCCGGGGATAGCACGGGGCATATTATCGTTATTCCCGGAATAGCAGGGAGGGCGTGGGGGTCACTATCCCCCATTGGCGTTGGGATAAAATTATCCCCCATTTTTATTAGCTGTCACTTAATCATCTGAGCTCATAACATAATCCGTCCAGATTCTCACGCGGTTTTAGAATTCCACATATTCATTGTTGAATTATGAGCAACTTAGTACGAATAATTCCGTTAATATTAGGTGCAAAAAAAATATGTGTGGCATTTTATATTCTCATTTATAAATTTTTTTTTTTTTTTATCTAGTGTAAAATTATTGAGCCGTTATTATGACACCTCTTAAATTTAAAATATTTCTATATAAAAAATATAATATAATAAAATCTTTTAATCCGGCTATAGTATTTTCGGCGATGACTAAACCAAAAATGTAAGAAAGATTAAGTGTGCTGGAGTTAGAGTAGATCTAGAATAAGTGACACCGAAAGTGTGGAGCATCACAATTGATATTAAAGTAAATTACCAGCCGAAAAATATGAGATGAGTCTTGACTCAATCAGAATTATACATGAGGTAGAGCACAACTCCCCGACTGATAATCAATGTAGGTAGAGTGCGACATCCCACGCGATCGGCTAAGTCTAGCAAAACAAAACTCATATCATTTGGTACTTGTAAATGTGTCTGAGCCTGACGAGTACATCAGGACTTACAGGAAAAGAAATGTGATACTTTTGAAAGTTGGGACGTCACAGTTGGTATTACAAACAATCAATAGCCGAAAAATGTGAGATGAATTTTGACTAAGCTAAAATTATACAGCAAAGCGCGGCTCCCATTTTAAAACACAGCTCCCCACATGGTCAGTTAAGCCCAGCGAGACAAAAACCATATTGCTTGGTATTTATGAGTATGGCTGAACCTTACGAAAACATCAAAATTTAAAAAGGAAAAGAAATTAATGTGATACTCCCGAAATTTAAAATAGTCATATATTTTGGACAATGACTAGATCCAAAAAGTTAAAAGGTTTAGAGATAAAATAGTTCTAGAAAGGGCAACTTGTTAAAAAATTAGGACCTCAAAAATACATAGTTAATGGAACAAAAAAGAAAAAAAAAAAAAAAATTAAGTGAGGCAGCAGGCATGGTCTACTAAATAATTTGATACCAAATGTAACAATCCGACCCACTAATAATAATAACGCGTTTGGCCTATACTATAGTCCAAAATATTTAAATTCAATTATTATTTTTAGTATCTATATTTTATATCGCTAGTCTTGTCATTCAGATTCTGACATTCGATGTGAAATTATTAGAATGTCATAATTTTTTTTTATTTTAGATCTGACGTTTTCGTGAGTCCAAACACACACATAATCTAAAATCACTTTCGTTTTAGACATTACGTTCTCGTTGGATTCCTTGGACCTTGGACGCGGAAATGAGTCGCAATCTCTGACCCCGTCAATTGGCGCGACTCGGTCCCTCCGAGCTTTGAATGGGCCCAATAGGACCCGAATCACGTTACCCATACCAACAAGCAATCAAAAACTGTCGCGTTCCAATTTCGTAGCACAGTGCACACCTAATAACTAACGAATTTGTTAACCACTTTTTAATCAACGGCCATAAATTCCTGGCCCACTCATCCTACAATTTGTCTTTAGATAAAACAAATTGAGGTGCAGTATCATTCACAGTACTTACATAGTTACATTAATTACATAGGATTCGTGGCCTAGAACGCGGTTTAAAATTATTGTGAAAATTATTGAGACTACTTAAAATTTAGTGGGGACGATCTCTAACACGAGAGTGATCTATTCACCGCTCATTATACCGGAACATTAATAGTGAATGAAATAGTCTCACATTAAAAATTATTTTTTTATTTTAATTTTTAACTAAAGCTACTACTAATAATAAAATTATAATTATAATTTTTTTTTAAAAAAAAACTGTTTAAAGAGGGAAAAGGAAAAAAACGGTCACTGAGATCGGACGGTGAGGATTGATTGCTTCGTGATCATCCACCGACCGAGCAGCGGTGGGGCCCAGAATCCAAACGCTCTGAATTTTAGCGTTCGTTTGATCCAGGCCGTTGGATTGGATTGCACGCGGTTTGTGGGCCAAAATGCACGAAGACACCTCCACTATAAGCGTCTTTGAAATGAGTACTTAAATCATGTTACTTTCTCAATTTTTAGTATTTAGCACTAATTATTTTTCAGCTAAAAAATATATAAAATTTTACTAATAATTAATGATTAATAACAGCCAAAGAAACCGTTGATTCAATTTTTTTTTTTTTTGAGACAATTTTTAATTAATTGCTGCACGAGGCATAAAAGCACAAAGAGGAGGCCCCAATATATATATTAATTTTAAATAAATATATATAGTTGTTGATTTAAATGGTGCATAAAATAAAGTGTTGAAATTTGTTTAAATAGCTGAATAATTAAAACTACTATATATTCTAAATGATGTGAAACTGAAGAGAAGCATAAGCAACGTGTCAAATTTAAAATAGAGGCATCGAATAGATTAGTAGAGGGCGACGTATTTTACCAAATTAATTCAAAAAAATTTCCAAAAGAATTTAATTTTATGTCGATAAAATTAATTCTCCAAACCGAAATTACTTTTAACAGAAATTGTTTTTTCAAAACTAGGCCGAACAGGAAAGTGAGACTGAGCGAGGCCCAGTCCAAGTAAAGAAAAAGGCCCATGGGCTTTAACTGTCAAAGCCCATGGGCCGGAATGCGCCGCCCAATTAACATCGCGTGATAGCAACTTTTTTTTTTTTTTTTTTTTTTTTTTGAGAGAGAGAGAGAGAGAGAGAGAGAGATAGTAAGCTACTAGCTACATTCAACTGGAAACTGAACTAAACAACAAAAGTAAGACAACGAGGATTTCTAAAAGAAAAAAAAAAAAAAGAAATCAATCCAACCCCGACTAAAGCGCCACTTTACTTCTGACCCAACAAACAACGCAAAGGGGATCAGTGTTAACCTGCTGGAAGATAACTCTATTTCTGATTCTCCAGAGCACCCACTAGTTCGTAGCCAGATAGGTTAAAGACCTGTTCACATATGAAACTCTCTCCCCACCTGCCCGTCTCTCCCACACCCTCCGAACGTTATTCCCTAAAGCTTGAATATCAACGATCCCGTCTCCCACCCCGAATAAGCCTGGATATTATTATTGGGCATAACTTTATGGGCATTTTTCATACATAGCGCTCACAAATCTCGATTTTGACTCAACCCAATCAATCTAACGTCATTTCGAATATAACTCGGTCCAATTTGACCACACGTCATTTCGAATGTAACTCATCCTGATCTCTCACTATATGGCAGAATATTAGTTCCTTTTAAGTCAACAATTATGATTATTAACAATGATTGACTCATGTGAGGGAGATGGCTCCACTCCCAATTAATCTGTATGTACTTAGAATTCAATTTGTTCATCATGGACCTCCACATTCCATTTTCCATTTAAGATGATCTAAAATATTTATAGGAGGTCAATGAAGTTAGGTGGCTGAGAAATGATTAACTATGCATGCATCTTAGTAGTAGTATTAATTGGTTATCTTATACTACTAAAATGCATGCATGGCATTAATGAAATGGAAATACATAGTGCAAGATAATGCATCGTAAGTTTGAGACATTTACAACTTCAATGGTTGTCAAGTACATAAAATGTATATTTTTTTTTTTACGAAGAACCGATTAATGGTCTCCTTGAAACCCTAATTAAATTGTTGGGAGAACACCAGGCATGGCTAATAGAGAATGCATGAATCAACTTGAGATAAGATTACATTAAATCAAGCAAAAATAGGTAAAGATCATGAACCTCATTCATGAAGATCTAAAAGCTTCTTTTTAAAGCATCTCATTCCACAAGGAGCAAATGTTTCTATCTTAATTATGTATCATCATAATCATGCATGTTTCTATCTTCTTTTTCTTCTTCTTTTGGTGTGGAATTGTTTTCCCATATGCAGCATAATCTCGACAATCTATTTGGACTTTTCTAACGGTCTCCGCTAGGATTTTGCATTTGATATGCGTATTTTATATCAGAACAGCTCATAATCTAAAATTTTTCACTGACAACGACTGACTAGGACTAGTTTTTAAGGCGTTTTCTCATAGGAGATGCATTTGAGAATTGTTATTTTTTTTTACTTCGATTTGCTTCAATATAAATTTTGCTTTAATCAGTGTGCTTGCTAGCTCTCTAATTTTCCAATCAAATAAATAAGTTAAACATATTCTATTTTCCTTTTCAATAAGTGCTTCTTACAAGGCCAGGAAAAATCCTAATAACTTTGAGATAAATAAATTAACCAACACCAACACCAACACATAATATTAATTAAGCACGTTACACGCTCCAAGATAAATTTTAATTGGAAAACACACCCTAAAGAGCTAGCTAGGGTCTTAATTAATTTCATATTTTTTAATTAATTTCTCGAGAAATTAACTTATATACAATTTCATTTAATTAAGTGCAAAATGGTTAAGCACATGAACCCCTAACGTGGCACCTAACTAACACACAACGGTCTTATACCGACCAAATTAACCGAACCTAGTCCTCGTAATGGAAAATTAAATTAATCGCAAGGAAAATGGCTACATATAATAATTAATTAGCTGCTAATTATAGCTATTTATATACTATTAATTATTTTAGGGAATGAAATATCATTAATAAGTACGTCTCCTTGGTTTCGCAAATTAATATTATATTAGTAGTCTCGATCACTACATTAATCATGATAAGCCATGTGCATGATGATCATTGTTTATATTAGTAAAGGCGCTAGCTTCTTAAAAAGTATATTTTACCAAGAACAAGAAACGTTAGGAAAGATGAGAAAAAATGATACTAAAATATTTTATTTTTTGTTTTGTTTATCATATCTTCTTTTTTTTTTTTGGATAAATTTTTATTTGGCAGCATAATTTACTTGATATCTAATACATATGTAAAGTGGGGTTGTAAAAACTAATCTTTAATTAATAAGTTGAGTGAAACTGCGGTATACAATAGATCTAACGATAAGAGTCTCAGTAATAGACATAACATCTAGATTAGATCGAGTCAATTCGAAGCTCGTGAGCGCCGTAGTTAACCCCTTAAGTGCGATGGGTGTGTCATTCTTATCATTATGTGCTTTTGTAATAATTAGTTAGGGTTTAAGATCCACAAGTGGTATCAGAACTAAAGGTCATATATTCGATTCCTTCTTTGTTGATTTAAAAAAATCAGCATCCTGCTCTGTGTCGACTGGTCAGGTTGGGCCGAGCCATAATCAAGATCTATAGGTATTGTATCTATACACTTTGAATGAATTTATTACATCATTCTAATAGTCCGAGCTTTTGAAATTAACGCTTAACGTACGCCAACGATTCGACAATTAACATCTGTAATTAATGTACCAATTTTTTTTTTTTCTTTTTTTTTTTTTAATCCTGGGACACTCTCCTTAATGATGACTAGGTTTATAATTACTCTTTAGGTTTATAATTACTCTACTTTCTTTTTTGATTAACTAAATAACTTTCCCTCACATGGTGGGCTAGACATGGAAGTACTTCACATGAAAGTAAAGGAGATGCCACTATTGATGCATTCCACAATTAGGAAGAAGTACATGAATCCATCAACAAACTAGAGGCAGATTTTCCATTGTTCTTTTAAATTAAACAGTACCCATGTACCATCCACTTAATTTAATTAGTACTTCCATTTTTTTAAAAGCCATATATAAGTGAGACAATATCTCTTACATGAATTGGTAAAATAATACCCTTATACTAGATAAGATTTAAAAATTCTAACTGTATATATATAATGTTTATATACGCGCTATAGTATTTTGAATAGTAGGTAGGTTCAAAAAGTTAAAAGGGTTGAGCGTGCTAGAGCTAGAGTAGCTCTAGGATGGATGATCTTCTGAGAATTAAGTTGGGACGTCACAGTTGATATCATAGCCAATCACCAGCCGGATGTAGTGCGAGATGAGTCTCAGTAGAGCTATAGTTATATAGCGGGTAAAGCGAGACTCCCCGGCTAATGACCGTTGTGGGTGGATAAGTGCAACTCCTCACAAGGTCGGCTAAAGCTAGCGAGATGAGTCTCATATCTCTTGTTACTTGTGAGTGTGCCTGAGCCTGACGATCGAGAATGTCACGGCTTAAAGGGGAGAAATAATGTGACATTCCCAACATTTGGATTAGCTCTATATATAAAATGATATAATCGGACTAAATCTCTTAACCCGACTTTAATATTTTGGGTAGTAGCTAAATCCAATAGGTTAAAAGAATTGAGCAATCTAGAGCTAGAATAGTTCTAGAATGGATGATTCTTTGAAAATTAAGGCATCACATAATACGTAAGGATATTTTCACCTATTAGTTAAACTTTTAGATTGATCTGAATCATTTAACATAGTATGAGATCAGCTTGGTTCATATTTTGTTGTTAAATTTTTGGTTGGCTCATCGTCTACATGTTTGTCACGTTAATATACACTTACTCATGTCAGATACATACTAATATATAGCGCTTATATATGTTTGTGACATATACGTACGTATATAATTACTTGATTAAACATGGACATGCATGTGTCAATAAAAGCTTGATATTTCTCTGAACATAAATAACTTTAGATGAAACTAAAACATTAAAGAGTTATAGAACATCCAAAGTGAGTTACCTAGCTATTAATGGAAAGTCCAAATTAAGCATATATATATATATATATATAGAGTGAGATTCGTTGGGGACCCCTATATCATGAGATTTGAGTACCCATGAAGAGAATTAAGGACAAAAATATACTAGTCCCCCTTTCTGCTTCGCTTACTCAAGAAGAAGCACTTTACAGGCAGGCCATCCCCAGTAGATTGACAATGGCTAGAAAGTGATTTCACAGGAAGCTACAAGGAAGCTGCATGTTGATATAACTTTCTTTTGTGGCCTTTAATTACACGCGTGCACGAAGCCCTATCCGTCGGATTTGGATATTTATTTATTATTATTAGATTAATATAAGCATTATTATTTATATATTTTGCATGATACCATGCATGCATGCGCCTTTTCTTTTGGAAAATGCTAGATGTACATCCCAAATGGGGTGTATATCTTACACCCATTCCATTCTGAGAGGTGAAGTGAATTCTACTCGTCATATCGATGTGACGAGTGAATGAATATCCATTCCAGAATGGGATGGGTGTAGAATATACACTCCATTTGGGGTGTATACCTAGCATTGCTCTTTTGTTTTTGCTCAGAAAAAATGTTCATTTTTACTGTTGTTTAATGGAAACTTTTTTTTTTTTTTTTTTTTTATAGATAAAGGCAGCATGCTGCCGCTTCATTCATGACGAAAATGAACTTAGCAACTGGGCAGCCGGTTTCTGCAATAGAGCAGCCGGACCAAAAAAAAAAAAAAAAAAAAAAAAAAAAAAAAAAAAAAAACTCTAGGCACAGAACTTAGTCCAGTTCGAACGGCAAAACCTAATTTCAGCTAGTATAGCACCGAGATAATGATTCTTGTTTTCGAAAGACCTTCTATTTCTTTCCAACCAAATGTTCCACCAGGTGGCCGCGATGATGGTTAGAATCCTTTTTCCCATGGCACCCTTGTTGAGAGCGTTCGCATCGCTTAATGAAAACTTTCTTATATTGTCAGCTTTAATGATTCATAAATAAATAAATGACTCCGATCTTGAGATGGGTCTCTAATTAAAACCCCAAATGCAATACATAAAAGTGTCAATAAAATTGTTAGATGAGTCTTGAAATTGAGCATAGTCTAGTCTAGATTTTATATTTTTGATTCGTCGACGGTTTCGCGATGGGATAATAATTTTTTTTTTTAAAAAAAAAATAGATGTATGTAAGTATTTATTCTTTTTCTCTTTTGAGTTTGAGCGATTGTAGGAAGAACACTTTTATATTCTTTTTTTTTAAATAGAAAATTTTTTTCTCTTTCGCCCAAAATTTTTTTTCTACGAAATATTTTTCACCATAAATCTATTTATTATTTATTTTCTATCGCATTTTGATTTTATTTTTATTTGTGCGCTCATCATAATAAAAATTGTTACTAATATCTTAATTATTGAAGTGCATGCATTTGTTAAATAAAATGCATGTGATTTTAGTCAACTCAGCTCATCTTGGCTGTGCATGTATGCATGCATGCGAATTAAAGTGATAGAATATGCTTAGTTGTTTTTACTTCTTGATAATAAGTATTAATTGTTAAATATCTTAAGTTTGAAATGTTGAGCACATATTCTGAATCATCGAAAATTTTATAATATATAAATAAAATTTTCCCATCATTTATAAAAGAGGAATGCTACTTGTACACTTCATCATGGGTGTACATCTTACACCCTCACCCATCCAAAAGTGGAGAACTTCGATCTTCACCCATCACATCAAGTGATGGATGAAATTCACTCTATTCTTGAATGAATGGGGTATAAAATATACATCTTTTTGGGGTGTATAGTTAGCTTTTCTTTTTTTTTTCTTTATAAAAACATATCTTTCATATCTTTCTATCCTGAAGATTCTCAAAGGTGAGGGTGGCAATGATTAGTTCATGCACATTCTTCTCTCTGGCCAATTGCAAGCTATAGCTATCACCTTTGTATGTTGCTTTTGGAGGGCTCTTAGTTCAAACTTCAAAACCTTTAGTGATTGAAGTAGGCCAACAACATAAGGCCATGCCAATTAAAGAAACTCAAAAAACCCTATCCCCTCTCCTTTTTTTTAAAAAAAAATATTCACATGAAAGGGAAATTAAAGCCTCTCAAAAAAAAAAAAAAAAAAAAAAATCCTTGTCACATGCCTCCCTATAATCAACCCTCAATCTCAAACAAGAGATGTAGTGGTGTTGGTTTTGGTTTCGATTTTATTTCTCTCAATCTTGTAATTGACTTATATATATATATATATATATATATATATATATATATATATATATATATATATATATATATATATATATATATATGCTTCATATTTTTACAACATTTCACAAATACCTACCTCCCTAGTTAGATTCTCAAAACATTCCCATTGATGTCGACAAGGTAACACATAATAAAAAAATATGTCAATTAATTTGGACACATTTTTTCACTATAATAAAAATAGATTATAGGAATACACATTTGTGATATTTGTTTATCATTTATAGTTCATCTATATCCAAAATTAAATTATAGGAACATATTTTTGGGACACATTATAGTAATGTGTCGCTACACACCCTAGCGACGGCATATATAGCGACATTAATGATAAGTGTCGGTATTTTTTTCAACAGTATTTTTTTTAGTATTTAGCAATATTTAAAATATCGCTGTAGTATAATTTTGTTGTAGTGCTTATAATTAGCTTATTATTGTTTTCATGACTATTATCATTTAAAGGTGAAGTTAATTGTGCTATTCAATTATCTAAAGAAAAATTAATATTTTTAGGCCATTTTTTTCTCTTGTATATATACGTATACATTTAAATGTAGAGTTTATTAATTACACCTCTTAATTATATATTACCAAATTAATTGATATATATATATATATATATATATATATATATATATATATATATATATATATATATATATATATATATATATATATAATTGAGCTCCTATGATTTTAAAAGTACTAAATCATTAGTACTTGTAATTTTTTAACCCTTCGTTAAAGAGATGTGTGGTTAACCTGATAGTGGGCTTTTTGGATTTAGTGGGTGGTTGATAAAATATTATGATCTAAAAAGTGAAATTAATCAAAGGGTTAGATTTTACGGTGAAAAATTTACAAGCACTATAAAATTGGTGCTCGTAAATTTTCTGCCGTCAGATCTATCCATTTAATTAATTTCACCCAACCATCGACTAAATCCAAAAAATTTACTATCATCCTAACAACACATTCTTTCATTCCCTAGCCAAAATAATTTAAGTATATCAATGACTTAATACTTATATATATTATGTTCATAACTCAATCCTCTAGTTAATTAAGCAAAAACATTTATATACAACTAAGATAATATTTTATGGTTACGGCGTTGCTTGTGAACCCTAACAAAAGGTGAATATAATTAACAAGCTAGCTATATACATAGAGTGAAATTATTTGTCACGTACATCTAGCTCTATTTAGTTTATTACCATATTAAATTTTTTAACTTTTTTTTTTTTTAACGTGTAGTGAAAAGAAACCTATAAAAATGTGACTAGAGCTGTCACGTGCATGCAAAGTTTTTCAAGGCGAATTAATTAATGTCGATTATAGTAGGACCTAAGTGTAAATTAATCTAGGTTTTGCATTTAAGTTAATTTGTTTCGAGGGTCGTGAGGGAATTGTAATGTTGGTTAAGTCCAAAACTCTGTAAATAAATGAATAAATAAAATATTTAGGACGTACCTACGTGCAAAATGGTCCATGCATAGCTTAGGGCGGCAGTTAAACGACAAAATGAAAAATGAAGTGGTCAGTTATGGGCTGTAGGGATGTGCCAACTGTCTTCTTCGCGCGAAAAGTCGCTTCACTCTCTTCATGGTGGAGAAATTATTACGTGGAGTCGATCCACTGCTCCATTAATTCTTAGACCGTCCAATTGTTATCTATGCTTGGCCCCCGCGTCTCTCTCGCTAGCGATTGAATGAATTCGATCCATTCGTGTTAGATTTTGTATAGATTGTTAGCTTAAATAGATCATCATCTTATTATGTGAGGATAGATTAGGCTGGGCTGAGTCACATTAAATCGTGCCGATCATCGATTTAATTTCTAAATATAGTTTAAATGGTCTAGGTCATATTCAACCGTGCCGATCGTCGATTTAGAAATTTTATCATCAAAAATAAATGAATGGCAACAAAGCCAGTTTGCCATCGATAACATTCCAGCTCAACTCTCTCTCTCTACACACACACACACACACACACACATCTAGGCTACTATATTATTAATAGCACTAAGTCATTATTGCTGTTATATTTTTGACTCTTGGATGAAGGAATGTATGGTTAGAATGATAGTGAAACTCTTGGGTTCAATAGATGGTTGGTTGCATGGTATAATCTAAGAGTTGGAAATGATCGAAGGGGTTGATCTAATGGTGGAAAACTTGATAGCACCAAGTATTTAGTACTATTGATAGTATAGTAGCCGGACTCTCTCTCTCTCTCTCTCTCTCTCTCTCTCTCTCTCTCTATATATATATATATATATATAGGGTCCGACCACTATACTTTTATGAGTAAAATTCCTTCGTACTCATAAGTTTTCGGGCCTTAGATGAAAGAATGTCCGGTTAGAATTATAGTAGTCCCTCATGATTTATACTATTTCACCAACAACCCACTATACCCTAGAGGACCACTATCATCCTAACCGCACATCCCTTCATCAAATGACGGAAAAGTTATGAGTATAAAAGAGTTTATATGCATAAGAGTATAGTAGCCCTACGCTATATATGGGTCTAAAGGGATTTATTCGCCCATAGCTCTAAGAAACTCTTATTTGATACCCCACCGTCCTATAGAAAGTTATAGAGTGATTTGACAGAAAACTTTTATGACCACGCCCATCTCCATTTCACTTCATCCTTCCTGTTGGTAAGTGGAATTACGGAAAGCATCTCTTTAAGTTCTTGGATTAGATCATTATCAAGCAGGAAGCTCGGCGTGAAACCTGCCAAAATCCTACCCCACCTCCATTTACTCCCATCCCAGCAATCCTTCATTCTACAGTTCTTGCTTCCTACATTATCAAAGATACAGGAATAAAGAGTTCGAATGAGAGCCTGATTACACCAGATGTCATATCAAAATCATACTTTTTAACCATCTCCTATCGAATAGGTCACACCACGCTTAATTTCGGATACTTAAATAGTAGAATCGTAGAATTATGTAGCATATTTAACTAGACGAATAATATATCTGCTTTGCTAATATAAAAAATTGCTCATCAATATTATTATCTTAGCATTTTTTTACTTGGAATTTCTCAAATGTAATCCCTTTAATTCTTTTGCTAATTCTACTACAAACTATTCATCATAGCTATCAATAAACCAGATTAAAGCACACCTTTAAGCATATTTGTCATTATATATCCTTGAGAATCAGTGTTAATTTGTTTACACTTAATTTTAACTCGCTCTCTCTCTGTGTGCTAGCTTAAGGTGGTACTCAAAACCAAAATATTGCTCTCCATGTTCTATAAATAAATAAATCACTTTATATATATAACTTAGAAAATAAATAAATAAATTATCATGATCATTTCACATGCAACTTATTACATGCAAACTACATGCACCCTCTCTTCTATTTATACCAACCACCCTGGCCTGCTCCACAAACACTTACAGTAAGCAGCAGTACGTGTTCGCTTGTGCTGTTACAATTGCCGACGCTTCTATTTATATATCCTCATTAATTTGAGCTCTCGTACGTCGATGGCGCAGTCGTGCGACCACGACGACCTCTTCAAGAGGCGGTGCAAGTGGGTGAACGGGCCGCTGATAATCGGCGCGGGGCCGTCGGGGATGGCGGTGGCAGCGTGCCTGCGCGAGCACGGCGTCCCCTTCGTCGTGCTCGAGCGCGACGACTGCGTCGCCTCGCTGTGGCAGCGCCGCACCTACGACCGCTTAAAGCTGCACCTGCCCAAGCAATTTTGCCAGCTGCCCAAGTACCCGTTCCCCAGCGACTTCCCGCAGTACCCATCTAAGCGGCAATTCGTCGAATACCTGGAGCGCTACGCGCGGCGCTTCGGGATCGCGCCGCAGTTCAACGAGCGCGTCGAGCTCGCGCGCTACGACGACACGTGCGGGATGTGGCGCGTGCGGACGTCGGCGGGGAACGCCGAGTACATGTGCCAGTGGCTGGTGGTGGCCACGGGGGAGAACGCCGAGCTCGCCGTGCCGGAGATCGACGGCATGGGGGAGTTCGCCGGCGACGTCGTGCACACCGCCGACTACATGTCCGGCGATGGCTACGTCGGGAAGGAGGTGTTGGTCGTCGGGTGCGGCAATTCCGGCATGGAGGTGTGCCTCGACCTCTGTCGCCACAGCGCACACCCCACTATGATCGTACGCGACTCTGTACGTTACTTCTATATTTATAGTGAAGTATTATTACGTACAAATTAATAATAATAATAATAATAATAATAATAAGAAAGAGCCCAATTATCTCTGTTTTTAACGAACACTACGGTGCACTCCACAGGTACACGTACTACCGAGAGAGATTCTGGGGAAATCGACGTTCGAGATCTCGGTTTTGCTCTCAAAATGGCTCCCTCTGTGGTTGGTGGACAAGATCCTGGTGGCCTCGGCGAGGGTCATTCTCGGGGACGTGGAGAAGTACGGCTTGAAGCGGCCATTAATGGGGCCTCTGGAGCTCAAGAACAGGGATGGTAAGACCCCTGTTTTGGACATTGGCGCTCTGAGGAAGATCAAGTCCGGGGAGATCAAGGTGGTCCCCGGGATCAAGAGGTTCCTGCACGGAGGTGCCGAGCTCGTCAACAGGGCGGTGATCGCCGTCGACGCCGTCGTCTTGGCCACCGGTTACCGCAGTAACATCGCGTCATGGTTAGAGGTATCTGTTTTAAAAATACATACAACTAATTCACTTAAAGCGTATAAATAAAAATATATTGTACATTACATAAATTATGAATAGTATATTAGTGTTTTGTTTTTGTAATAGCATTTTTGCAGAAGCTTCAGCTCATCGATTTCGATTTGGATTTGGATTTGGATTTGATTTAATAATTTGGTAGGAAATGTGTTTGTAATTTGACATTTATGTTACTATGCAGGGAACTGATTTTTTCACCAAAGATGGATTCCCAAATGGGTGGAAAGGGAAATGTGGGCTTTATGCAGTTGGGTTCACAAGAAGAGGACTCTCTGGTGCATCTCTAGATGCAGAGAAAATAGCAGAGGACATAGCCAAAATCTGGAGAAAAGAAACAAAGCAAGCTAAACATATCAAAAAATGCACCTCGCAGATTTAATCAAAAGCACTTCAAAAAAAAAAAAAACTTGGAACAAAAAGAGGAAGCCCTCTCTCAATAGAGCCCAGGTTTTGTCACCAGGAATATTGGGTTTGTTGTATAGAGGAAAATTTGATGATGATGAGGCTCTTTTTTCTTTTTTTATTATTCTTTTTTTTTTCTTTGAGACTTTGTAAAATAACTCAAAAAGTTTGTGGATTTACTATTTTGTCTACTGACTTCCAAATTGAAGCATGAGCTCTTCACTGTCTTAGTTTGTACTTTTGGCACAGAGTCTTATAAATGTTTACATGATGAACTCAATCATGAGAAAAACTAACAAAAATGAACCAAAATTTAGAAGATTGAGCATTTCTTTTCTATTAAAGATGAAACATAATGCATAACAATTTTTTAATCTTTGTGATGCTTGTTTTACTAAGATAGGGGGACCTAGGTCCATAATTAGAAATAAGCAAGCCATAAATCAAAGCACTCTTCCTGTTAGAAACTCGGTCGAACAAAGATCTTAGGATTGGTTCTGATGTCGTGTTATCTAACAAATTGATCCGATGTAATTAATTCAGAATTAGTCTTAGCATATATCAATTGTGGGGTTAATTCTCTTCTCACCCCTCTAGCTCGAAAAAATCTTCTCTATTTCAGTTATTTTATATTAGAAATAACAACAACATCAATTCAAATATATCTGGATAACTCGGGTGCAACTCTGCTTGCACTCCATCAATGTTGCATGGCGGAGGATCAATCTCGATCTATGCGGCAACATTTGACAATAATACCTTCATTTGTTGCATTCACGAGATATTAGAGAGAACTGAAAAAAGAAAAACTCTTTTTTCAAGAGAATTTCCAATTAGAGCTTCTGCTTACATACATTGATAGTCAGATCCCTCGCCGCATTGCGATGAGGGATATAGATGCCCTAGTACTTTGATTTCTATGATTGCGGGTCCCGACTCACCGCATTGTGATGGACTGCTGGGGTGCGAACGGGTGGAAGTGGCGCTTCATCCTTCGGGGGTACACTCCCGATAACCCGACTGATTATGAAATGGTTGACCTTCTTAAGGAGACTATCGATGCTAACCTCACCCTTCCTTCTAAGGATGTTGTGCGCTGGAGATGGTCTCAATCCGGAAGCTTTTCGGTCAAATTTCTTTATCTCTTCCTCCAGAATGACGGCGTTTTGGAACTTCGATTTCGGGGAATCTGGAAGATCAAAGTCCCCTTCAAGATCAAAATTTTTCTCTGGTTAGTCTTAAGGAGTAAGGTCCGCACCAAAGACAACCTGCTTAAAAGGGGTGGACAGGGGATGGTAGTTGTGTTCTCTGCCTGGACGAGGCAGAGACTGTCAATCACCTTTTTCTGGGTTGTCAGTTTACTAGAAGTATCCTTCAAGCATTTCTTCTGAACGTTGCTTCCCTCAACTACTCCCCTATGGCTGCTTCTCTTTGGAATACCGCCAGTCAGAGAAGCGGCTCAATGCGCGATAGAGAGCTTTTGGGGATTGCTTCTGTATGGTGGACTATTTGGCTTGAACGTACTAGGAGGATATTCGACAACCGCAAAAAGACGGCAGAGTGCCTAAGTAGGGACGCTCGTAATTGTTTGGTCTGGTGGTTACAGCTTGCTCAACAATTTTCGCTTTTTTTTTTTCTTTTTTTTTCTTTTTTTTTTCGGCCCTGCTGCCTACCCTTGTAGCCTAATTCATATCTCTTACGAATGAAGTAGTAGCATGCTACCCTTCCCTCAAAAAAAAAAAAAAAAAAAAGATTGCGGGTCCCTGCAATACTCAGATTTACCAAGTGAAAAAGCCTATATAATGCCCCAAAGCACGATCGACAAATGCAAAAGTTGGACCAGACAAGCTCGAGCTATCAAAAAGATGCAAACAGACTTCGGAACCGGAGGAATGTTTGAGCATAATGGTGATCATCAGTGGTTCCATTGGACCCTTCATATGCCTCAGAAGGAGATCTAACTACTAGCTCAAGTCACAAGCTAGATCATGAACCAGGCCCCTACCATAGTGTCTTCCTCTGTGAGACTCTTTACTAATACAGTTTGCTTGACAAAACAACTAACTGAGTTGGACCACAAATTTTTTTTAAGATGGTGTCAAAACGATTGCTTGCAGCAATTGAGCAAAAATTTCGGTGTTGTATTACTGGGGCTTCACAACTTCACAACAAACATAAATTAAAACTGAGAAAAATGATGTCTACAACATCAACCAAAGGGGTAATTTATAAAGAATCCACATCACTAAAAGTCGGCACCGAAATTCCCACTTTAACATTAGTCGGCACCGAGAACCAGCAAGTTACCGACTTCTAAAAAACCCTTTTGTCTCTTATCGTCAACGCAACGTCTCCTCCAACTACTCCGTTAGGAAACTAGGGTTAGGGTTAGGGTTAGGGTTAGGGTTAGAGTTTTCACCTCTGATGGAGGTTCAATCGGGGTGGAAGATGAGGATCTCCTTGAAAAGCGCCACCATGGCCGTGTGCTTCTTCAACGTCGTCGCCTCCGCCGTCCTCTTCCACCGCCTCTACGGTGGCGCTTCCGCAAGAAGCAGCTTCACCCACCACCACCCCCCCCTCACCAATGGTGCGCCTATTCCCCACCCTTTTTCGATTCCTTTGTCTCTAATTTGTATATCCTCATGTCGTGATAATGCTCGGTAACCCTGGAGGAGGAATTGATGTGGTTTCGTGGAGGATTCGTGATACTCTCGATTTATTCCAAAAAAAGGGGACAAAAAAAAAAGAAAAAAAAACATTTTGAACATGTTTCATTGATTGATGTAGTGTATAGATTAATCTCAGCATCTTAGTAATTAAGAGGCACATAATTGAGACTCTTACAAATCTATTTTTCCTTCTTTTTTTTTTTTTTTTTTTTTTTTTTTCTATATCATATTTAAAAGTAATTTATGTTGATATTCAAGTTTCCTTTTTTGCTATATATCATTATTGTGGCTACTATTTGATTTTTTTTTTTTTTTTTTCGCAGCGCAATTGAGATATGTATCAGAATCTGACGAGTTACGCCTCTCTATGGAGCCCCTGGATCTAATAAGGAGAGTAAGTGATTATCTGAAGGTGCTTTTTCTGAGTTAAAAGTGACTATGTTGTTCGACATATCTTATGGTTGATGAATCGAAATCCAAATGCGACATCGTGACACTATCTTGATATCAAATTTACTGAACCAGTAATGAACAATCGCGGAGCTTATTTGAAACTTGTTACTCCTTTTTTCTCACTTGAAAAAATGATGTAGATCAAAGAAATTGAGCAAGAAGCATACGCAGAACCGGAGAGTGAGACAGAACAAGCCGCAAATCTATCTACCGCAGCTGATTTGTCCAAGCGCTTGAAAGATCGTAGGGCAACGAACGATGCCGACAGCCAGAAAGGTGATTTCCGCTTTTATTCTTTCACTTGCGCTTCAACTAGCAGTTGTGTTCTAGGTAGTTTAGTTATGTCGCGGTTAAAATGGCGAATCTGGCACTTATAGCTTATGATGTTGTAGTTTCCTTACATTTCCGCCGCGCTGGTTCATGATCATTTGGCACAGAATAGCTTCTGATATAAACTCGAGGGGGGGCTGTTCCTGCATTGTAGTTTTAACTTGTGTATCTTTTGCTGGATAATTGTATATACTGATCTCGTATAAGTGAATTTCTTTACCTTCGCAATTACGAAATGCTTATATTGCGCGCACTCAATCTTTCAGCTGCTCTCGAGGAATGGCGCAAGCGGAAGGTCGAGCGAGCAAGGCAAAGAGAGATCGAAAAGAACAGGACGGTAACACAGATGTGAGACGACAGGCGATGTTTTTGTATGTTCGAAAATTGACATTGTGTTCACTTAGAATGGTTGCTGCATGTGTTAATATATATCCTACATACCTAAAATTGAATCTTGTTGTTCCTGGTGTATCATGCATTCATTTCTTCATCTCATCTATGTAATTAACTGCACAATATAAAGCAGTCTCTGCATTATCACCCTCTCAAAATCTTAATTTCATATCATACAAGTCCTGTAACTTCAAATTTTAAGCTACCAAATTAGATACAGCAAATATCAAAGGCCGCGTCAAGTGAAACTCTTGCTCTGTTGAGCCAAATATAATCCTGCTGCACGAAGCCGCACCGACACAGCATATAAATAGTTCGACGCTAAAACCGGATGTTCATAACATGCAACGCATACTAGCAGAATTTTGTTCCCCTTTCTACACATAATAGTGAAAATTCCACAGCACAAATCAAACACAACATTTCTCATATACAAATAACAGAGAACCCGAAGAGAGCCTCCAGATCCTAAGCACATATACACAACATTTTGAGTTCAATCGCAAGAACAATCGGGAGGTGTTGAATCCATCTCCTTTTAATTCTGCCGAACTAAACCAGATTCCCAGATCTGGAGAGACAATTTTAATTCAACTCATTATATTAAGCACCTACACAATTCTCCCAAGCTCCAAATCTTGAACTGAAGCTCCCTCCTCCGGTTTGCTGAGCATATTCAGCAATCACCTTGCGCGCACAAGAATCCCAAGTCTTCGCTATCTCTCTTAGCGACATAGGCTGAGAGAGACCTCGAAGAGATGTATTAAACTTTGTTTTTGCCTTGGTAGATAAGTCATCACTCTCCCTGCTGAGAATTTTCAGACGGAAAATCACATGGTAGGTCAGTTTTATTTTTTTTCATAAGCAAGAAACTTTAGCAAAGGATGTATTTTTAAAAGCTTGTTTTATGGCTAGAGTTTTTATAGAAGTGCTTTGAGTATAGCAGCTTGAAATAGAAGGTAAGGATGTACAGACCCTTAGCCGAACACATTTTGAATTGGATGACAAAATTTTAGAAGTTTTGATTTGACTAACTACCCTTTCATTGCTTTTGCCATAAGTACCTATTTAACAGGAGACTCTTAACAGTTTTGTAGCTTCTAACAGAATATTCTGTTATGTGACGGAATGTTGTATAAGTTTTTTGATGGAAACTATCTGTCTGACAGAAAACGAAAAGTGCAATCAGCAACTTCAAAATAATGACAGATAAGGTGGGAAAAATAAAACTTCAAATGTTGAAGCATCAACTTCAAATTGCACTGTAGTTCAGGCAATGATTTAAGTGCCGTGGCACGGGATCGTGCCGAAAATTTGCCGGCACGGTACGGCACCGTACCTGCCAGGTCGTGCTGATGCGTGCCGGCTACAAAAAATACATGTGTACCGATACATAATGATATAAAATATTTATTTTCTTTAGCAACAAAATATTCTAATTGCTAATTCTGTATCTTTATCGAATCTTTTGAACTTTATTGAAAAAATTACTTACTAATTTAAAGAACAGAGAATTTTGAATTGTGTCATCGGCATAAGGATTGTATCGTGCAGATATCTTGTTGGCATGATTCAGCACGATGGATACAACCTATGCCGATGGACACTTAAATCCTTGAGTTCAGGCAATCTCTACACATGTTTACCAAATATCAGTTATTTCAATCGATATCATCCCACCAGCTTCCTGCTAAAGCAGAAGCAGAAACTATGAATTGAACCTTCCGCTTTTTGGATTTAGAAAGCACATTTCAGATTTTTTACGCAGTAAAAGTTTCGAACTTTTGGTTGCCAAATGCCTACTAGCTACTTTTCAAAGTAGAGAAGCTATCTCAAATAGGCATTAAGTGCAGTGTATTTTATCATACCTTTGCTCATCTGGCAGCTTATCTAAGAGAACGGGGGAACATTTGGGATAGTTAGCAGGAACGAGCAACCTCAGAGGTAAAATAGGGCTCTGAATGCACATCATAGTAGGAAATGAAAGTCAGTAAACAATTGATAGGCTTGTCAAAAAGAAAAAAAAGGAAGTTTCAAGTTCTTTATTGATTAGATAGAAACTTACGATCTGAGCTGATGCAAACTGGGATTTCAAGCTCGGGCAGAGAGCGACTGCAGTGTAGGAACAAATAATTACATTCCCGTCCCCACCCTCAGAGGAAGCAGCAATTGAATCGGCATCTTCTTCACTAATATCAACCACTGTATCTATCAGTTGCTGATTTATCTCTCGGATCTCTTCTACTAGGGCATGGTTCACCTGCAGTGAGAGAGATGTAAGGCCTTAAGCAACCTTTTCAGTCTTTTCTTAGTTAAAACAATAAAATTGAAATTGGCTTCAAACCTCAGCTTTGTGCTTCTTGGCACGGGACGTTGCAGTCGACTGTAGTTCAGATGCATCAAGACAATACGACTGCATGAAGCTATCATTTACACTACCTGCTGAGGAAACATTATTTAAGGGCATGGCATTGGTGTCACGCTTCATTTTTTTATTTGTAGAGTTTCCATCCTGTGACATGAAGTTTCTGGCTTGTAAACGGCACTTCGTCATGGCGACTAAATCTTCACCAACGGCAGCTCTGGACCCATTGCCAGGAGCAGAGCCAGCTATCCTATCGATCATGCTAACAACTGATCCGATATCACTAACTGCAGAAGTCAGAACCTGAGGTGATCCTGATTGCACCTGAAAGACAAAATATTATCAAGAAAATTGTCCCATAATTTAGTTATTGAGGCCTCTTTTTTTAATTTTAAAACTTGTTCAAAGCAATTGAATGGGCTGGCAGATGGACTTCTCTATTCTTGTTTTTGCTGCTTAAGCTAGCAAACCCATCTCTAAAAGAAGTTAAAAAAAAAACAAACAAACAAACAGTATAGATATATAGACAGTTCATTCAACCAATAAAATTTAAGTTGAAAGAAACAAAATGAAATGAATAGGTAAGAAATCGAGGCCTTAGTTTATCAAATGACTTCCTGACAAGATAATTCAGAAAGAGACAAAAATAGTAAAATAACTAACCACTTTAAGCAATCGGTCTAAGGGGCTTTCCGTTGTGCCTACTTTATAAGGAACTAGAGTTGATAAATTAGCCTGATTCCCATCAGGACGTGCAAATTCTGCCAGTAAGGGTGAGGCTGATATGCCAGGTGTACCAACAGCAAGCGATTGAACCGGAGCTGGAAGATTCGCCTGCTGAGAACCGATTTGTCCACCACCAGGTAGAGAAGATACATTCGGAAGCTGCTTCTCCGTTTCACCTGGTACAGGAGATGGAGCTATGGGTGTTGAAGGAGATGGCACAAAGGACGAGTTGGTCGACTGCAAAGGTGTTCCTGTTTTTATTTGAGAAGGCAATAAATTATGTTGATCAATTTGAGGCGAGGAATGGTGTGAGATTTGAGGGGATGAGGCTTGTAAGTTTTGAGGTGAAGAAATTGGAAAAGGAGCTGCTGGCTTCAGCTGCTGATGGTAAAAACCACTTCTTTGGTTCCCTGAGAAGTGCGGTGAATAAAGTATAGATTTCATCACAGGCCCTTGCCTCATCTTCATCTCATTGACCTCAGTCGCCTGATTATTCATCTGTGGCATTTGGTGCACAGACATCGGAGCCACTTGCTGCTGCTTTTGTTGTTGGTGCAGCAGCTGCTGCTGCTGCAGCGGCAGCTGTTGTTGCTGCTGCAGCGGCAGCTGTTGTTGTTGTTGCTGCTGCTGCTGCTGCTGCATCAGTTGGAACTGGCGCTGTTGCAAATGCTTTTGCTGCAGACGTTGCTGGTCCTGTTGCTGCTTCAAATGCTGCTGCTGCTGCTGCTGCTGCTGCTGCAGTGTGTTTGAGTTTGGTTGTGAAGAATTCATGTTAGATTGCAATGAATTCATGGAGCCATGCGGCAAAGCATTTGAATTGACTTGTTGCGATGCGTTAATAGTATTCTGCATAGATCCCACACTATTATGTTGAAGAGAGCCAATAGGTCCCTGCTGCAATTGACTAAGCGAACTACTTTGGATTGAGTCGAGATTAGAAACAGCTTGTAATGAATTTGTCATGTTCTGCTGCGTATTTGGAACACCAAAGTTTGTTGGCATAGGCATGGATACATGCTGCAAACCGGAAGCACCGCCAGCTTGCTGCATCGTATTTGCTGTAGGTTGCATATTCACTTGTTGAAGCTGATTCATTTGGTTTTCAAGCTTTGGCATTGGGGCGACTTGCGATGGCTGTTGCTGTGCCATAGAATGAGAATGCTGGAACTGCTGCTGTGGTCCTTGCGGCTGTGGAGGTTTCTTTTTATGTGAAGCTAGAATACTTACTATTTGTTTCTCATACAAAGGGAGTTTGTCCTTGAGACCAACTTGGATGTTGACTTTGTTAAGCTTTAGAATTGCTAAGGTGCGCTCCAACATTATTTTAAAGTTCTTCATTTTATCATACTGCTCCGATAGCTTTCCAGGTGGCATGAGAGCATCATGCTGGAAAACATGGAGAAATGTGTCACATGTCACCATTACCAGGATTAGAAGTAATTCAATAAATTTGAGGACAAAAAGGTAATCCAATACAAACAGTGGGGAAAAAAAAAACCTGCTGCAACTTCATAACAATCCTGTGGTAAAGCTCAGAGAGGTCTGCATAGTACAGTTCCTTCATGGATATAATCTGTTAAACACAAGAAGACATCTCATGAAATTTATGTTGCAAATGGATGGGAGCTACAAAACAATGATCCTGCAGATCATATTATGTCTAATTTTGATCCTCCAAGATCCTAAAGTTGTAATTGCCTGCCCCTGGAAATTCTTTTATCATATAACAGAATACACATAAAAACTGTCAAACATTATACTGTATAAAGAAGGAAATCATAGTGGCATCTTTAGTATGCAGTTCAAATGAATAAATTAAAGTTAAAAGGATTCATTTCGAAAAATTAAAGGGGCAAGGAGAAACGGAGAAGAAACAGACATCTCGATTTTGAGTTTGTCTTTCCTCTTTATTAGCTTATGACAATTGTAAGCCCAAACAACTAAAATGAGAATTGCTAAAACTTTACTTATATATATAGTGTGACCTTAAGGAGCAGCAGTTTCCTCCTTTTCTTATGTTCATAGTCTTCTTAAAGCCCTTTTAAGAAATATTGGATGAGCCAATGTTGATTCATCTCATAATCTCTCAGACAACTTAAAAGTACATGTTTTGTAAATAGATAACATAAGCCTCATTATCGGTGATAACAAAGTCATTTTCTAAGCACTAACTTGCAAATCATCCAGAATAAAAACTCTTGCTAAGATATCAGCAAAAGGGAATGCAGAGTGAAAAATGAATAACTAATGTAGAAAAGGCTTCACAGAACCTTCTGATAGATCTCCTCTTGCCAATCAACACCACCTGCCGATCCTGTCTGAGCTGTTGACTCCACTGATGCTGTCAAAGAGAAGATATAAGGTCAAGTAACAAAATATGAAATTGGAATCAAGGTCAAGAGTAATTTGCATCCATCAAGTAGTAGGAGAGAAGGAAGAAAATCAAGAACATGTTTAGATATCCTTTTTTGACAAGCATTAGACTTTGTCGTTAGTACAGAACAAACAAGGAACTTGAGTAAGCCGTAAAAGGAAAGGACAAACACAAAGGGGCTTACTGCTAGAGGAGACCTCTTGAAGTGGTCTCTGAGACTGCTGCATAAATAGCTTCTGTTGATCTCCTGCATTCTGCGGCTGAAGCAAAGCAGCTGAAGCCTGGAGCCTTTGCTGCATCTCCCGTGGTAAGGAATTCTGTTGCTGTTGCATTCCAAATTGCTGCTGTAATTGTGCAGGCTGGGACTGGAACTGAGGCATCACTTGCTGCTGCGCAGACTGAAGTTGGGCTTGTGGCTGTTGCTGTGGCACAGCCTTAGCCTGCTGCAGCATGCTCATTTGGCGCTGATGTACCTGCATGTTAGACACAGTCCCAGGCATTTGCTGCTGTTGCTGTTGCTGCTGCTGCAGACCCGACATATTATTCTGGGGGACCAGCTGCTGCTGCTGCTGATGTATCTGCTGATTCAAAATCTGCTGATTTTGTTGCATGTTCAAAAGACTATTTTGCTGAACTGCCAATCTCTGCTGTGGCTGTTGCATATCTGAAGAACTATTTTGTTGCCCCCCGATAAGTTGATTTTGTTGAGAATTCGAAATGTTTGCTTGCAATGGAATGTTGGGTTGCTGAGGAACTTGAGCAGATTGTTGCTGAAGAGAAGTTTGCTGATGCATTGTGGATTGCACTTGCTGCTGCTGTCTTAGTGATGATACCGGCTGCTGAATGGAATTCAACTGATTCTGCGGCATTGCTGTCGGTTGCATCTGTTGAAGACTAGATGACATTTGCATCATTGATTGTTGTGAAGATTGAAGTGGGTTTTGCTGCAACAGAGACTGCTGCTGCTGTTGCTGAATATGAGGCTGCAAAAGTGAACTATTCTGGTACTTCTGCTTCAGAATTTGCTGCTGCAGCTGCTGCTGCTGATAAATTGATTGGTTCTGCGATTGTTGTTGCTGTTGGGAAAGAATTTGCTGCCTCCCCTGTATTTGCCTCTGTGTATTGGCATATATGTCGGTTGGAGCAACTTGCCCTACAGAATTGCTTGCAGTGTTTTGCAACATGCCCGACATGTTTTGTAGGGTTGATGGCTGGCCAACACCTGTCATTGACGACAGCCCAGAAGATAGATTGGAGGAGGCTGTCGGCATTGCGGCTGAAGTGTTGTTCTGAAGGTTTTGGGGTAAAAGAGCTTGGCGCATAGAAGATTGATTGATCAACGATTGTGTCTGGTTACTGACTTGTTGTGGGATGTTGAGTGCTGTTTAGGCAAGATACCAGAAAAATTCTTCACTAAATTATACTTTGCAACAACTTAATAAATTATAAAATCGTAGTATAGGAACAAGTATATAAATTTTTGACCAGCCTTAAAATCAATGATAATTCGACTTTGACATTAATACCTGGATCGCCAGGGTTTTGTGGTTGAACAGCACCGGCTGACATTCCAGAATTCATACTAGGAGTAGGATGCGCCTTTGATTCCATTGAGAGCATTTTTAGAGAAATCCTCTTCAGATAATCTGCCTGACAAACCAAGAATTTCGATACTAAGCAGAAAAGAAAACGAGACAGAAAAGAGATAACAAAATAAAAAGATCTTTTGTTACTGTATTTCTTCTTTTCTTCGTCTTCCTCTATATATGTCAAGTTTCTTCGTTCAAGATAAAGTATGTATTACGACTATGAGAAACAAATACGTACAGCATGCACTCAAATGTAATATGAAAAAGAATCAAGTTATCCCATCAACTCCATAAAATGTAAAAATTTATAAGGTCATTCAAAAAACTTTACAAAAAAGTGCTTACTCCTTACTTCTACACCCATCAACTCAGTGTATAAAACTGTAAGGTTATTCGAAAGTATTGTAAAAAAAATGCTTACTTTTTACTTCTACCTGTTAACAAAAATGAAAAATTTTCAGGAGGTATTTTTCTAACCAACATCAATCTTGATCTATATTGTGAGAAAACTTCTAGTCCAAAGTGTATGTGTACTTTGACGCATATGTTGCTTTAGACATATGCTTTTTAATATACTACTCTCTACAGAAAGAATCCACATTCCAGCAGGAATTCATCCAGTATGCTTTGACCTCATACCAATTTCCAGGGAAATTTGTGCTTTATAAGACTTGCACGAAAAAGTAGGGATGTATCCTTTCTCCACACTACACATGCATGGAGAAGGAAAATATTCCAACTATAGAAATGTTCATTAACTTAATATAGCCCATATTGCATCCAACATGAAAGGTGAAGCAGATTCTCGCGCTTAATACCAATAAAGTCCATCAGACCCTAGACATCTAATAACAATTTAAGATATTATCAAGAAAGTCGCAGGACATTTGTTCTTACTGCCTTTCAATTCATAGGAGCTCGTGTAGTATAAAAACTTGTTCAGAGAAGTTTTTTAAGAAAAAATATATATGAAAGAAAACAAAAGAAAATAATTGTCCTACCAAGCTAATATGATTATATATGGCAAATAACAGACAGCAAGAAAAGTTTAAAAGATTGACAGTTAGGAAAAAAAAAAAAAAAAAAAAAAAAAACATTTGCCCAACAGGATCAATAAAATTATATACGACAAATAACAAAAGCCAGTAAAAGTTCAAATGATTGGCAGGGAGAACAGAAAAGGAAAGCAAACATTTGTCCAATGAGATCAATAGAATTATATACGACAAATAACATGCAACAGGGCAAGTTTAAAGACTGCCAATTACCTGGGATGTAGCAGCACTGTAGATCTTCTCCTCGAATCTCACAGCAATCTTATGAAGTTCATTCAAGCCCTCAGGCACCGAGATTGGCAAGTGCCTCTTTAGAGTCTCCATACTATGCATGTAAAAAAAATGAGCATAAACATATGGCAATATTTTTAGGATTGACAAAATTCTATAAAATTGGAAAATCGTTGGTACAAGTAAATTATGCATGCATGTAAACAATGTAAGCAGAGATAAGGAAGGACGGTAAGAAGTTATTCAACATAATCCAGTCTGGACCCACAGCGCAACCAAAATTTGAGAACATATCAAGTAAAACAAACAGGCTTTTTTTCAATTCAAAAGACTTATAAGCTGCACTCTTCATCGACCGCTAAAGTGGCTTAATGAAGCTGAGCTATCATCGTCTGACTTAAAAATGTTAAAATTCAAATTCGTCATCCATTGTGAAGTGGAACCATGACACATATGACGCCAAAGATTGCCGAATGAGAACGAGTTGGTCCCACTAAAGATTACAAAGTTACTCTCTTTATTATAAGATTCATGTGACAGTATAACACTTCATCCAGAATCCCACTAAACAACTATCTCACATTCGAGAAATATCCAACAAATTCACTCTACAAAAAGGACCCACCTAGAAGCAATATTAAATAAATAAAACGCCACCCTCTTGTCGATGAGATTGGGCCAATTCCAAACCATCATACCCTTATCGGCCATTATACAGAATCCATAATAAGGAACTTAAGAATCACAGAGCAAAACAAAACAAGCTCTTTATTGTAATAATTATCAGCAAAAGTAATCAAACAACGCTAGGGCTTTTTATAATTACCACTGATTATACATGTCTCCTCTAGTCAACAAATTTAGAATCCGATTGCGCAATCCACGATCTAAGCCACTACAAAGGCCTCCGATTCACCCAAGAAAACAAAGAAAAAGGAAAAAAATATGATCGGCTTACATCTTATTCACGATCCGTTGCCGCGCCTCGGGCTGGAGCTGACCCCTCCAGTCGACGGCGGAGGGATCTGCTCCGGCGATGGCGGCGGCGGCGGCAGAGGTGGCGGTGGTGGGATCGCCCTGAGCGGGTCTCCAACTGTTCCCCTCCATCGCAACCGATCCAATCCTACCCAAAATTCCCCTCTATCGATGCATCGGGCGAGGTCACGATACTACTCCGAAGGCCAATCCTCAACGAAGGCCAATCAATTGGGGGAGGAGGATAAGGAGATGGGGAGAGGAATCCATGATCAAAGAGGAGCGGAGAGGAGGAGGAGAAGAGGAGATCCGAGGAAACGAGAAGCTCGTAGGAAAGGAAAGGGAAAACCCTCGCCGACCCTTCTCGATGCGCCGATGACGCGTGAGTACACGTATTTAAATGGAAGAGCAAATTTTTAATATATATATATATACTCCCTTAACTTTAACAAGTATTCTTTATTGCTTCTCAAATTTTAAATTTTAATTTTTTATAATATTTTTTAATATTTGAAGTTAAATTATTGCTTGTATCTAATTTATCTATGAATTTTTTATTTACAAAATTTTAATTCAATTAACTAAAATAAGTATATTTTATTTCTTAGAGACTTTTATTTCGAAGGATCATATAATAAAAAAAATTAGATTTTGTAAAAAAAGAAAAAAAGAAAAAAGCCACGAAGGAGAAAAATGTTCGAAAAATTCAGATGAACAATTCGAATCGTTTTATAGTCGAGGGGTCTCCATGCATTTGTTACATTCGTCGTCCACATTATCCACCGTTCACGTGTGGGATTAAAAAGGATAGCGAGGAGCTTCGACTCGAGAGAGAGCGATAATGGCGACGCTATCGTCTCCCCCATGCTCTCTCCACCCTACTCTCCGTTTAGCTCTCTCCCCACTTCCCCTCTCCCTCTCTCCCCTCCCCTCCCTGCGCCTCCCACGGAGAGGAGCCCTCTCCTTGTCTCCGCCGAAGCCGCGGAGGCCGCTGGTAGGTTCTAGAAGGGTCGCGACGAGGGCCGTGGCGGAGGAGGAGGCTCTGGCGGCGGAGGTGGCGGAGGAAGAGGGGACAAGCTCCTCGGCGGATCAGGGGGTCTCCGTCCCCGTATCCCCCTCCGACGTGCTCACCATGTTCTTCAAGGTAAGCCCTTTTCCTTACTTTTTCACCTTTTTCAGCCTCTTTTGTTTTTTCAATTCTGATTAGTTTGATTCAAGTTAATTTTTTAAATTAAGTTGGAAATTTTGTCAAAGTTACTAACTTTGTTAACCATTAGCCATTGCCAGTTAATAAAAATTGTTCTTTTATCTGTTAAATGAGTGTTCAGAACTGTTAAATTTAACTAAATTATCATCAAATTTACGATTCTAATTCAATAAAGTTGAGTGGTGTTAATAGGAAGAAGATGGTTGAGGGGTCTATTGCAAAATGGATTACATTTGAGGGGTATCTACTGCCCCTTTTATTCTCTCTAGAGTTTTGTGTTCTTATTAATTCTATTGTTTCAGGCCGAAGGAACATTGGATGAATCAAAGATCCCTGCAGTCACCAAGGCTCTTGAGGTTAGCTTGCTGGTTTTTGTTTCCAATTTGTGTTTTGAGTTTTTCTTTTTCTTTCATTTTTCATGTTCATATCAAATTTGGAACTAAGTTTTTTGTTCTGTAATTGCCTTTTCAGGTAATCGAGGGCATCGGTGATTTGTCGGTGCATGTCGTCGAGGGCATTGCAAGTGTTGAGGTGAGACTATCTTGCTAAATCAAATTTATAGTTTTGCTTAGATGATCAAATTTTTTAAAGTTAAATGTAGTCCTATGTTGATTAAGCTTACTATATCTTAGATTGCGAGTTCTTCAGTATTTTGACAAATGTGGTGGAATAAATTATTCACAAATTTGATGCTTTATTATGTAGTTATAAGTTCATGGTGCTATGCATGCAGGTGCTACGTTTAGATCAATAACAAAAACACTTTTATCTGCTTATACTGGACATAATAAACAAAATGCGATAAAAGTAGGGATCTTAATATGTTGAGCATAGTATAAGAATCGCTTTTAGTAGTGAATGAATAGGAATGTTCTAATTAGTGCAGCGAAACTCATTCCAGAATATATGTTCTGTTCTACTTGTCCACAATTAGTATTCAGTCGTTCTTGTGAGGATATTCTTCACTACTGATTCGCAGATTCGTATTCCTCTAATATTTAATTTATATTTGTTGACCTTCACTTTTTCCGTAGTAGTACGTTGAATCTGAAAGTTTTCAGTGACTTTTATAGCAAATTGTTTTTCTTGGACACCACCAAGTGAACTGGTATTTTTGCTTGTTCTAATTACTCGATATCTCGACGCAGATAACAAAACAGACCACTGTTCAAGCTACAGGGGTGGCTTCTAATTTGGTCGAGATTATACAAGGATCCGGCTTCAAGTTGCAGACATTGAGTTTGAGTTTCGAGGATGAAGAAGATGCCATGTAGTTCTCAATATGTTCTGGTGTTATAAAAACTTGAGAAAAGCAGATGCAATTGTGGTGTGATTTTCATCACTTAACTTCACAAATGCAGAGAAATTATAGATTATATTGTTTGTGTTGTTTTTGGTCATTTTGTCTCAGAAAGTGACCAAGTAGCAAAAGATTAGAGAGAACTTTGCAGATTTGCTGTTAAACTCATCCAGATTCGTACAAGTGTACACCAGTTCTACATTGTTTTATCTGATTTAGTGATTATTTTATAGGGCACTCAGCGAAATCCTCTGATGCGCTGTTGAACTGGCAATCGCTGAGAGAGGATTTACAAGTTAAATATGATAGTGAAGCTGCGAGAAGAAATGTGGAGAGTAATAAAAAAAAAAAAAAAAAAAAAAAAAAAAAAAAAAAAAAAAAAAAAAAAAATCCTAATACGGCCAACAATGATGATTATTCCCAGTTCAACAAAGGCAGGTTTTCCTTCGCCAGAAATATGCTTACCGAGTTAAATTTCAGTGAAGTTTTATTTTATTTTCTGTTTCGAATCCGTTTATTTCTTTTCAGTTTAATCTCCTCCGGGATGGATTGCGGTACTTCTTTTTTTTTTCTTTTTGAGAGAAAAAGATAATATATTATCCGCTTTTATTTACTAAAAAATTGAATTAGAAAAGAAAAAAAAATTAATTGTGCCCATCCGGCAGCGTACTGATCAGCCCCAGAACACGAGAGTGGAGTTACAAAGACATATCAGTAGAGTTACAAAGATATATTGCACCCACCAGACAACGTACCCATTCTTTACTTATCCAAAATTAGTAATTTTGCAACTAATCTTATTATTATTATTATTTTATATAATAAATGTTGGAATTAGAGGGCAACGGAAACTTACAAACTGGATAGCCAACGTATCCAGGAACCAAAAGCCGGATCGGTTAACTTGTTTTACCAGCCATTTTTGGATCATCATTGTCTTGGTAATTGTTGACTCTTCTTGACTCTCCACGAATCTCCTGGTTGCGGATCGGATGCGCAGATCGGATGCGAAGAGGGCTACCTTCTATGTCCGCACTCCAAAACCCCGTCCACACTCCAAAACCCCAGGAACGAAGGTGGAAATCCAAGAGAGAACGTAAAGAGAGAATGGGAAAGAAGAAAATCTCTTTTTCTTCTTGTGTATCGTAGGTTCTATATATCACCGTATAGGGAAATCTTGTGTATCGTAGGTTCTATATATCACCGTATAGGGAAAGGGGTTCTATTTATAGACTATTAGGACTCTTTAGGATATCCTCTTTCTCACGTAGAGATAAACAGAATATGGTTAGGATGTGGGTTAAGATAGGTTTCTTAATCTATAAGAAACATATCCTTATCTTTAACCCATAAGGATAAATCCTATCCTTATCCTTAACATATAAGGATAAAACCCGATCTTATCCTTAACACAAAAGGATGGATTCTAATCCACATCTTATATGGATTGAGTCAAAATAGAACCGGCCAATGTGGACACACCACATGGCAACAATCTCCCACTTGGCCACATTTGCCAATTTTTTCTCATATATATTCTAATCTTCATACGGGTAATGGAGCGTGCGACCAGAAAAAAATCAGAATGCAGGAGTGCCATATTAAGTCACCACCCAACTAACATAGCACATCACTGACTAACAACGTATATGCCCCAGACGTTTCAACACACACCGGATCAAGTACCATTCTTCACTTATCCAAAATTAGTAATTTTGCAACTAATCTTATTATTATTATTATTTTGTATAATAAAATTATTAAATTTGAGGACGAGTGCGAGCGGGATAAATAAAAAGAGTACGGTTGAGCACGGAGCAGCCATTTTCTAAATTTTTTAAGCAACTGAAAACTCTACACAGAAGACACAAAGCGACTTTTCTGCCACGTGTATTCCCCCACGTAGGCGGAGTCGGACTCGCCGCCCGATTCGTGGAACCCGCGATGGTCGTACACGCGTCCAATGCGAGCTCGCTTTCCAACGCACCTCTCTCCTCCTCTATTTAAGCCCCCCACGACGCATCAGAGCACCCACTCCACTCCCCCACTCCTTTTCTTTCTTTTTTTTTTTTTTTTTTTCCGTTTCTGGTAATAGTAAAATAGTAGTAGTCTACATGGAATCGCATCAGCAACGAGAAGAGCCATTGCCGCTGCGGCGCCCTTCTCCTCCTCCGCCGCCGCTGCGCCGTTCGAGGAAGGGGCGCATGCGCGGGAAGGGCGGTCCCCAGAACCAGCTCTGCACCTACCGCGGCGTGCGCCAGCGCACGTGGGGCCGCTGGGTCGCCGAGATCCGCGGCCCCCGCCGCGGCGGCGCCGGCCCCGCCTCCGCGCCGCGCATCTGGCTCGGCACCTTCGCCACCGCGCTCGACGCCGCGCGCGCCTACGACGCCGCCGCGCTCTGCCTCTACGGCGACCGCGCCCGCCTCAACCTCGTCCCCCCCACCGCCGTCCCCGCCGCCGCCCCGGCCCCCGCTCCCGCCCCAGCCCCAGCCCCGGAGTCGCCGTCGAGCTCGAACTCGATGAGCGCGTCCGATAATTACCGGAACGGTGATCGCGGATTCGGCGATGAAGCGGAGGAGTACATCACGGCGTTGCCCGGATCCGAGGATCTGGGGCTGGAGTGTTTTCGTAATGACGTTTGGTTGTTCGACGATTTGCGTGACTTGGATGCCGAGTTCATGAGCTTCGATTCGCTGCACCTCTCTTGGTGCTCTTAGCCATCACCAATCGTTAATTTCCAAAACAACTCAAAGATTAGACAAATTTTAAAATATTATAAAATTTAAACATTCAAGATCATCAATCAATTCAGACGATGTAACAGTAAATGACTTTTGTTTACATTTCGAAATAATGTAACTTAATTATACATTTCATATTGTAATTTACGTAGTTAAGAAAATATGTTTATATTTTGATGGTCGTATCCTTCATACTATTCGATAATGAGCAAAAAAAAAAAATTAAAGCAAAATTATATATATTGTTTTCAGATGAGATTGATTATTATTTTATATCATACACGCAATACAATTTTTGTATATATTTTTTATAAAATATATTATTAAATTAATCCGCGGATAATAATAAGATGATATCAAAGTCAATTGTAAACTCTACGAGTGCTTGAGGTGCAAATGCAACATCACACAGTACGCGTAACCCGGCCCATTACAATGGGCCTGTTGTACGATGGGTTAGCCTATTGGGCCGTAGGCCAAATGGGCCAACCCGACCCATTACTTCGCATATACGGTATTTTACAGGGCTTGGACTCGGATCTACTACTCGGACCCAAACCCGACACGTTGATTCCTCCCTGCTGATCTGGCAATCCGCTCCCTTCCGCCCAATCGTGCGCTCCTATTCCAATAATTCCAAAAAAAAAAAAACATTATTATATCGTACATAATTAAATGATAAATTAATTAGTTATAAGGAAAAATGTACGGAGGCCCCTGTGTTTTAGTATTTTTACAAATCTGACAATTAAATTCTCTTTATCAAATAGTTATTAATTTCATGATTTTGTAAGGCTTTAAAATATAATTTTTTTAAAGAATAGTGTTTTTTTTCTTGTATCATAGAATATTAAATTTGTGTGTGTGTGTGTGTGTGTGTTTTGAAGCTTTATTATTAGATTATATTAAAACATTGAGCAAAGGGATATGTAATTTATAATGTTATTTGAGGGGAGGGTATTTGTGTGTGTGTGTGTGTGTTTTGAAGCTTTATTATTAGATTATATTAAAACACTGAGCAAAGGGATATGTAATTTATAATGTTATTTGAGGGGAGAGTCTATTAAATTATTTTGATAAAATTTTAAAATTAATTGTTAAAATTGAAAGTTGAAGTGCCTATTTGCAAAGGAGCTAACGTTTTGGGGTCTCTATACATTTTATCCTTTAATTAAACGAAAAAAAAAAAAAAAATTGCCCCAAAAATATCCTGGAATCATCGTCCCCGTTCCCCTCGAACGCCTCGTCGTCGTCGTCGTCCTCCTCCTCCTCCTCTGCGAAGAATCCAACGAAGAGGAGGGAGATCTCTAGGGTTTCTCTTCGTCCCCAGCTAGGGTTTCCTACGAGGTCCCAGAGATGCGTTCGGGCTTCTGCCGCGGCTGCGTCGCGCTCCTCCTCAACTTCCTTAACTTCCTACATGCCTTCGTCGGCGTCTCCGCCGCGATCTACTCCGTATGGATGTTCAATCGCTGGATCCGCCACGGGGGGAGCGTCGAGATCGGGGATCTCCCCGATCTCTGGTAAATTCGATCTCCTTTTTCAAATTTTCTCTAAAATTTGATGTGTTCTTGATTCTGAGGTCGCAATTACGGGTAATTATGTGTTTGACCGATGATTTTTTGATTGGTTTATCGATAATTGTGGTAATTGGGCAGGTTTCTGTGTGCTTTGATGGGTGTTGGGGTTCTGTTTAGCCTGATTGCCCTCACTGGATATGTTGCTGCTGAATCGAGGAGCAGTTGCTGCCTCTGTTTTGTATCCTGTCTTATTTTTGTACTTTTGATGCTTTGCAATTATAATCTGAATGATTTTGATTTTGGAATGTGCATTTCTCTCCTCTCATTCCTCTTGTATCATAGAATGGGTTGGGAATTTTGATAAGTTGGAGAAATTACAAAGTTTTGTAAAAAAAAGTCCTTAGATCTAAGAATAAATTGAGAAATAGGAAACAAGGGATCTATTGCTGAGTAATAAAAACTAACAATGACTAGGCTATTCCAGTTATATTTGTTTTGTCTCTCATCAGGAGAGAAACATTCATGTTCTGTCCATCGCGTATAGTCATGCAAATGCTCTCTTTTCATGTTTTACCATAATCAGCAATTACTTTGGCATGGTAAAATCTAAGATCTTACCAAATATATTATGCATTATCGTATATACATGAGAATCATCCTATGTATTAATTATAAAAAAAGAAGAAGATGTATTCATGGTACTCTGTATGTTGCATTACTGAGATTAAGTGCTAGTTTGGCAAGTCTTGTTGCAAAGTTTGTCAGTGGGTGAACATATGGTTTTGCTTCCTTTATAAATTCGACTCCTGTAAGGAATCTGATGACGATATGTTCTAGATGCAATTTTTCTGGTTTGGGGGAATCAGCCACATTCGGCTTTCTAAAATTGTTTGGTATGAACTAGAGTTTTGGCTTTTATTTACTCCCTCTGGTGAATTGCGTATGCCTTAGTTGGAATATTGCAGTTACGGTATCAAATAACTCCTTAGAGCTTTATATTCATCATTGTCTTTGTTTTGCACCAATCTAGTTTGCATATTCGCTATTACTTAGTAGGCTTTTGCTTGTAGCTATCAACACTGTTCTTTTCCTTAACTTGCAAATATTACAGTTCTCAGCATTGACCACCATACTTATTCTACTAGAAGCTGCTTTAGCTGGTGATTTGATGCTCAACAAACAATGGGAACAGGTAAAACTATCATATCTAAGGGACAAAACAGATCAGATTATTTGACTGCACAGAGAATTACTTGTGTTCGTAACTTTTACATGAATTATTTAACAATATATGATGACCCTGCAGGATCTTCCATACGATTCTACTGGAGAACTAAAAACTCTATGTGCATTCATTAAAGAAAATATGGACTTGTGCAAATGGGGGGCCTTAAGTGTTATTTTCATTCAGGTAAATAGCATCTCTTACCTAGAATTTTGAAGTTGTTTGTCAATTCCGTATACTGTGAATCAAATATAGTACTAATATATGCAAATATGTTGGCTGTAAGTGTTGTTACTAACGTACATTTAATATCCTCTTTCCCGGAAAAGCAGCAGTAAACACAAAACTTGTTCAATGAAACCTCTAGATATCAGCAAATCTGGCATTCGTTCTTGAATTCTCCTTTTTTTTCTCTTTAATTTACCCTCTTGGTATTTTCCAAATAAGAAACTCACCTTTTTTACCCCTTTAAAAAAGAAAAGACCAGAAGAAAGCAAATTTGTCATTGGTTTCACGTTGCCCACTGATCTGTCTGTGTAGGTGTTCTCACTTTTCTTGGCAATGATTTTGCGAGCTATGGTTCCAGTGAGAAGAATCGACTATGATAGTGATGAAGATTTTATTGTCATAAGGAGGCCTCTTCTAATCACCCAAGCTGCCCCCACTTATCCTACAAGCTCTGTTGAGAGTAGAGGGTTGCACTCAGACAGTTGGAGCTCACGAATGAGACAGAAGGTAAGACATAATTCTCTCTTGGAGCTTTGTGGTGATTCTTTTTCTTTAACTTTTTTTTATTGTCATATTTTTAACCTATGTGGCAGTCATCAGTCGATTTCTTGGATAAAATTCTAATTTTACTGTCTAGATGAAAATGTTGACCAATTAGAATGTCTCTGAGCACAACATGAAAATTTTGTGGCCTACCCTTTTCAGGAGAATTATTCCCTTTTTTCTTTATTTGTGGTAAACAAGAAACATATAATGCTAGTAGCTTGCATCAGACTGAGACGTCATATGGGCGCCTGGTAACCTTTCAGAAAAATTATAAAGAAGACCAAAGCTGTTATATGTAGGCACCTCTATCTCTCCATAATTCAGCTGGAACTTCTGCTATCTCTCCATATATAAGGGTTTAATTAAATTTGCAGGTCTCTTTAAATTTCTGATCAGTAGAAAAGACAACTAATTAATTAGCTTACTCCCCATGTTTTGTTAAGTTGACAGTGTAAGTTGTTCTATAGCAACAGCTCTAAAGGTAGGGCATTGGATAGTTTGCATTAGTGACAGAACTGTGATCCAGTTCAATATTTTATACTGCTCTTTAGTTATGCTTTATTTACATAATGCCATTGAAGCCATTCCCAACAATGTAATAATATGATCCATGCAATTGAGAGTGTACTCCGTTGAAGTTCCCGTTAATATGGGAGGGCTGAAGATGGAAAAAATATAGGCTATTATTGACAGTTCACATTGTGCAGTTGTAAGAGATTGCAAACATCGCATCTGTTTTTTGCAGTTGGTTAAGAAGTTCTCACAATATTTTACTACAGCGCTCTTCTTAATATTTAGGTTAGTGGTGATAAGAGAGCTGATAGCCCACTTAAGTAATTGATCTGCTTTATTGTGCTTGGCCATAAATTAAGTATGATGATATGTTATGAAACTTGTAGAAGCTAATATAAGTGAGAAATTTTCTTTACAAAACAGCCTGGTTGAGGGTTTACCTGGAGGTTTGATTAAAGTGCATATCATGATATATCTGGGGAGTTGTATGCACTTTGGCCACTTTTAAATCACATTTCCTTTTGTCATTACTACCTTCTCTGAATCATATGAATTTACCGGGCGTGGTAGCTTTGTTGATCACTATAGATGGCCATTTTCCATGGTGTCGTTTCCGCCTAGATGTTAAGCTAAGCTATCTTACTACTGAACCCGCACCTCCTGATTCGATTTCTGATTTACGATTTACTCTCCTTACAGTATGGACTGAACCAGAACGAATTCTCATACAACACCTTCGACCCAATGGCATCAATCCCTCGATGAACGTCCAACGTGACCACAACAAATGCGACGGTGATATGTTCCGTAAGCAATCCCAAGCTTTGCCCACAAGCATGTTATCGATAGTTCCAACTGTTTGATCCCTCGTGGTGTGTGCTCTCTTCTCTTTTCTTAATATAGCTGTGCAAGTGGGATTTGTATATAGGTTGCAATGCTGTTAAATATCCATCATAATTATTGTATGGAGAGGGTGGGCATGTGGACCAGTGTGTTTGGGTTTGCTTCACATGATATGTTTCCTCAGCAACAATCACTGCCATGGTGGTTGTTAGTTGTGGCTTCTGGTGGATCTGCCAAATTACTCTCTTCTCTTTTTATTACAACACTGTTTGGGCTTGCATGAGAATGACTCAGGAGACACAGCAAGTGTGGGTGGCCATGTGTTTGGGACAAGCAGTTTCGGACCGTAGAGAAAATCTCTGTTGTCCTTTAATTGGATTCTCTTGCTGGGTTTTTTCTGCATGTGTATACCCCACTCCAAATTTGTAAAGTTGTGCAAAACTGGTATTTGCATACATGCTCAATTGCCTGCCAAAACCATATTTATTTGTATTCATGCTCCTATTAGGGATATATCCGCAAAAAAAAGCTCTGGATAGGCAAGGTTTTCAGGAATCTGATATCTACTTTAGCATGAATCCAGTGCGCCATGTCAACTGTGTTTCCAATCTGTGGGATAGCTGTCCATTTTACTTCCATGCGCGCAATGCAATGCATCTCCAACTACACTGCGAGCTACTTGCGTGTGTTTGATAGGTAGTAACTGAACCAACTATGACTGCAGGTTGAGCTGCAGCAGTTGAAACTACAAAAGGATATGCTCCAGCTTTTGCTTCCAGTTCTTCAAGCATCCAAATCTGCAGTTGGTCAAACTATATAACTCCAGCAATTTCATCTGCCCATTACTCCAAATGCAATGCACCAGATTTTAAACTATGGGCGATTGTAGTTTTACTATATAAATTGTTTGTAATCCACTGGTGAGGTGGGATTGATATGGACAGATAGGGGTTTTAAAATTCCGGTTGAGAGAGGACTCCTCTTCTCTTATCCAGTAGATGACCAAAATCCCCATTCATAAAAAATTTCTAACACTTACCTTAACCACGGACCATTTTTTGAGTTCCCAACTCACATTAAATGACCTTCCGACACTCACCTAAACTATGGACCGTTTGGACCATTTTAAATTTTCTACTCAGTTCATTTAAAATGCTAATTTTACTTTAATTTTTTAATTTAAATTTTAGAGTTAAAATTAAAATTTTAGAAAATTAGATACTTAATTTAAAATAATTTATAATTCGGATATGTTATGTACCATTTTACCCTTAAAAAAAAAAAAAAAAAAAAAAAAAAAGCATTCAATTTGACTAGAGATTTATGACTGAGATGACTTGTGACTGAACAGGAAGCGAGAGCACGTGAAAGAGAGAGAGAGAACAGCGCCATGTAAAAGCCAGATAGAGACAGCTCTATACTATTCCGTGCAAGGATTTGCTGCAAACTGACACCACACAACTTGACTAATAAATTCTGGACCCCATTCCAAACGCATCTTAATTCTCTACAGACCCAACCACAGTAAAGCTGCTGCTGCAGCTCACATAGGACCGTAATTCACATGCCGTTCAACCCAACAAACAAAAAATTAAAGAATAAAAATTCCATCATCAAAGCTCCCTCCACTTGCAAATTTTATAACCAGATCCTGCCAGTGGCCAGTGGTAGAATCCCCCACTCACTTATTAATCGTCTTATAAGATGCTGATGGATTTTGTGTTGTCCTCCTATTCATCACATTATGAAAGTAATATCTAAGAAAGGGAATCACTTGATCATTCTCCACTCCAGATTCTCCCAGAAAAATACAACTCAGTCATGATACTTAAAGCAGCTAATCATGAATAAGTTAAATTAGCAGTGAGTTTCTGAAAAGCAAGTGTTCGGTTGATGAAACAAATGTCTCGCTACAAAATGTTGTTATTGGTTGTGTTGATAAAATTGTCAAAATCAGTACCTGAAACTACTAAATCCTACGATGGGAAAAGATCACCAAGTGGGATCGCAAAGGAAAGAAACATTGTCACTTTAATATTTGGGAGGAAATAAGAATATAACCTTCATTAACAAATAAAATACAAATTACAAATGGGCAGTTATTGTGTATAAACTGAGCACTGTAGATTTAACTTAATGGAATAACACTAGTAGATACTGCTCACAAGAGGACTGAATAATTAATAGCAAAAGGGAATTACCTCACAGCAGCTACAAACAAGTGAGGTCAGATAATGCCTCTTCAACCAATTCCCTGAGCATCATCTTACAGAGTTCACTATTGAGATCATACATCTCCAACCAATTCATCTCAGCCCATGCCCTCCCCGCCGCCTCCCTCTTTGCCATCAAGTCCACCACAGATCTACTATTGTTATCCTCTATGAGAAAGTGCTTCTCAAAATAGGACCAATTCCTCACAACTCCCCATATTTCATCAGCAACCGAACAACTGAAATTAGCGGGTCGCTCTTTATCAGTGAAACCATGTGTTCTGGCCCATGGGTACTCAGCCAGTAAGTTAGCCTGAGCAGTGTCTATTAATGCTTCATTAACAGAGTCAAATACGAGTCTCTCCTTTGACCGTGCTTCTCGGGACTTTACTCCCTCTAACTTGGCATCTGAAAGTTCGTCAAGTAACAGCGGACTCAAAGGGCTCTCCAGCGAATGCCACTTGATGTAATTTCTGCCTAAATTTTCTCTCTCTAGCCCAGCAGAGAAAACCAACTTCTGAATGAACATAAACCGGTTTTGCTCTTCATCAGCCTTCGAGAAAACCCTTGAGAGTCTTTGAGAATTCGGTGATGTTGTTTCTAACTGGGAACTGTCTCGTTGTAGCGATCGAGCGATCGTTTCAATCGGTGGAGATCTAGATAAAGCTTCTGCAATAATAGGGACATTTAAAATAATAACCAGAATTTTGAATATATATATAAGATGTAGAAGTTTGTAAATTAGACTTACGTGGAGGTCCTGCTATGGAGCTTTCAGATGGCTGTTGAATACAGTTGATGTAATCATCAGAGAATGAAACTTCTAAAACAGACACTGGGCTCGGTTGGTCCTGAGATTCGCCAAAGATTCCATCCTGAGAATATCACATGACTTATTAGCAACATTCCGGTTTATCTTCAAACAACATCTTCAACAGGCAAAAATATAAGGGGAAATTATCTCATACCTTTGTAGTGCCCTTATCTGTTGTGTGACAATGTACAGAATAAGGTTTCTCAAAATTCGTCTCAGAATTGAAAAAGGAACTTTGTTTAGATTGACCATCTGCACTACACTGGCTGAAATTATCATTTACTTCATCACACTGGAAGATCCCACCATTAGAAACTGATGAAGTAGATGGGTTATATTCCTCTGTAGTCGGTTTCTTACTTCTAGAGAAGAATAAACTGGAGACTTTCCCACTGAATAATGATTTTGCACTCTTTGACTTGTTGCTAACCTCCTTAGGAACAACAGCAGAACTGATTAAAGAACGAGAAGCTCCACTGTACAACTGAATGTCTTCTTTAGCTTTAGGAGAAACAGAGACAGATTTTGAATTATATTCTTTCTCGCCAAAGGCTTCATCGGCCACTTGTTCTTTCTTCACCTCAGGAAAGGAAAGCATCTCGCCTAAAGTGCTCCAGCTTCTTCTTGCTTCTTCTTGTTCTTGACTGCAGGAATTAGATGCTACCATTGCCCACCTCTCAGAAAGCCGCTTCTTGGCTTCTAGAGTGACTGATGACTCAAACGAATGAGCCGTCTTAAAGGATGAGATAGAGCAAGGACTTCCGATTCTATTTGTATAATCCCATGAACGGTGCGAAGAAATTGAACTCGCAAACTCCCATTCGCTTAAATCACTACCCTTTCGTTCTTCCATGTTCTCACCTTTTGAATGATGTAATGAAGTCTCTTCTCCGATGTACTTACTAGTGTAAATAGAAGGTACCGATGTCTCGTCTCTCAGCTTATGCTTCAGACTTTCTCGCATCTGTTGAGTAATTTCCTTTGCTAATATTCTCGAGCCAATCACTTCATCAGCTTCTGAAAACCCTTTAGATTCTCTACCTCTCACTGACGTTTGTGAAGATCCTAGCAAAGTTACCATAGATTTAATTTCATGTGGTTTTCTAGGATTAGGCTTTAAGACAACTATTCTTGTTGAATCGAATAAATCTCTAGTTTTTGTAGAAGAGAAACTAGAGCTTCGATAGTGCTTGATACTGTCCCCATCACTTTCCTCTCCATCTGAATAAAGTTGTTTATCTATAAGCCTTTTACCCTTTATCTCAATTGTCTTTGATGGTTTCAGCACTGTTATTCGCTTCATATCAGAAGGTGGTGAGACATTCTCGTGAAGACGCCTTGATAAGAAAGAGTTTGGTTCTTCAAGAAATTTTAGGAATAAATCTCTGTTCGAGCTCAAAACCTGAAGTGCTTGCCGGAACTCCTTCGAGTGGAGAAGCTTTTCGTGTGTAGCCAGACGTTTTGCTTCGACAAATTTCTCGTGAACAAGGCTCATCCTCTTCTCGTAACAGTTCTGCTCACGTCTATCCTTCCCATGATTTTCGCACTTGCTACTGTCGATTCTCAAAGGATACACATCTTTCCATTCCTCATTTCCATGAGAAGACAAGTGATGTTTATACAACTTACTATGATAATCTACCGACAAATCATCAAAAGGATGTTCTTCTTTTGAGATTCTTCTCGAGGTAAAATCTGACTGACCCACAGGCAAATGATCAACACCCATTAATCTAGCGACAACATTAGGCGGATTTTGCTTATAATCTGCTTCTTTCCGCATCTCCTGCTCTATGAGCCTTTTTATTGGTGTTCCACTTGATCTCTCGCTGGAGGAGCTTTTCCTTAGATCACTTCTTATCTACAATCAAAATCGAAACCACAGTAAAAAAAAAAGAAAGATTATTAGTATTATTGTCAATGGATAACAAGTCAACCATACTAGTTTATTGCACATACTTGTTTTTCATCTCTCTGAACTGTAGCAGGATCTATAGGGACCTTCACAGCATCAGACCGATTCCTACCTACTGAAGTACCTACATCAGAAATCACATAATATAAGCTCAACTTGCTGCTTGAACTGGAAAAAAATAATAGAAGATCTACATGCATTAGATCCAAAAAATACTCAAGAAAACGGAAAAAGGAGAAAATTTATTGTAAATAGAAAAATATGTTACCATCTCTATAAGCTCGCTCAGTGAGCAACTTAGTTCCCACGATATTGGCATTCGAGTCGAAAACATTAACCACCCTTCCCATAAAACCTGGGAAGGGCTTTTGCAGATCCTGCCCCTTCTTCTTCTGAATACCTTTCATTTGATCACCTGAGAAAGAAGTGAAGAGAAACTAATTAGAAAATACTAACTCCACCATAATATCAAACTATGTAATAGGAGCAATGAAGAAAAAGAGAGAGAGAAAGAGGGGAAAAAAAAAAAAACAACAGGGGAGATCAACATGGTAAGAATTGAAGAACGAAATCTCTGGTATTTCATCAACGAATGGAGGCATAGGCAAAAATTCAGCATTTAAATGCAAAGACACACTATTTTGGTTTAATTGTTTTCTACAGCTTTGGAGAAACAATGGGAAACAAGAGAACAAAAACAAAATTGGGAAAAAGATGCGTCCTTTTAGCAATTTAGCATAAAATCGACAAAATAGGAACGTGTGGATACCCCAGATTCGACCACTACCCACCACATTGTTCATAAAATTACATTAGGAAACTACAAAGAAAGGGCAAAAATAGAACGGTTTAACAAAGGTTGCGTTACACACGGGAAAAATAACATTGCATATCAACAGCAAATATAATGTACTCCACCAGGAACCTCACACAGTATGAGAGCATAATTTTTTTTTTTTTTTTTTTTTTTTTAAAAGGTGCATTAATTGGAAAGAAATCGATGGAGTGAAGTTTCCGAAATTTAAACTAACCAAAACAGAACAAAAATCCAGTTTGGAACTCGAAAGTTTCGATCCTTTTTACCCCAAAAATTAGGGGAAACGAGTGTTCGGCGCCCGAAACCTAGCTTAATTCAAAAGAAAACGCTCGAATCCACAAAAAAGGCGTGGGAGGTTGATGGATCTATATCAATCGATCGACCTGAAAGGAAGAAACCTAGTAGAAAAAAAAAAAATGGAAAAAAAAGAACAAAAGGTGCGCACTCCAAACCCTAGATTTGAGCGAATGCACCAAATACACGGCTTCGAAATCCGCCTAAAAAGCCTCCTCACCTTTCCCCAAGGGAAAGCGATCCCACGTGCTCGGGAATCGCGTCGACAATACCTATAGTCCTATACACAGAAAGAGAGAGAGAGAGAGAGAGAGAAAGGAAGAGAGAGAGCGTGAACCGACCATGTCCAGGTCGAGGGGAAGCTCGGATCTCTCGCCACCGCCATGGCTACCACTTCACCACCGACCGGCGCCGCCACTTCGCCGGAGACCGTCGCCGGAGACCGTCGCCGGAGCTCCTCGTCGGCTGTAGTGAGGGTTTCGTCGATCGCTCACACTCTCTCTCTCTCTCTAAGCTCTTCGTGTAGAGAGAGAGAGAGAGAGAGAGAGAGAGAGAGAAATAGAGAGAGAAAAAAAGGACAGGATACAGTGATGGGGATGAGTCGCTACTACCGACATGGGGAGAGATTTATGGGGGGGTTTAATGAACTTGGACATGCTCTTTGTCTTAATATTAATTTTTCAATTATTATTTAATCAATTAACTAATTATTTAACCCTTTTATTTTTTTAAAAAAATTTCTATAAATTTAATGATGATGGAAATTATATTTAATTATTGTGTTTTTTCTCCCTCCTCCTAACAATTCACTTATTACCCCTTGATTGCAAAATCATTACTTTCCTTAATAGTGATATATATATATATATGGAAAATGCTACTTGTACACCCCATTTGGGGGTGTACATCGCACACCCCACCCATCCAATGGGTGGGGTGTGGTGAGGGGTCACTTCACAATTTGTGAAGTGACCCCCCACCCTTAGATGGGTGGGTGTAAGATGTACACCCTCTTTGGGGGTGTACATGTAGCGTTGCTCTATATATATATATATATATATAATAAATTGATATTTTAGGATTTTAATTAATTTACTTACTTATTCACATTCTCAATGCAACGCATTCGCATTTGGACTCGGACATCTTATGCGACAATTCCTCGTAATTCCCCAGAGCCCAATCGCGAATTTTAATGCAAAAAAATTGCACGAATCTTAACGCGCGAAATGAAACCTTTCTCACGCGCCAACTTTTTGGGTCACTTGACTTTTCTTACCGGGCCCAGATTGGGCTTCTTAAAAGTCTGGCCCAATGGCGGTAACCTTACCGGAACCGTTAAGACGGTCCATTAATAGCCCATTTATAGCATACGGAGGCCCGGCCCAATAAGCGGTAACCGTACCGCGACGCATTTACTCTCCTCTCGAGGAGTCCGTGAACCCGGAAGGGTGACAATTGCATTGCAGTCCCTGAACTTGTAGTTAAATCTCACTTAGGCCTCTCAAGTTTTTATATTTGAAATAGACTTGCACCAAACTTATTCATATATATTACATAATAAATCCACAAATACTTCAAATTAAATTTTAAATGTAAAAAAGTATTTTATAAATTTTAAATTGTTAAACCTGTTCGAGGACTAAAATGGAATACGTTGAAACTTTGTGTGAGTAGTGGTATATTAGCGAGCGAGAGAGAGAGAGAGAGAGAGAGAGAGAGGAGAGTTTAAAAATAAAAAAAATAAAAAACTCCCCTATCCACTCCTCGTGAGTTTCCCCAATTACTCCGATTTACTTTTTACTATTTGGTTGGTAATGGAGTTGCTCAAACGGATTGGAGAAGAATTATTGGTAAATAGAGATGTTTAATCACCTCGGCTAGTTCATTTTCCCCTTTATTTTTTTATTTTTTTTTGTGTGAAAATGTGTTTTTTCTGCTAAATTTACGGTTTTTGTTTTAAATTTTTCGTTATAATTGATGTTGTTGAGTGGAATTTGTGATGCATGTATGCTTTTATCAACTTTGAGTACTATTTTTTAGTTGGATTAGGAATTACTTTTTGCACAAATTAGTCATTGTTTGATGCTCAAGAAAGAATTCATATGTTGCATACTTTTTGCAAAATTTGGAGATGGTTACATGTTTTTGGAGGTAAAAATTTGCGTTGGAATGGCCTCATGCAATTTTTTAATCGAGTTCTAGTTGGATTTGGTTCAAAAAAGGAGTATTAGTTAGAGAACAGTTAGGTTTTCTATAAAAAATCAAACCTTTTTGGTTGGACTATCACTTTGCCTTATATTTTACAAAAATTGGATTAGGTTATTTATGAATAAATGAAAAAAAAAGCAATAAATTACATGATGGGAGGCAATTTTATTTTAAATAAGTTAACATTTGGCAGGATGTCGAATGGCTTTGTATGTATATCAAGATTTATATATTTATGCGAATGTGGTTAGTTCATAGTGTTATTGGTTGCTAAGGATTTTTCATGTAGAATTTTTAAATTGGTGGTGGGTGGAATAGCACAATGTTGGTCGGAGGTCGGTGGAGTGGGCAATGTTACACTCAGTGATGATGAGAATCGGTCCATTACGTATTGTGGGTCGAATAGTAGTTATATTCGCGGCGCAGCATCGATTATTATCAGGGTAAAATATGTATATAGTGCGAGATGGTGAATTTTGATGTTTGTTGTTTCAGGGCTTGTTAAGAAGACTACTGTGTTATTTTGCAAAACAGTGTAGGACAGTGAGAGATAAGAAATAGTTTGTATGGATTTGAAGATATATTGCGTTAAGATTTCTATATTGGAAGAATGTGATCCATGCATCCGACCCCAGTAACATTTGAGCTAAAGGCTTAGTTCTAGTGGTTGTGGTTGATCCTGTGTAAGAACTGTGGGCATAAATGCTCTTGCTATTTGCAATGTGCATCAGCTAAGAATATAAGATCGAAGTTTGTGAGCTTGATAGAGTGCTTAAAGACTAGATGATTCAATGCATATAATTTATTCCGACAAAGCCTCAGCCTGGTAGCAAATTTACGTAACATCCACCCTTCCAGTTGTTCCATCTTCTCAGTGCCTTGACTAATTTCGATAACTTGTCTTCTTATATGTGGTTATCTTTCGTTTTAGATCTAGGAGACACATATTAAGTTGTTTTTCTTTTCTGTTTTGTCAGTCCACACTTCACAGCACCAGCAGAACTCTACAAAAGTTCAAAAACATATTTTCTCTCAATTAGGCAATTCTGTAATCAGTGGCAACTGATGTATGAAGTCCTTTTGTTTAAGTTCAAACAATTAGTTGACGACAGAAGGATCTGCTGATGAATTTCCCACATTGTTTTCTTTTATCTCGAGTGCCTAGATCAGATGAAGACCTAACCACTGAAATAGTTTTATGAATTTGGATTGTGTCTTAGTATTTCTGAATCAGGACCGGACTAATGAAAAAAAGCATTGATGTAAGTTTTTGAGTTACGGGAATTGACTAAAGTTTGTAGAACTAGAAGGTTACTAAAAGGGAGATGAGTAAAGATTATATGATTATTTAGATAAACAGCTTTGCAAGAACTTTAGTGATAGAACAACCTATTTGCTTCAGAAAAGCTTGTACAAATCTGAAAATTGGCATCATAGAAAGTAATAGTTATATCGAGAAGATTTTGCTCTGTGGTTATGAGAACCTTGCCTTATATATACTTAGATTCTTAACATGACTATCATGTAAATTTATTGTATTGTGTAAAAAATAGGCCAGCTGCTAGGTTATGAACTCGCCAACTATAAGTTTTTCTTCTTTCATCTTATGAGACTAACTTTCACATTTGATAACTACGGTTCAAATGTCTGCTACGTGGCAATTTTCTGGTAAAAACTCTTCATTACTGGTTTCTTTGGGCCTTGTTTGGTTGGGGAACAGGGGGGGGGGATAACCCCTTATCCCCCCCTGTTCCCCAAACAAGAAAATTGTAGTGTTGGAACGGCTATTCTCGTTTCTCTAGAACAAGCTGCTATAAGTCTGGAACTACTGTTCCATCCCTTTTCCTAGAACAAGCTTGTTCCCACGGGAGAACAAGCTTAATAAAAGTAAATATAATTTTAATTATTGTATTAACTTTTTAATTAATCTAATATTTTGACTAATCTAATTATTTTGTTAACTAATTATCTAACTATTAAATAATTAGAGCCATTACCCACCAAGGATCCCATTCGTTCAGAACTCAGTTGACTGCTTCTCTAATTGATTTATTAATTTATTAAATTATTTGTGGTTAATTAAATTATTAATTAACAATACTCATTGTTAGTTATTTTATTAATTAATATTTAGGGTTATCTAGCAGTAGTTAATTAAATAAGTTAAATTATTATTTATTTAATATTTTTATGTTAATTAATAAGATAAAATATTATTATTTTAAACTTATAATTATTCTTATTCTCACTATTCCAATCTAACAATCCAAATACTATTTTCTTATTTCCGGGAGCAATCCAATTTTCATTCAAACGCAAAATTGATTTTGTTTCGGCTTATTCTAAAAGTTGTACCTATACAAGGAATAAGCAATTCTTACTTATACCCGAACCAAATGATACCTTATAGTAGGAAACCTCAATCATAGGGAAAGGGCAATTTGTATTAATTGCAATTATATGGAGTTGCCTTTTTACCGTATACAAAATTTTAGTATAAGGGCAAGTATGTGGCACTTTTCTGTTGAAACTCTTCATCGCTGGTGCCTTTATCGTAGGAAACCTAAATGATAGGCAAAGGGCAATTTGTAGTACTTGCAATTATACAGAGTTGTCTTTGTACTATATACAAGATTTTAATAGCTGCCAAAAGGAGTTGGAGCATTCTGTTTATTAATTGTAATTGTGTTATTCAGTATACTATTAGAAGAATGATTAGATGTATACATTAGATTGAAACTGCTTAAAAAAAGGTTTGTTTGTAGTTAGCTGGTTTATTTCAAAGTTATTTTCAAGCTTTAGAACTCGATCCCTGTGCCTCGTCTTGAAAACCTCTAAATTGCCTCCAATATTTGCAATGATTTTTTAAGTATTTTCAGAATTTTTTGAATAGTAATATCAGTTACATATTCATGGATAACTTTTATTTTCTATTGACAAGTTGATGAAAACCAACTATTGATCTAAGCAGTTCATGTACTTTGATGGTCACAGAAAAGTAGCTGTTGCATATCGGTGGTTACCACCGTGTATATATTATGTGCACTGGGAGAACAATGGAAGACTTTGAAGTGTAATTAGTGCTAAATTGCTGGAAATTACAGATGGGTACTTATGACTACAAATTTGATGAGGGTCTCTTCAAGTAAATAATTAATATTAAAAAGCAAAACAAGTGATGAAAAGAGTCATTGCAAAATGCAATAGGGGCTTATCCATGCATTAAAGAATACCATGCTGCTTGCTATTTTCCTCATGAATGCATGGTTGTATACATCTATCACTTCAACCTATACAAATTTGATGAGGGCCTCTAAACTTCAACCTATAGAGTTATTCTCGAGTAAATAGTTAATCCTAAAATGCAAACAAGTGATGAAAAGTCTTTGCAGAATGCATTATGGGCTTATCAATGCATTAAAGAATATCATGCTGGTTTTTATTTTCCCTCTTTAATGCATGTTTCTATTCATCCATCGGTTTCCACAATTGAGATTGTTTTCTGATTACGACTACTTACCTATTCTGTATTGATAGTGCTGAGAGATAATGTCAACACAAAATTGCTCTTGCTATCAAATGATTTGGTATCGAAGAATGTCACATGATTCGATTATGTTGACCATTATATGTTGGAAAACTAATGACATGTCCCCAAATCTCCATTAGTAAAGAAACACCTCGGATGTTATTATTTGGTGGTGCTTTAAACAGGCAATCTGCACCCAGTTGTGTTGTTTAAACTAGGGTATCTAGAGTGAGTAGGTTAAGCTGGGAGAGCTCGGAGAACTTCAGGAGAGCTCATATATGATTGCTTATGGTTTGGATATGTCATGATCATGCTTACATACTTCTCTTCTTCACTCAACTGATAATTACTCATGGATGATGGGTGATGTAGACTGTTACATATTTGACGAGGCCTTTTCAGTTTAATTGTAGTCAGGACTTTTAAAAACTTACTGACCAAACTAATTATATAATTGTATCTTATCTGCAAAGATTAATTGTTGTATGCTACAAGACAAATATAGGAACTGCAGATGTTGTGTTCCAACCCCCAAAACTTGCTGATGCGCTGTAAAGTAATTGGCTATTTGCCCATGGAGTTTTTACCCACATATCAACAGCCAACGATCAAATTTAAAGAATTCTTTGGCAAATATAAATTTAAAAAACTAGTGTTGAGCAAAAATATCACCAGACTAACAAAACCCTGAGAAAAGAAGAAAAGCATTTTGTTCACTATTTGCTGATAAATTTTTTGATCTGCAGGCAACTCAAGGTAAAAGATGGAATGGCTTTTGTTCACTCACTTTGTCCTTCAAGCTGTGCAAAATGGTACTCGAGATTTTACAATGCAAAGGGACAGTTGAACCAATAAAAGCTAAGTCTTCTGTACTTCCTAGTTACATGATTTTCTCACTATGATATTTTGGGTTAAAATGTATGAATAGTCTTTTGATGTTACTTGACCCATGTACCTTTTTTGAAAGTTAGTTTAGTCTCTGCTCTTATATATATATATATATATATATATATATAGAGAGAGAGAGAGAGAGAGAGAGAGAGAGAGAGAGAGAGAGAGAGAGTATAGAGCTTATATATTTTCAAAAGTACAAGTCAATCCATGCTTGTGAATTTTTTACTATAGGATTTGTATTGGGATCCGTGTTGTTGTAAAGGCAATTAAAGAGAGAGATAATAAGTACAACTGTACAGATCTCAATATAAATATTATGGTAAAAAATTCACAAACATAGATTGGTTTGTACTTTTGAAAGTATATAAGCTCCACTCTATATATATATATATATATATATATAATATTTTGCTTCTTAAAAATTAAACAAATTTAATTTTTTTCGTTGTAAAATAACTATTTTATCTCTTTTGAAAAATGACTTGTTAATTTCAGTTGTTTATTCAAATAGGGTTAAAAAGGTACGTTCCTGATAAAATCAAGACTTTTCAATGTCAGATATGTAATGTGCAACATTTGTGGAAAGCTCAAGTTTTTGAGGTTTTTTTAACTTTTAAGTGAAAAGTAAAGAGATCAAGTGGCAACATTGATCTTCACACATTTTGCCCTGTTGATTTTTGTTTCCCTTTTTTTTTTTTCTCAAGGGGACATGTGAATTTAATAGCCTGAAAAGGGAGGTGTGAGAAAAGAGCTTTATTTTGCCAAGGCCACTTGGGTGTTAGGTTTGTTGTTTGTCTCCTCCACATTGGGACTGTCAAAGTACCTTTCTTCACCTGCAGGAAAGTAAGTAACAGAAGGTAGTAGTACTCTGTGTATGCTGATGAGAAGTGTCCCCATTATCAGTACCACAAAAATGGTTGTGGTGCTGGTGGTGAGTTCATGGCAGTGGCAACTAACTTTAGCAACTATTAAAGGAGGTGAAAATGGTTGTTGTGGTGGTAGCAAAAACAGTTATATTGAGGGGATTTGGATGGAAAAAAACCAAGTGGTTAGGTTTAAAGAGAATTCCTTTGGTTTGCCCTCAATCACTTTATATTGAATGAAAGTAAAAAAGAGAATCCCTTTGGTTTGTCCTCAACCACTTTATATTGAATACAAGTAAAAATTGTGGGATCTCATGCCTCAGAATTTGCTTTTCTGACACTCATGTTGAGTGATGGTTTACTAAGTTGTAACATCTCTGGCTTTTTGTTGTTGGCTGCTGCAGTAACTGCCTTGTTTGCGCGTAGTGCATTCGCACATTTGTACGCGACCGACTAATCTACTCTTCATCATATTTCATGTCATATTTCATACTTCTTTCTGCTATTCAATTTTGCAGTAGAGAAAAGAGTGCATCCGCTCATCGACGGAAAGCGTCGACTGCAAACTACAGCTCACATGCAGCTGTTGAATTCTCACTGGATTGGCTTTCCCCACTACCTAAAGACTATTGTGAATCCTTGTGGGATCCAGTTTGTAATTATATTAAGGTCATTATGGGGCTGGAGAAATTCTCACCAGTGGTTAATACATGTAACTTATATCTTCAGTGTATATTGTAGCTATTAAATATGTCCTCAGGTACTGGTAGGAGTACTATCTCTTTACTCAGCAAAGCTGTAGTAGGATTAAGCTGCATCTCTAAATCAACTGGTACTCATTTTGCTAGGCTTACATTGGTGTTGGGATTAAAAAAAAGCCTGATCTTGCCATATATAGCATGTGTTTCAATGTTTTTGAATAGGCCTGCCACCTTGTTCCTCCTCAATTTAGTTTCTATAATGGTTTATTTATAGGATATGTATTAATCATAAGAATTTAGAATCCTAGAATGTCATTATCATCATCCTTGTATTGTTTTCAATCCTAAATGGATTAGAATCTCAAACGTCATTATCGTCGTCATTATCAAACTGTTAAAGGGCTACTCATGATGAAAAGGACCTCAACATAATCCATGCATAGGGACTAATTGACTTTTTGTATCATACTCAACAAACAAATGAGTTCCAAATTAAGCATGGGATTTGTAGGTATTCGGGCAAATTGAATCAGATCATAGTGTTTAATTTGGAAAGCTAATTAGAGATATATTCTAATCATATTAGGATCAGGCAATTTTTTTCCAAGAATATATGAACAAAATAATAGAGAAAAAAATTAAGAAATTTTCGAAGAATTTGCGCGCCATCATGTGAGAGAGATAAATCATAATTTTTATTAACCTGTAGAGGATTCAGATTATAGATATAGCTTGTTTGTAGCTTGAGGTTTTAAGTGGTAGAAGATCTTCGTAGACCATAATGTGAGGCCCCAATTTTCCAGGGGTCACCAATCCTAGAACTACTCTAGCTCTAGCACGCTTAATTTTCTTAACTTCTTAGGTCTTGCTACCATCTAAAATGCTATAGCCGGGTTAAGAGATTTAGTTTTATTATATCATTTATATATAGGACTAATACATATTTCGGGAGTGTCACATTCTTCTCCCCTTTAAGTCCTGACGTCCTCATCAGACTCAAAAAGATACTCACAAACATCAGGCGATGTGAGACTCGTCTCGCTAGCTTTAGCCGATCTTGAAGAGAGTTACACTCCACCCACAACGGTCATTAGCCAAAGAGGCTCGCTCTACCTGCTATATAGCCCTAGCTCAGCCGAGATTCATCTCACATTTCCGACTGGTGAATGGCTCTGATACCAAATATGAGGCCCCAACTTTCCAGGAGGTCACCCATCCTAGAACTACTCTACCTCTAGCACGCTTAACTCTCTTAACCTCTTGGATCTTGCTACCATCCAAAATACTATAGCCGGGTTAAGAGATTTAGTCATATTATATTATTTATATATAGAATTAATACATATTTCGGGGGTGTCACATTCTGACATATAAATCAAATTTTCTGACATGAATCGCTTTCGTAAAAATACGAACGAATATTTTCGCTGCGTCCTACGGAATTAATTAAGGACCTTAATTCACCAACCACCATGAAGGAACATAAGAGAAAAAAACGGAACACCACCCTAATTCTTCCTCATGGCTGATTGATTAATTAATTGATTAACTAATAGATCCAACATGTGGTCCATATAGCTATCTCCTTAATGGCCCATCACCAATAATTGGAAGAGGAAGAAGAAGAAGAAGAAGAAGAAACTAGCTAGCTGTGCATGAACACAATGCATGGCTCAAACTCTATATATAAACCACATGCACACCCCATCAAAACCCACAACAATCAACATACATATACATTATTTTTTTAAGGCATTAAAACTCTTCTCCTCTTTGGGTCTCAATGGCTGCTTCTACTAGGGAAATTTTCTTTCTCTCTCTAGCTTTTGCTTTGGCAGTGCTTCTTGGAACAGTTCAAATTTCCCATGCAGCTAGAGCATTCTACATCTTTGGGGATTCTCTTGTGGACAGTGGGAACAACAACCACTTACTCACCACAGCTAGAGCTGATTCACCACCTTATGGCGTAGATTTTCCAACTCACAGACCCACAGGGCGCTTCTCCAATGGCCTCAATGTTCCAGATATTATCAGTTACTATTTGTTCTCTTTTCTTTCTGTTTCATGTTAATGACACAAAATTTTCAATGGAGTATAATTGAGTTTAATTAATAGCTCTTTTTTTTTGTGTGTGTTTTTCTCCAATTTAATCATATAATTATATCTGAATGGTTTTGATTTTTTAAATATGTGTACAAGCTGCTCAAAAGCTGTTTTAAACGGCACTAAAAGTTTTCTACGTAAAATTGTGCGCGAATCAGGTGAACACATTGGATCTGAACGAGTACTACCATACCTGAGCCCAGAACTCGACGGCGAGAAGCTACTCATCGGCGCCAACTTCGCCTCCGCAGGGATCGGCATTCTCAACGACACCGGAACCCAATTTGTAATTTGTCCTATAACAAAACCTGCAGCTCTATTTTGTTTTTGTTCGTAATGTGTCGTTTATTTTTACAGATAGGAAGATAATTTGTTCTTCTTGATACTCAGGCCAACATAATCAGGATTTCGAAGCAGCTGCAGTACTTTGTGCAGTACCAGGAAAGGTTGAGCTCCCTTATCGGCCCAGATGAGACTGCCCGGCTCATAAACAGCGCACTCTTCCTCATCACCGTCGGCGGCAATGACTTCGTCAACAACTACTACTTGATCCCCTTCTCGCCCCGATCGCGCGAATTCTCCTTGCCGGACTACGTCCGGTACCTGATCTTCGAATACCGCCAAATTCTCGCCGTACGGACCCAAAACACATACACTGACTCGCGACTGCTTCAGCAGTCGTATATATTATTAAATATAAAGTATTGAAACACCGTTATCTAATAATTTAAACTTTTCGAATATGAAAACTATTTTACGGTAATATCAGAATTAGAAATTCTGATGTTTTACATTTATAATGAGAAACAGTTAATGCAAAACAAAATAAATTTTTTAAATTCTACTTAGAAATTCTGATGTTGTACATATGTAATTTGTTTTTTTTAATATTAAAAATAAAAAAAAGAGTGTCTGCTATTTTAGATTGAAGGACATAAAATTTACATAGTTAACTTTTGGATGTACGTACGAGCAGTTAGTTTTTTTTTTTTTTTTTTTTCTCTAGGAGTAAATAATAGTGGTCTTATAAGTTTGGTAACGTTCGGGTACAACTATGACAGGTAAGTGATCTATAATAGTAAATGCCAAACTTTATGTGTGGTACAATATTTAGTTGGTTTTGCTACAGTAGAAAAGTTGTACCCGAGCATCACTCAAACTTACAAATATACTGAGGCTTTTACACCAATCCCACTTCGACGTACTGTCGAAGGAGAGGGAAAAAAAGGAACACATCTATCACGTACTGTCGAAGGAGAGGAAAAAAAAAACTGAAAAAAAAAACACATGATAGATGATGTAGAAAAGATAAATATGGGCCACTAGTAAAAATTATAAATTTGTAGTATGTTACCCGTTTCGTTTATTTTTGAAATAAACTTAGCTGAAAATATAAAGCAACTAAGTTTTAAATTCGAATCTCGAGTATCAACCATCAAGTCCTTTGCCACTTGTTATAGTAAAATTATACGTAACAGTAATAAAACATTTGCAGAGGCTCTATGAGCTGGGGGCGCGGCAGGTGCTGGTGACGGGAGTTGGGCCGATCGGGTGTGTGCCAGCGGAGCTGGCGTTGAGGAGCCGGTCGGGGCGGTGCGATCCGGAGCTGCAGCGGGTGCCCGACATGTACAACCCGCAGCTGGTCCAGATGATCAGCGAGGTCAATGCCCAGATAGGGTCCGACGTTTTCGTCGCGGTCAATGCCTACCGGATGCACATGGACTTCATCTCCAACCCAGAAGAATATGGTAAGGACGGAAAAAAAAATATAACAAGAGATGAAAACTAGGCAAGACCGGACGCGAACCGTAAGAATTGTGAATCTTTCGTGCAGGTTTTGTGACGTCGAAGATTGCGTGCTGCGGGCAGGGGCCTTACAATGGTATCGGGCTATGCACGGCGCTGGCGAACGTGTGCCCTGACCGGACCATCTATGCGTTCTGGGACGCGTTCCACCCGACGGAGAAGGCGAACCGGATCATCGTGAACCAATACATGACCGGGTCCGCAGAGTACATGAACCCCATGAACCTAAGCACCATTCTCGCATTGGACTCGCGAACCTGAGAGGCTCGACGATTCCTGGGCATCTCATCGATCCGGGTTTATGCTCCCACAGTTTCTCCTTGTCTGAGTCGGTTTTGCAGTATTTAATTCACGGGGTTATTGCGTTACTTAAAAGTAGGACGTAAGCTATGTGTGTTTTGAAGTAGCTCTATAAGAGTCTCAGCTTGGTTTTTACTAAATTGTAGACAATTATATATGGCACTATTTTTCCTTCTCTCCCGTTGAAAAGATGTATTGAACTAGTCGGTTTTCTAAAAGGTGTACGAGTTTACTAAGAAGAAGAAAAAGTTAAATTCCTCACGCAAAATTCGAAACTATGTCTCATAGAACAATAACATATATAGCGGAGCACATACTATACACAACGAGTATTTGTACAATTTAGATCAAAAGGAGTAATAACTATCAACAGCCCATTTTTGGATACTCTTACAACTAACCGGTTCATCTTACAACAACAGAGTGTCCCCTCTGCTTCTAACATCTCACTACTCAATAAACAGATACAAGTTTACATGGACAAGTATAGGCAATGCGAGTTGCGAGAGCATCAGGTAGTTGCATGTCACGAACACAGCAATTCTTCCTTTTGAGTTAATATTTTAGGCGGAAAAAATAAGGGGCCAAATTGTTCCAAAGTTTCTTTAAAAGTGGCACCACATGTTGAATTCTATAGATTTTTCTTCTCCCTCTCTCTCTCTTCATTTTTTTGTTTTGCTTTGTTTTGGAGAGAGAGAAATTAAACTATAGTAGGAAGTTAGGAACTTCATGCAACACCATCATGCGCCCCAAGAATAAAAGCTTCTATTTCCGACCAGCTAGAAACTGTATAGAGGACACCGCACAATCCCTTCCACATAGATGAGCCATCTCTATCGAGTTGCGTCTGTTTATTTACCAAACCGGGGTATAATGGAACGAAAGAAACACCAAAGTGCTTCCCCACCCTCCTCAAGGTCGTGCTTGATCCGATCACGATTCCTATATCTGCTTCCAGTAAGCATAGCAAGTCGCCTACCGAGTCTCCTATATACACAGTCAGGTGCTTCCCATCGCTAGGAAGCTTGCTGATGATGGTTTTGAAAGCTTCAACCTTGTCGAGAGGGGTCTGTATCCTTCTGACTATTTCTCCAGTTGAAACACCTTCATCGTAGGTGAACTCATTTGCATGTATGCTTAAATCACTAGGGCGACCAACTAAAATTGTAAACAAAGGCGGTGTCACTAAATAAAATCAGGAACAAAATCCGTATATGTCAAGATATCTCAATATCATTTCATATGGAAAAAGAAGCAAGCAGAGATCCACAACCATCAATAATTTTTCAAAAAAATGTAAAAATTTGTAGGATGTAATATGCAGTCAGGCAGGAGTCCTCTTAAACGATATAAAAAAGAAAACGAAGAAACGCATATTAAATATGGACCTTGAATGTGAAAGAAGCATAGAAGCAATTTTAACAACAATAACTCAAATATGTACCTGATGAAAAGGCCGACCGTATGAGATCTCCACACCAACAGTATGAAAGAACATGGAGATCCACATTAAACTTTTCCTTCACACACACAATCCGTTGGAAGAAACTAGCACAACCAGCTTGAAGAATCAGCCGCTCCCCTGCTCTTTTAACATCATCCAAGTTTGCCCCTTCCAACATTCGAGAATCGATAACCCTAGAATTTGCCCTTTTCTCAAACTCAGACAGCAGATGCAGACTTCGGCACAGGTTTTCATAGTCAAAATTCTTTGCTGGAATACAGAGAAAGAAATTGTAAGTGGGAACTAAACATCTGCGGTATTTTATATTAAGTTAAAAGGATAAAAGCCATATACCTTCTTCAGATGATAGTACACTTTCCACGCATTGCTTGTACTCTTCAGTGTACTGTTTTGAGAGAGCACCCCACAAATTCCTCAAATCTGATGATGATTTCCTAGCAAGTGAGCTATTGGTTTCACTCTGATCAAACATCGGTGCACTCAATATTGCAATCTCAGCCAAAATGGTGGAAGAATCAACAAGCGTGCATGTCAAGTCAAAATCAGAAAAGATAGAAAGTCGATTTTTCGGGTCGTGCAGCTTTGTCAAAGGAACTACAGTAGGTTGGACGACTGGCTGAGCAGAAAAGAATTCAACTTCTAGTTTCATAGCTTGGTGGTAAAGCTTTCCTACAACTTCAAGCTCTTCGCCAGTCAACGAAACACTTAGTTTGTCAAGCAACTCTTCTATTTGCAGGGCAGCATCCTGTATTTTAGAAACCAAAAGGAAAGTGCCTTGATAAATTATACAAGTTCAACATATAAGAGGAAAGAAATGTTGGAAAATACAGTATAGCGAATCGTTAGCATACCTCAAAAGATTTAGATGAGTAATTCTCTATCCACTTCTTATAGGGATGACTATTTTGATCTTGCTTCAGGAATACTTCAAGTTCTTTGCCCAAGAATGCATAAAGCCTCATGCAAGGGACCATAGCACCTACAGTATAGGCTGCGAGTTTTGTCTTTTCGAAAGGGGTAGCAATTTTTCCAGTACCTTTCCCTCCATCAACTTTTCCAGATGCTGTCCCAATCAGGAAATCTATATACTTTTTCGTAGCGGCGTTAGGAATAATCTCCTTTGTTGGATCGATTCCCCATTCCTGTACAACTGATTTTTTCAGAGACACTAACAAATAGGTAGAGTTTCATTTTGGGAACTAGAAATTTTATAATAACAGGTTTTCTGCAGAACTATAAAGTCGCCAATGATACCAAAACAGGAAAGTAACATGGTACAATATTATTTGCAAAAATCATTGAACAAACTTACACCACTTCCTCTTTCAGAATTTTAACAATGCGTCCAGGCTCAGAATTATGAATTTATTGTATATTACATGAGAATTAAAACCAGTATCAAACCAAGTAAATGCAAGTTAAAAGAACTTGGAAACGGGTAAAAAAGGGTTAATCTTTGCATTTCCATTACTATTAATTGTCACCAATAGAATACTCAAGGTGTGTTAAGTTGTTTAGTCAAGCTATGTCCAACTAGATTAAAACACTCTAATGTGAATGTGAAATTTATAATAAAGACTCGTTTCGCATTTAATAGCACGACTATTCTTGCAGAAATATAAATAAAAAATATGATTATAAATGAAATTCTACTTTGATGCATGATTGCTTCTGTATAATTAAGGCATATGATGCTCGAGATGGGCAGATTTTACCTGGACAACTGAATTGTGCATTTTCAGTTCATCCAATACAGCATTTCTCAGCTCACTTATCGTAGCCTTGGCATCATCATCATCCGCACATTCCCCCGCCATCTCATAGCTAGATTATGATCTCAGATAAAGAAACTACTAATCACCATTTACGATCTCGAGTAGTAATCACCATTTTATCATGATCATCTCAAAGTGAAAACAACCAATAAAGTGGGAAAAGCTGCAGTAGTACGAAATCGAGTATCTCAGATCCCAAACCCTAGAAACGGCAGAGGCACTTACGCTCTAGCAAACGCGTCGAGGAAGTGAACGTCCTGAGCGACGTAGCCTCTAAAAGTCTCCATCTCCAGTCCCCCCGCCGCCAAGCACACCACGAACGGCGTGCACGCCGCGATCGCCGCCTCCCTCCGCGACCGGATCCAGAACCGCCTCCCCGGAGACCCCTCCTCCGCCGCCGCCGAGGCCATGGCTCTCCTCGCGGTGGCGACCGATCCGAAGCTCCACGGGCGACGGAATCGGGGGCGATCTCGCTTGGAGAGGGCGAGAGGTGAAGAGATGAGGGGGCGAAAGGGGGCGACGAGGATGGGGTTAGGGTTTCGGCGGAGGGGGAGATGGAGAGTGGTGAGGAATCGCATCAATGGGAAGAGAGAGAGTGGAGAGGAGTGGGGGGGGGGGTCCAGTATTTATAGGGAGGCGCCGGCCAAAGTAGTTGTTTCGCGCGGGCGGGGGTTAGGGGTTAATCGTTGTCGTTGTCGCTGTCGCCGAGGAAGAGCGATCGCCGAGGAAGAACCAAAGGTTCTTAAAAGGAGTAAATGTGGGCCCCTACATGGGCTGTATATGGGCCTTTTCATCTTTTGGGCCCGAGTGGCCCAAAGCACCACTGGATCAATTTTAGTAAGCAAATTTTAATTTACTTTAATTAAGATTTTGAACTTTGACATCTTTTCCGATCATTTCATTTTAGCATTTTAGAGCTAATTACCATTTTTTAAAAAAACTGTAAAACAAATTAAAAATTTTATATTAATTCAAATAAATAAAGTTGTCATTAAAATGATCATTATTAAAATGGTGATTATTAAGAGCAAATGAGTTGGTGACACTAGGACAATGTGTGTATATATATATACACACACACACATATATATATATATATATATATATACACACACATATCAAATTCTGACCAAAATTTTTTATATCGTTACTTTGAATAATTTGAACCATCTAACACCGTATGTGAATCGTCATACACCTTCTCTTTCACCGCGTGAGAATTATCATACACCTTCTCTAATACTGCCGTACACTTCAAGAACTCAAAGCAGGCCGCTCGTGCGGCAACGAGAAAGACCAAAATATCTTAATTAATTAGTTCGGTCTCTCCTCTTTGTTTAGTTCACTAAAGTACACCGATGCATATATATATATATATATATATATATATATATATATATATATATATATATATATATATATATATATATATATATGGTTCATTGGATGAAAGTAGCACTTTGTTTGGCTTTCTGTCTCGCATCACACTCTGTTCATTCTAAAGGTGCTCATCATTTCTGAAACCGGTCAAAGAATCAACCAATTCTAATTATATTAGTACGATATAAATAGGCATAAATTTTGTACCAATAAAAATTATCTTTAATATTAAATAATATATTCTATACACATAATCTATATCATATCCAACTTAATTGGTTAATTAAATTTGACTCATTCTAAATTCAAAAAAAATACATATAAATCTGTAATAGGAAGAGAAAAAATAAAACGTATTAATTAAGAAACACATTAATTATAGAAAGGAAGGAAAAAATGTACGAGGACGGTTGAATAGAAAGGAGATGAAGGGAAAAACTATAAAATTCATTGAATAGAGAAGAGTAGAGAAGAAAAGTTATAATACAAAAAAAAGATGCCACATAAAATTTTATTGAGAAATAATATAAAGGTATGAATGGATAGATATATATATATATATATATATATAGAGAGAGAGAGAGAGAGAGAGAGAGAGAGAGAGTAATGAGTTATTACAAAAACGGAGGCCTTTTTATATGAGCAATGCTACATGTACACCCCGAAGGGGTGTACATCATACACCTCCATCATTTTAATGGTGCTGATATTTTTTACGGGTCACATCGAGTGACCCATCATCACACCCCCACCCTTAGATGGGTGGGGTGTATGATGTACACCCCGAAAGGGGTGTACACATAGCATTTTCCTTTTTATATTTAGTGTTCGAAAGTATTTAAAATTAATAATTTTTAATAATTAATATGTGTTATTTATATTTTTAATAATATTAAAAATTTTAAATTAAAATTTTAGTTTTATATTATAATTTTTTATATTTTATTTTTATTTTTAACTGTTTATAAATCATTAGATATAAATAATATTAAATAATTATAAATTTTATTTTTTAAAAATATTTTAAATAAATTATATCAAGTATAACCAGTATAAGGAAATCGATAATTAATTTAAAATTTTCATAAACAATTATAAGTTTCGTGCTATTAATAGCACACTACTCAAGTAACGAGTCCCAAAAAGCTGGTCGGGTCCTCGCGAAGTGTGTTTGGTGAAAAGCGGTTTTCAGGTGAATAGCGGTGCCTACACCCGGCCCGCAGCTTTTCTCACAAAACGACGGCGCCACCGCCACCACTCGATCACTCACCCGCCCTTTTCTCCTCCGACCCGATCATGCCCTCGCTCCTTCCCCACCTCACGCGCGTGCTAATCCCCTCCTCCTCCTCCTCCTCCTCCTCCTCCTCCTCTCTTCGTCCTCTTATTCGCTCTCTACGGAGCTCGGCCATGGCGGCGGCGGCGGCGGCGGCTGCGGGGGGGTCGAGGGCGAGGCTCAGGGGGGTGGTGTTCGACATGGACGGGACCTTGACGGTGCCCGTCATCGACTTCCCCGCCATGTACCGTGAGGTGCTCGGCTACGAGGCATACGACGCCGCCAAGCGCGCCAGGGGCGGCGCCGTCGACATCCTCCACCACATCGAGGCGTTGTCCCCCGCCGAGCAGCGGCGCGCCTACGAGGTCATCGCCCGCTTCGAGCAGCAGGGCCTCGATCGCCTCCAGATCATGCCCGGTGAGCTTCTAAACCCTAGTCGAGAGTGATCCGAGTTAGATCTCCGAAGCTGATCCGTTCATGTTCTTCTGTTTTCTGATTTGAACCCTAATTTGTAGGTGCTCAGGAACTCTGCGAATTTCTTGATTCCAGACGAATAAGGTATAATCATTGCATTCTTTTTGCTGTTAATTCTCTTCTTGTACTCATCTCTGTAATCTAGCTAATCTGATGAAGTTCTTAGTACTAGGGATTACTCAGGAGCAATTTTTAGCTCTGCGGTAGCAATTTTCTTTTAAGATATTTCTATGTATCGTGGTTCATCGTCATTCTCTTGCAAAGCTACGGCAAATTAGAATGTTAATACGATAAGGTTGTGTGGATGTTATATGTTGTCTTTTATATAATTTTGATTTTCAATTATTGAGAGTGAGTGTTGCTTCTTTATTATCACCTTCTATTATTGATTTTAGAATAAAATTTTCTAGACTACCACAATTTGTAGGAAGTGGTAAGAGGTAGAGTAGGGAGAGTTGATGGATGAAGATATTTCATGTTTGTTCTATCTTGCTTCTAGGGCTGCTTCTATTCTTTAAAAAGTAGCAGCTAAGTGTTTGGCAAGTAAAAGGTCTAAAGCTTTTGTTGTGGCAGGCCCCGCTAGGAGGCTGAAATGAGCTTTTAAGCCACAAAAGTTAAAATCTCCATTTTGAAGGTTTTGCTTCTGTAGCATCTGGAGGCCGTTTGGATGACTTTTGATCGAAAATCTTTTAGTTCTTCTCTGAACAAGCAACTTTACTCAAATTGCACTTCTATAGAAGCTCCATATAGGACAATTTTCTTTATGATAACCTTTAGTAGCTTCTTATAGACATTAATTCTATGTTTGTAAGAGTCATTTTAATTGTCTTTGCCTCTTCGGAACTTCACAATTCACATTCTTTCAGATGTTTCTTCATTTCTTTTCTTATCCATATATGGACTGCGGAAACAATTTGCTCAAGTTGGTATTACCTGAACAGTAACTACATTTCTTTGCAACAACTAATTCCTTAGGCTTGAGCTTTTGCAGAAGGGGTTTAATCACTCGTAATGTGAAGGCTGCCGTTGATTTGTTTCACCAAAGATTCGGGGTAAGGTGTTACTGTTTTCCTTCTTTCCTTTAGTTTTTCATCAATTTCCTTTTTGACTTTGGGCCTGTTCAGCTCTATTGTGCGGTCCATAAGTGGGCCATACTGTAGGGATCTTTGAGAAAGCTCCTGTTGGCTTAAAGAGCCAACATCCTATCCTGTGGCGGGCGGTCAGGTTGGGTCAAATCATGTTCGAAATGGCAGGAGGTTGGGTTGGGCCGAGTCATGTTCGAAGTGACGTGAGCCTAGTTGGACCGAGTCACAATTGAAACCCGTGGGAGATGTGTCTATACACTTTAAGTGAATTAGTTGCATCTTTTTAGCCGTTCGAGCTTCTGGGATTAATGGTTGGCGTCAACGATCTGACAACTCCAAGATACGGAGCTTACTCATTTTTCCCCTTCTGTGCTGCCGTGTGCTACAAACACATGCGCGACCGCGCAACCAAACTGGCACTATGCCCAAAAAGTCTTAAGGCGAGGAGGCATATCTGTATATATAGTTAGTTAAAATTAGGTTGTGAAGACAAGTGCAAGAAAGATTTGAGAAGGCCCAATGATGGGACAAATCTAGGCTATCTTTTAGATGGTTAGAAAATGTCATAATTTTCCTTTCTTATGTTTATCATATGTATTGTTGTAGATAAAGTTCACTCCAGCACTGAGCAGGGAATTTCGTCCTTATAAGCCAGATCCAGCTCCGTTGCTGCATATTTGTTCAACTTGGGGCCTTCCTCCAAATGAAGTGATGATGATAGGCGACAGCCTTAAAGATGACGTGAGTATTATCTCATATAATTTTGAAATTAGACCGGCAAAAGATGATTGGCAATTTGGTCACTTTTCCTTATTTTTATTAGCAGAAGTCAAGTTGTTCAACTTGCTGCTGTAGTGCTGTACTTAAGTGCAAGCTCGTAGTAAATACATCATTTCTGATTTTTATCAGAAATGATTCAATTGACTCTGGAATTTGCGATATTACCTACATACACTATACCATCTCAATATGCAATATTTATCTGTGGAGCCGCTATTTGCTGTTCTCCTAATAGATAAGCTGGTTTTTGAGCTTCTGCAGATAGTATGTGGGAAAAGAGCTGGAGCCTTTACATGTTTACTGGATGAAACCGGGAGGTACGGCTCCCCTGAGACTTTAAGCGACGATTTGAAACCAAATTTCAAGGTGTCTTCACTTGCTGAAGTATTTTCTGTACTGGAAACCCATTTTGATCTGATGCAACAAGCTCATGAAGCTTAGGGAGGTTCAGAATCACTGGGTCTTAAATTTCTTTCCCTCATCTACACTACTAGCCTCATCGGATTTGCCGTCCTAGTATTTTAACCGGCTATGTTGCCATTCTTTTGAAGTCTCAAGTTGCATTCAACCAACAACTCCTGATTCTTGTTTCCTTGAGATCTTCTCAAAACAAAAGATCTGGCAGCAATATTGATTTCTTGTATTGTAATTCACGATATGTACAGTTTGATCATGTCTTCTCATTACATTCCCAGATACGCCTGCAATGAAAGGCTTTCGGTTTTTGTTAGTCTTCCATGCTGATTTTTCGCGTGTTAATTGATGTTCAGAATGTAAATAGTCTAAACTTTAATGTGATCTTTCGTGGTAAATGTACCCTGATAGAGATTAATTTACGCTGTTCTTGCGACCTGTTGATGCTGGGGAGTCTTTATTGTTCATTTAAGATTCTCTGCGTCCTCATAATGTCAAAAAAGGCCCCTTTATACATTTAGACAACACTACCACCATTTTTACTGCAGATAACTATTACTTTCTCAGAGACCGGTGGACCAATAAATGAAGAGAGATTACTAACTTTGTACCAGGCAACTTCATATAGTAATCAAATTCCAAATGTAGGAGGATGGCAACTTTTCCCTCCTTCATTTTCATTTGTTGGTGGCTTTCTGACTTCTTGTTATGAATTTTGTGGTCTGAAGGTTGCGAGATACATGGTAGAGAAATATGTGTTAGGCTATTTTTTTTCTTTGGTTAATTGCATACAGCTTCCTGTAACATATCGAATAACAGGTATATTCCTACAAAGTTTAACTTTTTATATTTATCCCTTCAAAAGTCCAACGTTATTCATATATATTCTTACCGTCTATCTCTGTTAGAAAAATTTAGTTAACTATAGATTAAATACTTAATCTTGGTTAGTTAGTGAGGTAAATTTATCTTTTTACCCTTTTAGATATTTTTACATTATTTTTTTGGGAGACATTTTTGAAAGTACAAAACTGTCATTTCACATATAATCTGTTAAAAAATAAACAGTGAACTAACGATAATAAAACGGAGGGATATATACGAATAACGTTGGACTTTTGAAGGAATAAATATAAAAAGTTAAACTTTGTAGGAATATATCTGTTATTCGATATATTTACAGGGAGCCGTATGTAATTAATTTTTTTTTTTTTTTTTTATGATATGGTATCGGTGGTTTATACCTTCTCTTTTATGAATTAAAAATCGTATGGTATGATAGTTTAAGCGATTGAAAGTTAAAATTGAACTTGACATTAGTCAAATTAGTGAGTTACAACAAATTAGATGGGTTTGTTAGTGACCATCAGTAAAATTTATCCCTGGTTTATGGTAAAATCCTAACATTACCCTGACACGTGTGTGTGTAAAGACTAATTCTCTTCGCCCACATTTCTGCGGCGAGGTTCAGCTCCGTAACAACATTCCCACGTGTAAAGCCAGATTACCCATTCCAACCTCCTACAACGCGACACGTGGGACCCTTCCACCGCGAATCTGCCACGTGGCTACTCTACCAGGGACCCCACCCCCCAATCTCTATATAAGTCCACCCTCAATCCGTTCACGAGAAATCACAAAATCAAATCAGACAAATCACGAGAGACACAGAAAAAAGTACAGAGTGAGCCCCAGTTTCGTAATCTAAGTCCAGAAGAGATGTCGAACACTCGGCAGATGTTCCAGTCCGGGAAAGCTCACGGCGAGGGCGCGGTGAGTCGCCAGTGAGAACGAATTGAGCAGCTTTTTTTTTTTTTCTTTTCTTTTCTTTTCTTTTCTTTTTTTGGTTAACGTATTTATATGATGATTTTTCGTGCAGGCGAAGGCGGACCAGTGGGCGCAGCCGGTGAAGGACGCCGCCCAGTCCGCCCATGAGAGTAAGGAGCAGGCCGCCGGGTTTCTCCAGCAGGTCGAATTTCACATTTTTTTTTTTTATTTTTTTTTATTTGAATTTGTGTTCATTTTATTTGAATTTGTGTTCGAAGACCGGAGAGCAAGTGAAGCAGATGGCTCAGGGTGCGGCGGATGCGATGAAGAATGCGGTGGGAATGGGAGACGCTAACGCTAACGCTAACGCGGGGAGCACCACCACTTCCACCACCACCACCACCACCAAGCGCTAGTCTGAAGCAAATTGGCGCTGAGATTTTGAATAACTGTTCGAGCAGCTGAGGCGCGCTTTAAATAATCTATGCTGATGAGGGAATCGAATTTACATTCTTTTGCTATGTTTGATTCTCTCTTTTACTTGTAGAATCATTTGTGGCTTTTGATAGCTGTAAGAATGAATTATCATCATTTTGTTTTATTGAATTTTGATATTTTTTTTTAAGCCAAGAATTTGGAGATAAGCTGCATATATTTTCAATTTTATGCAGAAAAATTTGCTCTGCTTTGGATGCTCACACCACCGTTTGGTTCCAAATAAAAAAAAAAAAATTAGGAGAACAAAAGGAAACTCTTCTTACCGGGTTATTCCGAATATAATTCGGAATAAACCAATAAGAGAGATAATTCAAAATAATGGAAACAAGTGTTCCCTCCACCTCTGGAACTACCGTGGGGACGAGGTTGGGTTTCCAACTTCGTTCCCAAAGCAGCCCTTTTTTTAAACAAAAAAAAATTGAATTATAATTTTTTAAATATTATGATATTTAAATTTATAAAATTTAAAATTTTATTTATTTTATAAATTTTAAATTTTTTAATTTTACTTTTTAATAAATCTAAAATTTAATTTTTTAATTTTTTTTTAAAATTTATTAAATTTAAAAATTATACAAATTTTTTATATAATTTTTTAAATTTATACAAATTAAAATTTTTGCTCCCACTTTTATAATTTTTTAAAACACTTAAAATTAAATTTTTTAATATTTATAAATTTTTAAATTTAAAATTTTTTAAATTTTATAGCTTTTAATTTTTTTAACTTTAATTTTTAATAAATTTAAAAATTTTATATAAATATTTTAAAATTTTAATTTTACATAAACTTATCAAAATATAAATATTTTAATTTTTTAAACAATACAATTAGTTTTTTATATTATTAAAAATTAAATATTAATTTATATAGTATTAAATTTGTTAAATATTAAATATAAGGTTTACTATATTTAAAAAAAATTAAAAATAAAATTTTATTATAATCTTTTAAAAAAAAAAAACTAAGAGAAAAAATATATTAGTGATTTTATATAAAATACTATTTTTTTTGCTCTTATTCTATATTTCTTATCGGTACTAATCTAATAACCAACTAAATACAAATTTATAATAATTTTTATTTATTCTAAAAATTATATTTATCTTTAAAACTATTTATTCTTTTTTACACTTTTTTTATATCCTCTGAGATCACTTATACAAGAACACAAGATGAGAAATATGAGTACCCTTGTACTAAATACAAAATAAAAACATTAATATAAAGATGCAAAAATAAAAATATATATATATAATACCACTTGTGACACCATTAATATTTCCCTAGATTCCTAGTCCCCGAACGACAAGCTAACAAAATAAAGCAACCCCGTCACCCAACAGAGACATTACAGTGTATATTGCATAACGATTAACGAACCCCCCCGCCCCAAAAGGAGTAGAAATTAAAGAAAAAAAAAAAAGAAAAAAGAAAAAAAACCTCACAGTTAAAGTAGTTAGGAAGGTTTCAATTTTAATCCTCACAACAAGCTATCGGCCTTGGTGGGCAGCCTCCTGAAGAAGCTCATGAACGGCGACGGCATCCTGGTCCGGAACCGCGGCGGCCGCAGCGCGTACAAACCCCACATTCCGAGTATGGCCTTCATGGGGACGGCGTAGAGCACGGCGGCGGCGACGGCGCAGAATGCGAGGAATATCAGCGTGGCCCGTGGGTCCCTCCAGCTGAGCAGCGCCTGCACGCGCTCGCCCTGCGTCCCGACGTCCCCCACCACCGTCTGCACCCTCGCCGCCACGCTCCGCAGCCGCTCGTACCGCAGCCGCACCGCATCCGGTGCCCGGCTCGACGGGAGCGCGTCGAACTCCTCGTCCAGCTCGTCCGCGTACACCGCGTCCGCGTACGACAGCCGGACGTCCATATGCGGCGGATGCCGATCCCGCGAGCGGTAGCGCCACAGCCCCACCACGGCCAGCGCGGAGAAGGCGGTGGGCAGTATCAGCTCCGGAAACAGCACGAACACCGCGTACGTGGACGCGACGAGGAAGGAGTACACCGGGCGGGTCCAGGAGCGGACGGATTCGATCCAGCGGCCGACGGCGATTGGTGCGGAGAGCACGGCGACGAGGCGGAAGAAGTTGGCCTTGCTGCGGCGCATGCTCCAGAGGTGGGAGCCGTGGTCGAGCATGTACTCCACCACCTCCCGCCCCAGCGGGGGCTCGGCGCGGCCCAGCCTCGCCGCCACGACGTTGGTGGCCTGGTAGCGCAGGTTCTCCACCTGGCGCACGAGGAGCGGGTCCACGTAGTGCATCTTCGGGAGCAAGGGGCTCATGTAGGCGTGGAGCATGTTGGCGGTGTTGGCGCACGAGAAGCGCACGGCGAGGTGGAGCTCCCCCATCTTCTTCACCCCCGACGACGGGTGCAGCATCAGGAGCGGGTACGCGTGCGTGTACACCCGATCCGTCTCCAGCGTCGACAGCCGGAGGCGGATCTTGCCGATCCGGGCGTCGCGGGGCGGGGTCGGCGAGGAGGTGGTGGTCCTATCGACGTGCCGGTTGTCGAAGACGCCGACGGTAATCACCGTGCACGGGTCGAACACCTCCCAGGTGTACTGCTCGTTCCACAGGGGGCAGAGCGAGTCGATCACGGTGCGGGTCCGGACCCACTTCTGGGCGTACTTGGCGACGCAGTAGGCGTCGGTGGAACCCACCTTCCCCTCGCGCGGGGGGTGCTTCATGGGGGCCAGCGCCGTGGCGCCCAGCACACCCAGCTCCAGCACGCCCACGTGCGGGGCCCACAGCTGCTTCGCGGTTGGGCGTAGGTCGCTGCTGTGCACGGTGGACTCGTCGAGCACGTGGTACCCGCCGTCGAGGCTGAGCCGGAGGTGGACCCGGCTCGCGCCGAACCGGCCACTCTGGGCCCCCGAGCCCGACCGGTCCAGCGGGAACCAGCGTGAAGCCACCTGCCTGTCGTCCCACCGGCGCTCCACGCTCGAGACGGGGACCGCCACCCGGCCCAGCACGTCGTCCCGGCCCGGCCCGACCCGGTCCTCCACGGAGACCACCAGCAGGTCGTCGAACGGCTCGGCCACCACGAACATGAGGTCCTCGGCCCAGACCGGGTTCGAGGGGCCCCGGCTCGGGTGGACCGGGGCGGCGGTCCGGGTGCGGAGGATCTGGGACCCGACCATGGCGCGGGCGAAGAGTTCCGGGAAGCGGGCCTTGTCGCCTGGGCCGTGGGGGAGGAGGTCCTGGGCCTCGAGGACGGAGACGCGGAGGTACCAGAGCTTGGGGGCGACGTAGACCTTGGATTTGATGGAGCCGAGGGCGTCGCCGTGGACCCCGGCGGCTTTAGAGTGCCAGGCCTCGGCGAAGGCCTCGTCGGCTTGGGTGCCGAACCACGCGGACGCCATGAGCTCGCCCCGCCGGTGGTCGCGGTCGCCGCCCTTGGGGTCCTCCAACCGGTACCACTGCGGGGCCAGCGTGCTGTCCGGGGGCACCCGCCGCGGGACCTCGCTCAGGTCGAACACCACGCGCCCGATCGACTCCTCGCGCTCCCGCTCCTTCACGAGCACCTCCGCCACCGACGACTGGACCGAGTCCCCGGAGAAGGCGAACACCTGGCCCCAGTGCGCGGCGGATGCGGAGGCGGGGGCCGAGGGGGTGAAGCCGCGGTAGTTCCCCACCTTCACCTCCGCGTGGACCTCGCCGCCGCCCCCTCCGCCGCCGCTCAGCGGGAGGTCGCGCGCGCGCACCACGCGGACGTACAGGTACTGCATCTGCTCCACCAGGTCGTAGGTCGCGCTCGACTTGTCGCGGTGCCCAGCCGACGAGGCGGCGGCGGCGCTGCCCAGTCGCGGCCGTGTCTCCTTCAGAGCGAACTCCTGCGCCCCGGCGCCGACGACGCCGAGGACGGGGTACGGCTCCGGGCCCAGCGGGGGCCCCGTGGCGAGGATCATTGGCTTGATGGCGCCCGCCGGACCCGAGAGCTCCGGCCCCGGGCGCGGCCGCGGCTGCTTCTGCGCCGCCGAGGGCTGCATCTGCTGCTGCTGCTGCGGCGGTGGCGGGAGCGGAGGCTGCGCCACCACCGCGGGCGGCAGCTGCGGCGGCGGCGGCTGCTGCTGCTGCTGCTGCTTCTGGTGCTTCGGCGCCGCCCTCTCCTTGGCTTTGGCGGGGCCCACCTGCTGGGCGGGCGCGTGGGCGTGGCCGTAGGTGCGGTATATCTTGAGGCTGATCTCGCCGCGGATGTGGGAAAAGAGGCTCCTTTTCTCAAGGGGGAAGAGCTGGGGCACGGCGTCCTCGCCCGGGGCGGGTACTCCGGCGGCGGGGATGCGGACCCTGCCGAGGAAGTTGCGGGCGCCGCCGCCGTGGGCGTGGGCGCGGTCGTTGTAGACGGCGACGTCGATGGCGCGGTATGGTAGGTCGTCGGGGTCGGAGACGGGGAAGAGGAGGCGCTCGTTCCACACGGGGTTGAGCTCCTTGGGCACGGACCGGGAACGCCGCTTCTGGTGCTCGAACTCCACCTCCACATACGGCGACGACGACCCCTGCCCATCCTTGGGCATCAGGTTGTGCGCCGCCACCACCTCCACCACCAGCTTCTCCTCCTCCTCTTTACCACCCATCTCGGATGTTGCTCTCTCTCTCTCTCTCTTTGGATGCGGTAATGGAGAGAGAGATGGGTTATGTTATAGAGAAGAGGGGGATTTATGGGGAAGGGTGCGTGTTGTAAGGTTCTGGGGTCTCCTCGTAGAAGGGGAGGGAGAGAGAAAGAGTGGAGAAGAGTGGGGACAAAACGGGACAGGGACAGGGGTACAGGGTTGGGATTTTTCCTACGCTTATAATAGAAACGTAGCGAAACAACAAGAGAGAGAGAGAGAGAGAGAGAGAGAGAGAGAGAGAGAGATGAGGGGCTCAGACGCGCGTGCAGAATCTCGATAGCGAATCGATAAATTCCTAGACCCAATAGAAAACGGCCCGGCTCCGCTGGGAAAATGCTCTCTCCTCAACCTGACTTACCACGTCATCTGTACACCGAGAAAACGTTACTATCACCTACTAGCTATTTCAAAAAATAATAATAATAACAAAATAAATAAAAATAGAAGAGTCGAGCAGTTTCTAATAGAAATAAAAATTTGATTAAATAGCAGATATAGTGGTTTCTACTTTCCAGGGGCGGGTGCAGTGGAACAGGTGTAGAGAGTTTAAAGAGTTGACCGTACACGTCAGGTGAGCAGGTGTTTGATTCGTCGGACAACAATTGACCACATTTGGCTACGTGCTCCGCCAATGAAACTATGACACGTGGACACCGAGTCGGTGTTGGGATATGTTATGGTACCGGATAGTTAAATAAAATCACGAAATCGTTTTAGGGACTCACTCTCGACAAAAAAATAAAAAATAAAAAAAAAAAATCTCCGATTTTGCGGAATAGCGTATCCGTCGCATTAAATGGGGTGAGGATATCAAACGAATGTCGGGGGCGTGGATCACTACTGTATCAAACGAAGCACGGGGTGCTGTGAGATTCGTGCTAGGTTCAAATGAACCGTTCGATTTGTTGAGTCTTAAGGGGGGCATTTGAAAACTTGATTAAGAGAGAGATGTAAATTGCGATTTGGCCGTTGGAGAAGTAATTAAGACGCTAAATATTTGAAGCCCCTCGTATTCGTTGTATCATATCTACTATAATTAATCCATCAAAATTTAAAAATTTAGATTCATAGGTTCGGGTCAAATCGTACGCATCGCTTGCAATGTTGCTTAATCACTTGGATTTGTAAATTGTAATGATAGATAATTCCTAAATTATCATGCAATCTATACATTAATTTTTTTTATTGAAATATTTGAAATTTTACTAGAATAGTAAGGTATAATTTAATAAGAGTGTCTTCGTTTCACTGTAATTTTACTTTCGGTGAAAATTTATATTTTTTTTAAATATATAAATATATATATATATATATATATATATATATATATATATATATATATATATATATATATATATATATATATATATATATATATATATATATATATAATATTACCAGCGGAGAGCTTTAGCTTTTATGCTATTTATTTTTTACTAAATAAACAGCGGAACTAAAAAAAAAATATTTTTGTAATTATAAAAACAAAACAGCTTAGTTTTTATTTAAATTTTAGTTCATCTGAAGAAGATCAAACAATGAAGTTCTGAAGTTTTTACATTAGACTGCATGGCGCCGACACTGTTTCTGGGCTTTCCCTTTTTGGGCTGTAGACATTGTTTTGGATTTATTTTTTCCACAGTCAAATTTTTTATAGAGAGATGGGCCGTGTTCAATTTATAGAGAGATGGGCCGTGTTCAACTCATTACATGTTTAATGGACCTTGGGCCTTGGGCTTCTTTGTTCTTAGCCGCCACAGTAACATTTTGTGCTTCTGAAGGATTTGTGTGGTATCGAGGGCTAATAGTGCGAAAGCATACAAAATGTATATATATATATATATATATATATAGTCCGGCTAGAATACTATCGATAGCACCAAATAATTGGTGCTATCAAGTTTTCAGCCGTTGGATGAAAAGATATTCGGTTGAGATTATAGTGGTCCCCTAAGATTTTTACTATTCAACCAACCACCTAGTAAACCCTAGGGGACCACTATAATCCCAACCGCATATTTTTTCATCCAACGGCTAAAAACTTGATAGCACCAATGACTTGGTGCTATCGATAGTATTCTAGTCTAATTCATATATATATATATATATATATATATATATAAAAGATGCGTTGGAATACTATTAATAGTAACAAGTCATTGGTGCTATTAAGTTTTTAACTTTTGAATTAAAAGATTTGTGATTGAGATGATAGTAGGCCATTTGGATTTAATAGATGGTTGGAAAAATAGTAAAATTTAACTGGTGAAAATGATCAAAGGAGTTGAAATAAGGGTAGAAAACTTGATAATATCAATAACTTGGTACTGTTAATAGTATAGTAGCCGGACTATATATATATATATATATATATATATATATATATATATATATATATATATATATAGTAGAGCTGGTATACTTTCAAAAGTATACGTCCATTCATATTTGTAAATTTTTTACCATTACATTTGTATTGAGATTTGTGCTATTGTAAAGTCAACTAAAGAGAGAGAAATAAAAAGTAAATAGTACAACTCTCAATGCAAATTTAATAATAAAAAATTTACAAGTCCTAATATATATATATATAGAGAGAGAGAAAGTCCGGCTACTATATTATCGATAGTATCAAACATTTTGTGCTATCAAGTTTTCTACCCTTAAATCAACCCCTTTAATTATTTTCATCCGTTAGATTTTATTATTTTTCCAACCACCCATTAAACCCAAGGGGCCAACTATCATCTCAACCACACATATTTTAATTTAACGGTTAAAAACTTAATAGTACCAATATTGATATGAAAACTTAATATATATTATTCAACGGTGTAGTATGTAAAACTTATAACATAATTGAATTATTATGATCTACTAAATATAATGCATTCAAAAATAGTCTTAATTATAAGGGTATATATAAGTATCCACCCTTTTGGGTGTACAATAGCAAATAAGTTGTACGAATTTGTTGCCTAGATGATCCAAAAATAGCAAAAAAAAAAAAACCTCATAATTTTTATAGATTTCTATTTATAAATTTATTATTATAGTACCTATATAATTAGAACTTCTTTGTAAACTGTGATTTGGTTAGGTGAAATAGAAAATTCTGTAATTCCAAAAAATTTTACGACTTTAATTTTAAAATTGTTTGGATGCACATTTTACGGTATTTCATATAATTTAAAATTTAAAATTTTTAAAGTAAAATATTAATTTTATATTTTAAAATTTTAAAATTAAAAATTTCATAATTTAATATTAAAATCTAAATTAAAATTTTAAAATTAAAAATTTAAAAATTTTAAATTTAAATTCCAAATTTTGAAAATTGAAATATAAAATTTAAAATTTGAAATATAAATTAAAATTTTTAAATTCTAAATTTTAAAAATAAATTTGTAAATTGAAAATTGAAAATTAAAAGGTGAAGATTGAAAATTAAAATTTGAGATTTGAAATTATAAAATTTAAAATTTTAATATCCAAAATTTAATTTTAAATTTTAAAATTTGAATATATATTCATAATTTAGAATTTAAAATTTAAAAACTTTATATTTATATTTTTAAATTTAAAAATATTGAAATTTTGATTTTAAAATTTTATAAATTTAAAATTAAAATTTTACATATTTTGGAGGGGAAGGATATTAATTTAATTTGATCAAATTAGAATTGAGTTAAAGTTGAATTAAATTAGAATTTAATTAGAGATAACATAAATATAAATCTAATTTTATTTTATCCTTAATAATTATGAAAAAAATGAAGGGAAGAAATTATATCTTCTTTATAAGTAATTGTATCTCTTTCTCTTTTCCTGCAACCTCCTAACTAATCTCCTAACCGTTTCTCTCCTAACTAACCTCCTAACCGTATCTCTTTCTCTTTTTCTGCAACCTCCTAACGAACCTCCTAACGAACCTCCTAACCGTATCTCTTTCTCTTTTTCAGCAACCGTATCTCTTTTTCTGCAACCTCGTGTGCATCATTTCAAAAAAAAACAAAATTTTACGATTATTAAATCTCTCCGGGCAAAGGTAAATATTAATTTTTTTTTTTTATTTTAAATACATCAGGGAGATTGGATGTCAAATTGAGTGTGTGGTTTCAAAATAACAAAATTTTATGATTATTATATTGCGGTGTAGATCTCCGCGCACGGATAAAGATTAGATCTTAATTTTCTTTTAATCTTAAATAAATCCGGAAGATTGAATTTCAAATTTTTAAATTTATTTTATTTGATTATTTTTTCGCTGTGTTTTATTTTGCGCAAATTTTTTTTATTTTTGAAATAAACATTCAGAATATTTTTTTCCTTGATTCGATTAATTTAATATTAATAGTATTTTTTATTTAATTTGCTTTTCTCATTAAAAGCAATTAAACTAAGTCAACAAATTATTACTTTTCATCAATATGACTCTATAGGATATAGAATAATCCATCAATGTTTTACTCTTTTTTTTTTCTCTTTTTTTTTTTTTTTTAATCTTTTGTGTTTCCGTATTGTTAAAAATTAGTCACCGTGCATCTCTTTTTCAAACAACACAACAATCTAAATTTAATTTATTGGATATATTCTGCAAAACTCAAAAAGGTAAGAGAGAGCGAGAGGAGATTTCAGATCTTCTAAATAATTTAATTAATTTTCTTACAAAATCTCGTACCAGTAAATTAACAAGTATGAAAAACCAACACTAATAAGAAACCAATTTCAATTAAATTAATATTATTAATATATTCCTGGAGTATTTGCTAGGTAGATCAACAGATTAATTAATTAATTAATTTATACCTCATGTGGTGGCATATAAATACCAGCTAGCTAGTACAATTCCGTGGAAATGCTAAAAGAATTATAAAAAAGAATTATTAATTTTATAGTTTTAATCATTCTTATAAATTATGTGTTAGCTTAATTATTGTACTGAAAAACAGATTGGAAGGATCTACCATGTCGAATTCTCTTCCCATTTTGGCTTCTTTTCTTGTTTTACTGGTTGGAATTACGCATATCTGGGCTTCACCATCTCCCTTAGAATTGGCAAGGATTCATGAGTTCTTGAAGACGATAAATAGGCCTGCTGTGAAATCCATTGAGGTAAGATCATCGATAAACATGTACAAGTTGATAGTTTCGAATCTACGTAGTTGTTAAGTCCTTTCTCAAACAACTTAATTTAGAAGATCGTTCTTTTCCAGATATATATATATATATATATATATATATATATACAAGATGTTAGAGTTTTTAAGATCCACATGTCTTAGCTAGATATCTATAATATGTGTGAGCGAGAGTGTTATAGCTATTCCGAATGGTTTCCTAACAATCATAATCTGTTCTTTTTTTCTTTTTTCTTTTTTTTTTTTTTTATCTTTTCTTAAGAAAAAACTTATTATATGATTTGCTTGATTTATATATGCAGAAAAATGGAGATATCATTGACTGCGTTCCTATAGATAAGCAGCTATCTTTTGATGATCCTCTTTTGAAAGACCACAAGATTCAGGTGTCATACTGTTACTATCTTAATTTTCTTTTGTCTTTTATATATATATATATATATATATATATATATATATATATATATATATAGTTCGAAAGTTATATTTATAAAAGTATAAAATAATTAGTGCTTGTAAATTTTTTACCGTTAGATCTAACTTTTTAACTAATTTCATCTCTTAGATCATACTATACATAGAAATTTATTTTTCTAATGCAAAATCTTAATTTTTTTGTGATTTGTGATAGACTGTAAAGAGATGAAATTTCACCTAAGATGCCATTTGACCTAAGATGCCATTTGATAGTAAAGAGCCCAAAAACAACATAATAAGGACTTTCCCAGTAAATATCCAGGTTGTGGGTTGCCCGGACGGAACGATGTCGATACGGAGAACGACGGTGGAAGATGTGTTGCGTGCCGGATCTTTGTCCCTGTTCGTCAAGAAGCCGGCTGGATCTTTGTCCCTGTTTGGTATGCAGAGAGATGGAGTTATCATTGACTCCGTTCCTATAGATAAGCAAGCTTTTGATCATCCTTTTTTGAAAAACCATAAGATTCAGGTGTCATACTGTTACCATCTTAATTTCTCTTCGTCTTATTTATATATATATATATATATATATATATATATATATATATATATATATATATATATATATAGTCCGAGAGCTATATTTGTAAAAGTATAAAATAATTAGTGCTTATAAATTTTTTACCGTTAAATTTAACTTTTTAACTAATTTTATCTCTTAGATTACACTATACATAAAAATTTATTTTTCTAATATAAAATCTTAATTTTTTTGTGATTTGTGATAGACTGCAGCACCTAAGAGGCCATTTGATAGTAAAGAGCCCAAAAACAACATAATAAGGGCTTCCCCAGTAAGTATCCAGGTTGTGGATTACCCGGAAGGAACGGTGCCGATACGGAGAACGACGGTGGAAGATGTGTTGCGTGCCCGATCTTTGTCCCAGTTTGTCAAGAAGCCGGCCGGATCTTTGTCCCTGTTTGCCAAGAAGACGCGCCCAACCCGGTTTTGGGTACAATTTTTCACCAATCTAAATCAAAATAATCAAGGACATGAGGTATTTAATTAAGAAAATGCTATATATACACCCCGAATGCGGTGTATATATACACCCCACCCCATTCAATGATGGAGTGAATTTCACCGGTCACTTAAAGTGAGCGGTGAATAAGTCTCCACCCCTTGAATAGAGTGAAGTGTATGATATACATCCCATTCGGAATGTATAGATAGCAAAGTCCATTTAATTATATATATATATATATATATATATATATATATATATATATATATATATATATATATATATATATATATATATAGTTGGGCTGGAATGCTATTGATAGCACCAGCCCAACTTTGCCACCCATTTTATACCCTTTGGATTGCGTTGAGATTTGTGAAAGCTATTTAATGAAAAAAAGAAAAAAGAAAAAGTAAAAAAAAAAAATAAAAATTAAATAGCTTTCACAAATCTCAACGCAATCCAAAGGGTATAAAATGGGTGGCAAAGTTGGGCTGGTGCTATCAATAGCATTCCAGCCCAACTCTATATATATATATATATATATATATATATATATATATATATATATATATATATATATATATATATATATATATATATATATATATATATATATATATATATATATATATATATATATATATATATATATATATATATATATATATATATATATATATATATATATATATATATATGCATGCAAAGTCTTTTTATTATTATTATTATTATTATTATGTAATCTTTTTAGAAAATATATATAGAGATTCGATTGCATGCTCACATCAATATTGATTCAAATGTCACATACATACACATGTGCATGTTGAGAAAATGATACATCAAAGTACAACTCTCATCAGTCCGCAACTCAATTTGTTCACTGCATATTTATATTTTGGATAAGGATGGGCAACAATATTTTATAAGACTAGAAAGGAAAGTGGACAACTAAGAAAAAAAATTACAATAAAAATTCAATAGTCCTCCAATACCACCGTCTCAATCTGAAAATAAAAAAATACAATCTTAAAATTGTTAGTAGTAATTTTCTAAACAAATATTTATTTAAATTTGTTAAAATATTATTCTTTCTCCGAATTTTCATATATTTTTTATATTACTCTAATAATGTTACAGTAATATTTACTTTTGTTTTTTTGTAGATAGCTAAAGATGCAAGCAAAGAGGACCTTTTTGAAGCCAGCTGACTAGATTTTCTATTAATTTTTTTTTGTCTTTATTTCGAAGTACGGTGCAACATATGCAACAATTTTTTATGTTCTTATTCAATTATCGTTTTGATTTATTTTTAAGTGTTTATTTTTAATTTAATAAACTTTTGGACAATGGACTTGTAGTAAAAGAATGATGATGTTTAATAAAATTATTTTTTATAATTATTTTGATAAATTGGTGAGTTAAAATATATGTAAATGTTTTTAAAATTGAATGTAAATAAATGTGAATGTCTATTGATTTATTAGGTATCAAAATACTAACACTATAACAAAATAGGCTTTTTGTGGCAATTTAATAACGGTAATTATGAAATTGCCGCTATTAAATAATATCTAATTATACTTTAGTGGCAATTATTTTAAGCTTTATATTTTTACCGGCGAATAATTTATGTTAAATATATGGGTGTTTGACCTCATTTTTTAAAGTAACTTTAAGCTCAAAAGTGATTTTTGAAAAAAAATTATTTAATAAGTGATTTTGATTTTTAAAATCAGTTTTTTAATTTTAAGGTCTAAAATAAAAAATAATTAACTAAAACCTATTTTTTGAAATTTGATTCTAATTTTGGACTCAAATTTTAAATTTTTATTTTTATTTTATATTCAAAATTCAAAATTTAACTTTAAATTTTAAATTTTAAAATTTTTAAATTTAGATATTAAATTTTAATTTTAAATCTCAAAATTTAAACTTTAAAATTCAAAATTTTAATTTTCAAATTTAAAAGTTAAGATAAAATTTAAAATTTAAAAATTCAAAATTTTAAAATTTAAAATTATAAGTTTTAATTTTCAAATTATAAAATTTAAAATTTATAATTTAAATTTTCAAATTTTAATATTCAAATTTTAAATTTTTAGATTTTAAAATTTTAACCCTAACCCTAATTAACCTGAACCTATCCACTCTCCCCTACATTCATTCTCCCCTGGATGCTCGAGCTCGAGCTCGAGCTCTAGCTCTCCTTCTCTCCTTCAACCCTTTCTATCCTCTCTCCGATCCTTTTCTACCCCTCTTCGAGTTCGAGCTCTCCTCGTCTCCTTCTACCCCCTCTTCGAGCTCGAGCTCCGATCCCATTCCCCAAATCGCCCTCTCTCCGCCTCCGACCTTCTCGGCTCCGCGTGGACGATCATCCTCGACACATCGATTTGATCCGGGATCTCGGCAGTGCAGCTTCTCGATTTGGTGCTCCGATCCATTGGTAAGAGCTCTCAATCTCAAATCCTTAGTTTCGTTCTTGAATAGATTTTATTTTTTTCCCAATCTCATTTGATTTTGCCGTGAATATGTAATTATGGTTTGATTTTTAGTGATTATTCTCCCAAAATCTAAGGATATGAAGTCTTGGTGATCGAATTGTGATGCATAAGAAACTGTGATCAAACTGTAGATCACATCAAATTGTTTTATATTTTGATTTTAGGAACTCTATATTTGGGTTTTACATTCTGATGACTTCTCCTGTAACTGTTGGATTTTTTTTAACTTGCATTAGGTAAAGTTAAACAATATTCAACAATTCAGACTATCCAGGAAACTCATAATATCCAGGAAACTCATAAGGCAAACTATAGATCTATTTCAATTGATGCACCAAGAGAAGAGAAAAAATAGCAGGATCAAGTGTAGTCACTCACGAAGGTTCAAGGTCACGGTAGATGATGGCTTCCGGTTTATGCTCATGCAAGTAATTCATTCCCTTAGAATAATTTGAAATAAAATTAAGTTCCAAGGAAAATAGTTAGTTATACAAACAGAAGAGGCGTTCAAACATAAAATTAGCAAAGAAATATTGTCAAGAAGCAGGAAGTAGAGATATTGATTATTGACAGTATTAGGTAAAAGGACCCTGCAATATCAAGGGCAAATTTAATTGCCAATGTTAGCTTTAATGCACCCTTCTGTCTCAAGAATTCACGAAGATCGCCCTGCATGGCAGAATGAATTATATGCAAATTGTACATTGTATTAGTTCACATTATGAGTTTCTTTTCCTTTTTCTTTTTTTTTTCCCTTAAGCAGGTCAATGCTGCTTTGTGTTGTAGAGTGATAGGACCAGTGATTTAGCTTCATTTGAAACAAGAATCAGCATAGTTAGGAAGTGAATCTTAGACGCTTCAAGTATGAAAATTTTGCCGTAATTTTGCAAGGATGGTATAAGCATCAATGAGTGCCATTTAACTATGTTGGTATCGTTTAGAGTGGGTCTTTTCAGATTAATTCAAAAACTCAAATTCAATCCAAAATGAGCAAAACAATCTCATAATATGGATAAATTTTCGGTCTAAATTTGTTACAGCAACTCCTGCTCTTTGTTTTTTTTCCTTTCTTTGTTTTTGAGAGAGGGAGAGAGAGCGCGAAACTGCATGCAAATGCATTTTTATCATTCAACAATTGTAGCTTTGTATGTGTAGTTATTTTATTACTTACTGAAAACTAAACAATATAGTGGACTTGGGGAAAGGCGAGGGCACCATATTTTAGATAAATGAACAATAAAAAAGATTACAGGGGATAATGCATCAAATGTGAAAGGAATATATTCATGTGGAAACGGGGGCAAGTTCACAACATTAGAAGATAATCCAAACAGGTTGATTAGCAAGAGAGCACATGATAAGGAAGTTCCCATATAAATAAAGCTAGTGCTTGTTGTGTTGCATGATTTTTATTTGTACAACGAGCTTCTTTTTTTTATGTGAAAGGAATAAAGCTAGTGCTTGTTGTGTTGCAGAAAGAAAAGAGCCATGACAAGAAGTAAATCACGGAAAAACTTTTGCAAACTCTGATTTTTTTTAAAAAAAATTAAACTATGAAGTTTGTCTGTTTGCATGTTGGAAGACAATATGCCGTGAAGGCGTTTCGTATCATCGTAGCGAACAATTAAACCCTTTGTTAATGTGGGGTTTCGTTAAAGACTTGCATCTGAAGGACTCACATGATCTAAGAATGTGTCAAGAAACAAGTTCGTAAAGGTCAAATTTGTACATTAAAAATGTTTATTTTGAAGATTTCTTTCCATGGGACCTTGAGTTTCTTCTAAAATCTCTGGTCGAAAGTGATTGGCAGAAACTAAAAGCTCACCAAATGTGTATTTTAGCAATTTCCAAGAGGTTTTGCTAAAAGATTTTCTATTAAAAATTTCTAATATTTGTTTGCGGCGCACAATGAAAAGCATAAAGTTTTTCAATGGATTCATTATGTTGTGTGTTGACAAGTCGGCATACTCAGTACTGGACATATATTCAAATTTTCAATTTTTTGGAAAAATCCTTGTCTAGTAATATAGCCTATTTTATTAGTTGCATGACCCAGATTTTGGCACTATTACTGCTATTTTCTTACTGATAATTTTTGTATGACTCAGCCTTTGCTGCCGCCTTTTGGGTCACCTTATGCTCCAATATACTCACCTGGGGGAGTCTACTCTCATCCGTCTGTGCCCATTGTAAGTCAGAGATGGCATCATATGTGCTTTAACTTGATATTTGAATCTAGTTGGCGGAAATTTTTTTGCATCTTGTAAAAGAACTATTGTAAGTGCTGCACATACCTAGTCCAGATAGGTGAATCAACTCAACAATAACTTGATTTATGCTCAGGGATCTCATGTGCATTCTCAAGGGGTCTCACCATCTTCTGCTGCTGGCGCAGCTCCAGTGGTAGGCATAGTTTGTTAGGCATTTGTTTCTGTAACATGTGTTGCTCTTACATTCCAAATACTGTTTTGGGGTTCTTTACCTATTTCTGATTGATAATTTTGTCAGCTTTATTACTACTGTTGTTGGAATTTATGCTAGTCTTACACCTCAAATGCCGATTTTGTGTTGTGTGCTGAACCTGATTTTGGTACTTCGATTGGTAATCTTGTTTGTCACTTTATGTCTATTCCTAAGATGGCGAATCCTTCTAGCACGGATCTACCTGCCAAGTCAGCAAGTAATAAGGACAAAGGGCCGACAAAAAAACTCAAAGGGCCTGATGGAGTTTCTGTTTCAATGGATGATGAAAATGCTGAAAATAAATCTGGTGCTGATGCTGGGAGGTTAGATCTCTTTACTTTTGTCCTTTTATTAATAGATTACCTATTGTTAGCTGATCTTTTTTTTTCTTGTTTGTGGGTACAAATCGTACAGTGGGTACAATAGTACAGAAGGCTCAAGTGATGGAAGTAGTGAATCTGGGGTACTGCAATTTTCTCCTTTTTAAATCATTTTCAGATCTTTTCAAGCATGTGCAGTAGGAATTACTTCTTTATATTTTTAAAAATTGTCCCAATACTTATAGGGGAATGGAAATGGAAGAAAGCGGAGTTCGGATGACAGACCGACATCAGGTACTTTTGTTTCCTATTATAATATATCGACTAGGCAGGCTAGTAGTATCTAACTGCTTAGACGGCAAAAGCAATTTCATATCTCTGTTAGAGTTGTTTAGCTGTTTATGTGGCTGCCAAGTGGGCATCAAATGAATTCATTTTCTGCTTTTCTCTTCAAAGCTATAATTTTTTTTCTTTGGGTTCCTTCAAATTCAGCTATTTCTTTTTTTTCCAAGCTTCGTACAAGACTTAATTCAACAATCTGGAGAGCTGTGGCTTGCTTCCTATCTTGTACTTCATTCACTGCATAACAGTAAAGCTCTTGTGCTGCTCTATTTAAATAATTTTGCAGCAGCTCTGAATGGACCATCAAACTGGTCCTTGAATCTTGGTAATCTGGCTCTGAATGGACAGTTAAGTTATTGTCAAAACGAACTTAGCTGTAAGTGCTGGTAGTCACACTGTGCTTTGGTAATTTAAAATCTCTCTTTGGCAATAGAGAATGAATTTACAAAACATTTAAACTAATCTACATGCATCTGCTAGAAGATTATCAGTTTTTTCGTCTTCTGAACTACTAATTTCTCTGGCTTTCAGGAAAAACTCAAGAACGCCGGAATGAGAGTAGAAGAGGTATCTCCTGACAAAATGGAAACTGATGGATCTTCATCAGTTGTTGTAGAGAACTTCTTATCAATGATCGATAACCCTAACTCAGCTAGCAGAGGTGGGCAGTTAGACAATAAGGAACCTGCGAAGCTTCGCCAGCTTCTGGGCTCGAGCCCACGAACGGATGCTGTTGCCGCGAACTGATCTTCTTCACTAATCTTGTACTTTTGGGAAAATTTATCAGCCCAAAACTACTACTACTTAGTATTAACATCATTCTGGGAATTTGATTGAACTAGTCTGCGGTTAGGTACAGATGAGGTAACCTTCCTTCTGGACTCTTTTGTTTAACTTCGTTTTGTAATATTATTATCTCTAACTTTATAATGTGTTTATATAAGTTGTGTGATCCCATTCATGGAGTTGGAATGTTTTAGAATCCCATGTGGAGGTCCTCTGGAAAGAGAACTGCTGTTAATGGCATATACTTTAAGAAAGAACTGTTGTTAACTATAAATATTTAAGAAAAGCTTTCAGTTTTGTTCCTCAAAACACTATTCTATCTTTTGTGCTGTGTGTTTAGTAGTTAGTACTAGTGTTCAATGGTTAAAGGTTACACTGTCTCAGTTTTGTGCTCATGTTATTCTCGTGCTGTGAATTCATCTTTGGTTAAGTTTTCAGTTGCATGCAATGTTATCTTCTGGAAAATGCTGGAATCGGATGTCGGACGGTGCGGTACTGCAGAGAAAGAATGCTGTCTATATGAATAGCCATGCTTTACGTGTTCCGCCTTCAATGTCAGCGGCAGATTTACAGATAAAGAAAGCATCAGTTTTGCCCTTTAAACCTGAAATAACAACTTGTGAGAGTTTGCTTAATCTCTTATGTAAGATTCCTGGGGTACATGTTACTACTAATTAATTCCTGGGGTACATGCTTCTGATTTATTTCATTTTAGATTTTATTTTATTTTTAGATTGAAAGCTTTGAATGTAATTTTTAATTGACAATTATATTTTTACTATGCAAATTTTTATTTGGCTAAATAATTTAATTTCTTTTGTTTGACAATTGTTGAATGTAATCCAATTTAAAATTGTTTGCATGATTAATTTATTTTTAAATGTCAATTTAAAGAGTCTCAAAATAATTGCCGCTATAGATCTTATTTACTAGTTATTTAATATGTTTTTAGTGGCAATTATAGATAATTATAGCGGCATTTATAATAGTTACTATTATATATTATTTAGCGGCATTTGTTTAGGCTTTTACCAACCGCCGAAACAAATGCCGCTATAACTTTTAGCGACCCTGCTAATAGCGACGATTATTATAATTACCGTTAAATTATTTAGCGGCAATTATAATCGCCGGGAAAGTAATGCCGCTATAACTTTTAGCGACCCTGCTAATAGCGACGATTATTATAATTGTCGTTAAATTATTTAGCGGCAATTATAATCGCCGGGAAAGTAAAAAATAATTGCCGCTAAAAGTCAGGTTTGTTGTAGTGTAATATTTAGCGACGATAGTTTTAGTCGTTATTGTTGCTCATAATAATCAAATTATTAGTTACGACTTAAATTTATAATTTTTTAAATAATTAAGCTTAATAGCCGGGAAATTCCTCCCTCTTTAAAAAAATCTTTTTTTAAAGTGCAAAGTTATAAATACGTCATTATATATTTTTAACAATATTTTGATACATATGAAATTGTAAGAAACAATACAATCAACAATATTCTAAAAAAAAATTAATTTTTTTTCTACCTATATATATATATATATATATATATATATATATATATGAAATTTATTTTTAAAGTTTAATAGATACCAAATATTCCTACAATTCTTCACATTTATTTTTAATTTTAATAAAGTCGATGGTTTTATTGCCCCAATTTCAAATCGCACTTCTCGTATGAAAGGTACGCACTTCTCGTTTGGTGATCAAAACAAAATCACACTTCACGTGCGCCCAAGAAGTGTGATTTCGTTATGATACAAAAAGTGTGACACAAGAAGTGTGAATATATATATATTAAAAATTAATTTTTTTGATTTATTAAAAATTAAAGTTAAAAATTTTAAAATTTATAAAAAAAAGATGGACCCCCCTTCAATTTGAGTTTTGTTGGGAGACATAAAGGATATACTCAATATTAATCCTTTCTTTTTCTCAATATTCATTTGAATTATTTTTGTTTTTTTTTATTAAACAAGGATATACCTTTTTCTTTTCTTTTTATTTTTTTTTTATTTTTTTTTTCGGTACCTTCCAATATTTTTCAATTATTCGGAGGGTAAGGGATATACTCAATATTAATCCTTTCTTTCTCTCAATGTTCATTTGAATTGTTTTTGTTTTTTTTTTTATTAAACAAGGATATACTTTTTTTTCTTTTTTTTCTTTTTTTTTGGTTACCTTTCAATATTTTTTAATTATTATTTAAATGAAAATTTAAAAAACAACCTGGTTCCACCATGAGGGGAATTAGGTTGTTCCCAACCTTATTCCCTGTTGTATTATTTTTATAGAGTATTGAATTTTTATAGAATATTGAATTATTATTATTATTATAAATTTTTAAAATATTTTTATAAAATATTAAATTTTTTAAGATATCAAATAATTTCTGTTTTATTTTTCAATAATTACCAAACAGACCGTAAAGGCTTGGGAATTATTTAGGGGATACGGGGATATCCCCTTATTCCCCCCAAACATACTACGAATTATTGGAATATTTTGTTTCAGTACAATTGGAATAAGTGGGAGTAGTTGTTTTCACTCCTCCCACCATCTCTTCCGCTTTTTTTTTGAATATTTTTCGAACTGAAATTAAAAATTAATTTTGAAATAATAGAAGTTAAACTCCCGATAGTTACTATTAAAAATATATGTTATAATTAGTTGAGTCTTTATGACAGATGTATAAACATGTAAATTAGTTACATTCGATGTTGGTTATTAAATTTAAATTGTATATATTAGTAGTAAAGTAATATGAAATTTGTAGCAAACAGATAGCATATATTTTTTTCATGATAAAAAATTTACAAAAAATTTGATGAATATTTTAAATTTTTTAAAAATAGAGCAAATAAAATTTTAAATTTAATATTATTTTCATGAAATATAATTTGATTTTGATTTTGATTTAATTTAATTTTTGAAAGGCTTCAATCAACTATTTAAAAGAAATAAATTAAAATTTAAATCGTTTTAACACATAATAAAGTTTGAGGGTAAAAAGTTCATTTAAACCAACTAATCCTCTTTATTTATTTTATTCCTTATTATAATACCAAACACAAATTCTCTTATTTCTGAAATCATACCAAACACTTTTTTACACAGTTCCGTATTTTATACCTATCCTGATATAGCTAATTTTTGCTTATTTCATTACCAAACGCAGTCTAAGAGTGTCTTCGTTTCACGGTAAGCGGAGAGCATAAAGTTATTTTCGGTCGGTCATACTTCACCGTAATTTTACTTTCTGTAAAAATTTAAAATTTTTAATATATATATATATATATATATATATATATATATATATATATATATATATATATATATATATATATATATATAATATTACCAGTGGAGAGCTTTAGCTTTTATACTATTCATTTCTTACTAAATAAACAGCGGAACTAATTTTTTTTTTTATTTTTGTAATTATAAAAACAAAGCAGCGGAAGAAGATTAGTTTTTATTTAAATTTTAGTTCATCTGAAGAAGATCAAACATTAGACTGCATTAGACTGCATGGCGCTGACACTGTGTCTGGGCTTTCTTTTTTGGGCTGTAGACATTGTTTTGGATTTATTTTTTCTACAGTCAAATTTTTTATAGAGAGATGGGCCGTGTTCAACTCATTATATGTTTAATGGACCTTGGGCCTTGGGCTTCTTTGTTCTTAGCCGCCACAGTAACATTTTGTGCTTCTGAAGGATTTGTGTGGTATCGAGGGCTAATGTGGTTACATAATAGTGCCAAAGCATACACAATATATATATAGAGTAGAGCTTATATACTTTTAAAAGCACAAGATAAATTATACTCGTAAATTTTTTACTATTTAATTTGTATTGAAATTTGTACAATTATAAAGTCAATTAAAAAAAAAAAATTAATTGCACAAATTTCAATGCAAAATTAATGATAAAAAATTTACAAGCATAATTTGGCTTGAGCTTCTAAAAATATACAAGCTCTATATATATATATATATATATATATATATATATATATATATATAGAGAGAGAGAGAGAGAGAGAGAGAGAGAGAGAGAGAGAGAGAGAGAGAGAGAGAGAGAGTAGAGCTTGTATACTTTCAAAAGTACAAGCTCATTCATGTTTGTGAATTTTTTATCATTGAATTTGCAATGAGATTTGTGCTATTTTAAAGTCAACTAAATAAAGAGAAAGAAAATATAAACAACACAAATCTCAATGATAAAAAATTCACAAACATATTTGAGTTTTTATTTTTGAATATATATAATTCCTATTATATATATATTGGGGTGGGGTGTAAGATATACGCCCCTAAAGGTGTGTATACTTATATATACCTTATATATATATATGAGCGATGACGAGTGAAATTCACCCTACCCCAGGATGGGGTGGGGTGTAAGATATACACCCCTAAAGGGGTGTATACTTATATATACCTTATATATAGGGTATATATAAGTGTACACCCCATAAGGGGTGTACATCCTACACCCCACTCCATCCTCGGGTGGGGTGAATTCCATCCGTCACTCGATGTGACGGGTGGAGTGAATACCCACTCCAGGATGTGGTGGGGTGTAGGATGTACACCCCTTATGGATATATATATATATATATATATATATATATATATATATATATATATATATATATATATATATATATATATATATATATATATATATATATATATATATACAGCAAGCAATTAGTATTTGTAAGTTTTCTACCGTTAGATCTAACCCTTTAATTAATTTTAGAGCAACGCTACATGTACACCCCCAAAGGGGGTGTACATCTTACACCCACTCATCTAAGGGTGGGAGGGTCACTTCACAAATTGTGAAGTGACCCCTCACCACACCCCACCCATTGGATGGGTGGGGTGTGCGATGTACACCCCCAAATGGGGTGTACAAGTAGCATTTTCCTTAATTTTACCCCTTAGATCATACTATTCCACCAATCACCCACTAAACCTAAGGGACCCACCATTATCCTAACCGCATATTTTTACATCCAAGGATAAAAAATTTACCAACACAAATAACTTGATACTTTTATAAACATAAAAACTCAATTATATATATATATATATATATATATATATATATATATATATATATATATATATATATATATATAGAGCAATGCTACATGTACACCCCGAAGGGGTGTACATCATACACCTCCACCATTTTAATGATGGCGATATTTTTTACGGGTCACATCAAGTGACCCATCATCACACCTCCACCCTTAGATGGGTGGGGTGTATGATGTACACCCCGAAAGGAGTGTACACATAGCATTTTCCATATATATATTATTCAACGGTATAGTATGTAAAACTTATAATATAATTGAATTATTATGATCTACTAAATATAATGCATTCAAAAAGAGTCTTAATTATAATAGCAAATAAGTTGTACGAATTTGTTGCGTAGATGACCCAAAAATAGCAAAAAAAGAAAAACCTCATAATTTTTATAGATTTCTATTTATAAATTTATTATTATAGTACCTATATAATTAGAACTTCTTTGTATGCATAGTAAAAAAATATTCATAAAGTTTTAAACTGTGGTTTGGTTAGGTGAAATAGAAAATTATGTAATTCTAAAAAATTTTACGGTTTTAATTTTTAAACTGTTTGGATGCACATTTTACGATATTTCATTTAATTTAAAATTTAAAATTTTTAAAAGTAAAATATTAATTTTATATTTTAAAATTTTAAAATTAAAAATTTCATAATTTAATATTAAAATCTAAATTAAAATTTTAAATTTTAAATTTCAAATTTTAAAATTTTAAAATTTTAAAATTTTAAAATTTTAAAATTTTAAAATTTAAATTCCAAATTTTGAAATTTGAAATATAAAATTTAAAATTTGAAATATAAATTAAAATTTTATAATTCTAAATTTTAAAAATAAATTTGTAAATTAAAAATTGAAAATTAAAAGGTGAAGATTGAAAATTAAAATTTGAGATTTGAAATTATAAAATTTAAAATTTTAATATCCAAAATTTAATTTTAAATTTTAAAATTTGAATATATATTCATAATTTAGAATTTAAAATTTAAAAACTTTATATTTATATTTTTAAATTTAAAAATATTGAAATTTTACATATTTTGGAGGGGAAGGATATTAATTTAATTTGATCAAATTAGGATTGAGTTGAAGTTGAATTAAATTAGGATTTAATTAGAGATAACGTAAATATAAATCTAATTTTATTTTATCCTTAATAATTATGAAAAAAATTAAGGAAAAAAATTATATCTTCTTTATAAGTAAGAGAGTTTTTAGAAAATTCTAACCGTATCTCTTTCTCTTTTCCTGCAACCGTATCTATTTCTCTTTTTCTGCAACCTCAACAAAGTTTTACGATTATTACATTACGGTGTAGATCTCTTCGCTAAATATTAGATTTTTTTTTTATTTTAAATACATCGGGTATTGGATTTCAAATTGCGTGTGTGATTTCAAAAGAACAAAATTTTATGATTATCATATTATGGTTTAGGTCTCCGTGCACAGATAAAGATTAGATCTTAATTTTCTTTTAAACTTAAATAAATCAGAGAGATTGAATTTCAAAATTTTAAATTTATTTTATTTGATTTTTTTTTTGCTGTATTTTATTTTGCGTAAAATTGTACTAGTTTGTTTATTATTTTTGGAATTAACATTCAGAATATTTTTTTTTCCTTTGATTCGATTAATTTAATATTAATAGTATTTTTTATTTAATTTGCTTTTCTCATTAAAAACAATTAACTAAGTCAACAAATTATTACTTTTCATCAATATGACTCTATAGAATATAGAATAATCCATCCCTGTTGTACTTTTTTTTTTTTTTTTTTTTTTTTTTTTTTTTTAATCCATCTCTTTTTCAAACAACACAAGAGATATAAAAAGAGAAATTATTGATGCCTAGTGGATATATTTAACAATCTAAATTTAATTTATTGAATATTTTCTGCAAAACTCACGGTGAGAGAGAGCGAGAGGAGATTTCGGATCTTCTAAAAAATTTAATTAATTTTCTTGCAAAATCTCCATGAAAAACCTACCTGAGTCAACACTAATAAGAAACTAATTAAATTAATATTATTAATATATTACTACAATTAATATTATTAATATATTCCTGGAGTATTTGCTAGGTAGATCAACAGATTAATTAATTAATTAATTTATACCTCATGTGGTGGCATATAAATACCAGCTAGTACAATTCCATGAAAATGCTAACACCCAGACAAAGAATTATAAAAAAGAATTATTAATTATATAGTTTTAATCATTCTTATAAATTATGTGTAAGCTTAATTATTGTACTGAAAAACAGATTGGAAGGGCCTACCATGTTCAATTCTCTTCCCATTTTGGCTTCTTTTCTTGTTTTACTGGTTGGAATTATGCATATCTCGGCTTCACCATCTCCCTTAGAGTTGGCAAGGATTCATGAGTACTTGAAGACGATAAATAAGCCTGCTGTGAAATCCATTGAGGTAAGATCATCGATAAACATGTACAAGTTGATAATTTCGAATCTACATAGTTGTTAAGTCCTTTCTCAAACAACTTAATTTAGAAGATCGTTCGTTTTCAGATATATATATATATATACACACACACAAAAGATGTTAGAGTTTTTAAGATCCACATGTCTTAACTAGATATCTATAATATGTGTGAGCGAGAGTGTTATAGCTATTCCGAATAATTTCCTAACAATCATAATCTCTTCTTTTTTTCTTTTGTTTTTTAATCTTTTCTTAAGGAAAAACTTATTATATGATTTGTTTGATTTATATATGCAGAGAGATGGAGATATCATTGACTGCGTTCCTATAGATAAGCAGCCAGCTTTTGATCATCCTCTTCTAAAAGACCACAAGATTCAGGTGCCACGCTGTTACCATCTTAATTTCTTTGTCTTATTTTATATATATATATATATATATATATATATATATATATATATATATATATATATATATATATATATATATATATATATATATAGTTGGAGAAATATATTTGTAAAAGTACAAAATAATTAGTGCTTGTAAATTTTTTATCGTTAGATCTATCTCTTTAACTAATTTCATCAGAAATTTATTTTTCTAATACAAAATCTTATTTTTTTATGATTTGTGATAGACTGTAGCACCTAAGAGGCCATTTGATAGTAAAAAGCCCGAAAACAACACAATAAGAAGGGGTATGCAAGTAAGTATTCCGGTTGTGAATTGCCCAGAAGGAACGGTGCCGATACGGAGAACGACGGTGGAAGACGTGTTGCGTGCCGGATCTTTGTCCCAGTTTGGCAAGAAGACGGCCGGATCTTTGTCCCTGTTTGCCAAGAAGACGCCCAATCCATTTTTGGGTACAATTTTTTACCAATCTAAATCAAAATAATCAAGGACATGAGGTATTTAATAGCGTGTGTATATATATATATATATATATATATATATATATGCAAAGTCTTATTATTATTATTATTATTATTATTATGTAATCTTTTTAGAAGATATATATAGAGATTCGATTGCATGCTCACATCAATATTGATTCAAATGTCACATACATACACATGTGCATGTTGAGAAAATGATACATCAAAGTACAACTCTCATCAGTCCCCAACTCAATTTGTTCACTGCATATTTATATTTTGCATAAGGATGGGCAATCTATACCATATTATGAATTTTCATATTTTTAAGGTGACGTGGCGCATTCTCCATAATTTAGAATATTTTTAATTTTTTTTTTTACAATAATTATCTACTCTCTCTCTCTCTCTCAATCTCTCACCTCCCCCTCAATGTCTTCTCTTCTTCTCTAACATCCATTCCTTCACCTCCCCACATGCATGCATTGATTAATTTAATAATAATCTCTACCACATACATTATTAAATTATTGTGGTGGTGGTGACGTTTGATGTTTCAAAAAATCATAATTGTCATTTAATAAATTAATTAAGCATGGTGTTAATTTGCATTTTCTTCTTATATGCCATCCACTTCCCCCAACTCTCTACAACCCTACCTTCTCTTTTTCTTTGTGGAGTTTTTATAGACCCCGTACAAGATGTTTCGGCGGCGTGGTCGTAGCGGTGGTGGAGGCGGTGAACGTGATGGCGGTGGAAACCAAGACGGTGATGGAGGAGCCAGGAACGTAGGCAATGATTGTGGAGATCGATGTGGCGGTGGTAGCAGTGGTAGCAGTGGTTGAATCAAGAGTTTTAGTGGTTGGTTTTGGGCTCTGCTGGGATGATCTTGGTGGAGTTTTTCGCGCCCTGTTGTTGACATTGCCCCGCCATAGAACGTGGGAGCGTGCTGCCGTTGTCTTCAAATACGTCGTCACCTCGAGAGATAAAAATCACCGCCCCTTTCTTTTGATTCTTTGTGAGCGATTCTTTACAGAAACATCATGCAATTTTATTTTTATTTTTTGTCTGAGGAACCTATATTAGATTTTTTTATTTGATGTTGCTGTAAACCCTAATGCAACTTTTTTACCTAATACTTTATTTTATTACTTACTATGTACGTATTTTAATTTTTTACGAATTTTATTTTATTTTTTTATCGAAATCGTTGGCGATTTATTACAACGATTTATCTTTTGTCTGCTGATGCATTTTTCTAATTTTTCGGTAAATCGTAATTCAACACATAAGTCTATTATTGCTAAAGGGCGAGATCCTGGTGAGTGCCCTAAATTTGTCGTAGCATGATTTCATTCCGTGATTTGATATTGAATTGATCTATATCGAGATTTTAGAATAATTTATTTATATTGTTGTAATAAATTTAGTATAAATTTAGCTATAATAATATATGTCCGCTGCATTGCGCGGATCACTACACTAGTAATATTTTATAAGACAAGAAAAAAAATTACAACAATAATTCAATACTCCTCTAATACCACTGTCTCAATTTGAAAATAAAAAATTACAATTTTAATATTATTAATAGTAATTTTCTAAATAAATATTCATTTAAATTTTTTAAAATATTATTCTGTCTCAAAATTTTCATATATTTTTTATATTATTCTAATAATATTGTAGTAATGCTTACTTTTGGTTTTTTTTTTTTTGTAGATAGCTAAAGATACATGCGAGTAAAGAGAACCTTCTTGAAGCCAGCTGACTAGATTTTCTATTAATTTTTATTGTCTTTATTTTGAAGTACGGTGATGCAACAACTTTTTATGTTCTTATTCAATTATTGTTTAGATTTATTTTGAAGTATTTATTTTAAATTTAATAAACTTTTGGACAATGGACTTGGAGTAAAAGAATGATGATGTTTAATAAAAAATACTTTTTATAATTATTTTGATAAATTGGTGAGTTAAAATATATGTAAATATCTTTTAAATTGAATGTAGATAATTATTTATATAATTAATTTTAGTAGCTTAAATTTATAAATTTCTGCATAATTAAGCCTAATAGCTGGAAATTTTTTTAAAAGTGAATATTTTCTGTCATTATATGTTTTTAAGGACGTTTTGATATTATATGAAATTGCACGAAAAAATACAATCAATAATATTTATTTTTAAAGTTTAATAGATACCAAATATTTCTACAATTCTTCACATTTATTTTTAATTTTAATAAAGTCGACATTTATCTCACAATTAATTAGTACAGTATAATGTTTCTGATTTAACAGGCAAATGGATATACCAAAACTGAGTGCTATAGGAATTCGTGCAAACAAACAATCAAAACGAAATCACAAGCACTTCTCGTATGGTGATCAAAACGAAATCACAAGAAGTGTGTGCCTTTCATACGAGAGGTGTGATTTCGTTTATATATATCACGAGAAGTACTGTGCGCGCAAGATGTGTGATTTTTCAAATCACGGATCTCGTATGATTTAAGAAGTGTGCGCGCAAGAAGTATGATTTAAGAAGTATGATTTCTTGATACAATAAATGTGATATATATAGATATAAAAGGTAGGATTATTATGTATTTATGAATATAATTTTTTTATTTTTGAATGAAGAAATATGCGGTTAGGATGATAGTGATTCCCTTAGGTAGCGTTTGGATGTGGCTTATACCTGGTTTAGTTATACCAGGTATAGGTTTAAAGTAAGGGATAAACCTGGTTTAAACCTAAAATGTGTTTGGATGTGAATGAGGCTTAAACCTGGTTTAAACCTGGTATAAGAAAATAGGTGTTTGGATGTGTAATGATGAATAAGAGGTATAAAGTTGACTTTTGTTGTTTATTAATGACGATGTGACCTTTACTTTTATGTATATTATTAATGTGATAATAGGATAATGTATTAGAATAATTTAATTAAAACAAATCTTTTATATTATATTTAATTAATTATATACTATATAAAATTATAATTTTTTTTAATTTGGTCTTAAAAATTATCTTTAACGATTAAAAATTATAATATTTAACGATTAAAATTTAATATAATTTGAAATAATACCGATTATTAATATTTTCTAACGATTATTTAACGATTCTTTACCAATTTAATATTTAACGATTATTAATTTTTTTTAAAATAATAAAATTAATATTTGACGTCTGATTTATTCAACAAGTTGAAATATTATAAATTGACTATATTGAAATAATAAGTACAAAATTATTTTATTTCTTAATTAAATAGAATACATATAGAATAAATTATATATGATATTTAATTATTTATATACTATATAAAAATTTATTTAATTTTAATTTGTCTTAAATATAATTTATAACGTTTAAAAATTATTATATTTCATGATTAAAAATTGTTTTAAATTTTATTTATATTAAAAATTATATTATTAATAAATCTATTTTAATATTATTTACAACAATCTGTTGCTCAATACAGATTGAAGTTAATAATTAGACAAAATCAATCAGTCTAACAATTATTTAATAATTACCATTAACGAACAAACAATTTTAAAAAATTAGCATCAAACAATATCGATTTTTTAATTAAAATTGACGAACAAAGAGGGAAATTAGCATGATACAATAACGAACTCACAATAATATTTCAAATTACATAATACCCGAAAAATATGAGTTCTCAATTAACAGTCCACTTAACATTACATATAAACAAATAAAACTTTTTTACAAGCTGACTAACATAATATTACACCAGTAAATCTAATATTTACAAACTTTTAGTCAGTTACAATGATTAATCTAACTTCTATTATTCCACAACTCATCGGTAATACGTGTGCGAAGGTCGTTTCCCCGTTGAGAGTCTGATGTACTATAGTTTGTAGTGGTCGCTTCCACGTCAACCTCTGGAGGCTCTGGCTCTACTGGTTCGTTAAAATATCTATCATCTCCTTGTTGCCGTCGAATAAAATTGTGGATCACACAACAAGCCATAGCTATTTTACACTGCACTCTATAAGGAAACGGTGTAGCAACAGTTAAAATTTTGAATCTCTTCTTTAAAATTCCAAATGTCTTCTCTACCACATTCCTTAGTTGGGCATGCCGATGATTATACAAGTCCTTCGCCGAATTATGTATACGACTACGTGAGTTACTGTCAAATTGACTCAGATGGTAACGCTCGGCTCTATACGGCGCCAGAAATCGATCGGTATTCGCGTAACCGGAATCGACCAGATAATATTTTCCTGTATATAAATCAGAAGGGTATATAACTTGTAATAAATTAATTAAACCAATAATAATGAAGATAGCAATAAAAAACTTACTCCATAAATTTACCTTCTGGAACTGTAAAACCTCCACTTTCACATGCCCATCTGAGTACCCGCATATCAGCTGCAGAGCCTTCCCAACCGGTGCATACATAAAAAAACATATGATCAAAGGATACAGCTGCCATCATATTTTGCGATGTATATCCTTTGCGACAACGAAATCGTGGTTGTTTCTCCCTATCTACCATAACCGGAATATGCGTACCATCTATCGCCCCAATTGCATTCTACATATGTTAATGTCACAACATAGTACATTACCAATGCAGCAAATAAAATTTACATATTACTTGTTGAAAAATTATCGTTTCTTACCTTGAACGGATGAAAATTCGGATTTCCACTAATTCTTGGATGCACTCCACAATTACTTGGCGGCATACATAAATATTCATCTTTTATTTGAATAATGGCCCGGAGTACATTGTTAAAATGACGACTTATCGTTTCCCCCGAATGTTGAAAGGTTTCGGCAAGCACCCTATTTGCAACACCGTGTCCTATACAATATAGAAAAATTCCCAACTGTTCGTCAACAGTCAGATTGCGTGTACCTTTTAAAAGGCCCTTCCCAACAAGGTCTTCGCGGAGAGCAATGAATGTAGTTGTCGTCATTCTAAATTGAGTGTACCCCCGATCTGGATGGCCGTTCAAAATATCACAAATAAACTGATGTCCCGTAAACGGACGGGTACGACATGGTTGTCTGCTAATTGTACTTGTTTCATCTAGACATCCTCCGTCAATAAGCATAATTAAGAGTTGCTCCCAATATTCATCATCATCATCCAATATATCGAACAAATTGGCATGGAATTGCGAGGAAAAGACTTGTCGATAAATAGAATCATCCATTACAACTGTACGTTAATTTATGGCAGTGAGCAAATATTGATAGTACGCATAAATGATATAATTGTTATTTAAATTCAGCTCAAACATTCATCTCGGCGTTTTAAGCAAGCAAATACAGAATAAAATAGTACATAAAATAATTTAAAAGTTGAGATCATCGATGTATCCTTCGACAATGAGCATGAGTAGTAGTTCCTCCCAAAAATCTTCATCATCATCTAATATACTCAACAACATTGCAAGAAAGCGGGAGCAACATAAAGATTAATAAATTGATTCATCCATTATATCTGCAACGATATTGTACCAATTTAGGGAACTATCATACTAAGTAGACATCACTTAACATGTATAGATGGCTTCAAAGCAAGATTTAAGAGGAAAATACGGTGCGGAATAATAAATTACAAATTGACTAGTAACAGTACGGGATAATAAATTACATACAACTATACAAAAAAGTACATAAAGTTTAGATACTAATTATTACAAAGCTAGTTTTTAAAGTCCTGAAATTACAAACTAATTATTTAAATATGCACTAAGGACCAGGGAAATTTTGACGATACATCTGAACCTGGTTTGCTATCTGCCGCTGTGCCCACTTGTAAGCAAGATTGTCATTCATTGACATGAAAATTTGACGATTTTGTGGATCCTTCAAAGCCTCGGCGGCAGCCAAGACATGGTCATCAATGAGCCCCTGCATATTATATAGGCGCTGCAAACAATCCCCGATGACCGGAATGGATTGTCGACCTTCTGCTTCCTTATTATACATCTGCCTCACCAGATCTAATTTTTCTTTGCCCAGCTCAAGCATGCCGGCGACGCATTCAGATATGCCCTCAGCTTTTTTACGCCGACCACCAGTTGACGGACGGTTGGTCCGTTGGCTAGGCTCGGGTACTGGGGAACGAGCCCTTTTGCCTGCCGAGCTGTACCCCGACCCACTAGTTGTCTTGTTTCGAAGGTGAGGGCTGGGTGACCTTTCTGGTGGTGGACTAGGCATGAATTCATTCATATATGGCCCAGAGGACCCTGCTTCAAATTGAAAAGGTCTGTTTGTATCATCCTCACCAGGGGATGATGAGGAGGAGCTAACTATTGTTCTTGTGGGAGGCTGGAGTGAAGAAAAACCATATGCACCCGTTGCGGTGGTCTTCTCAGTTAGAAACTCCAGATCCTTATACAAAGGGAATGGCCTATCCCTACATTTGGCATAAGCTGGATTGTCCTGAACGTACGTTAATTATATTGGTAAGGCTAATAAATATGGAAAAAATTTTAATGACAGGTAAATTAACAATCGTTACCAAGATGACGCCATCCCAGTCACAACTATCGCCAGCCGTGGGAATGTGGCGGATAAAATCCCATCCCCAACCACTCTTGTTGGCCAAGGAATGGTACAACGCAAAAGTGCGCTTCAACACCTTCAACCTATTCTTGACCTGCTCCTTTTTTAGGTGTAAACCATTTCGACTATTTAATTCCGCAACAATCCTAACCCACGCGAGGTTAGTGAATGATCCATTAACGTTGTTGCCGAGAGTATGTTCCTCCGTCAACAACGATAACAGACTTGCATCCATGGCCTCAGTCCAGTTTGATGTTCGGGGCGTTTGTTGGGCGCGAGAACGACTACCACCCTCATTTTGAATGGTATTGTCTTGGATGTTGGCCGTGTTTGAGCGGCTAGATTGACCGGCGTTGAACACTCTCTTAAAAGGCCGCATCTGTACATAATGTATGTTCTACTTTATATAATTTGGCATAACACAATATATTTATAATTTTTTTGGCATTACCCTCAAATCAATAATATAATTGGCATTCAATTAGGAAGACATGTCATGCTTACCATATTACTAATTGCATAACAGGGGATGGGATGTCATAATTTGCATGGTAAATAGGGAAATACATAATATAGTAATATTGTAAAAAATGGCGGTTGAGGCATACAAGTAAAGATAAATGTTGGCTAAATGTTTTTCATTTACACAAAATTGGAATAGGGGGTTTATTATGTACAAGGGCTCATGTGGTTTCCAATATGTATGGGGTTGCAGTGGATTATAAATCCATGCCATCCATCAAACGCATATGGCAACCGTCATCATCGCCTTATTAAGTACACGGGCTCAATTGGTTTCCAACAAGCATGGGGTTGCAGTGGATTATACATCCATGCCATCCAGCAAATGCCTATGGTAACCGTCATCATCGCCTTATTATGTAGACGGGCTCAATTGGTTTCCAACAAGCATGGGGTTGCAGTGGATTATACATCCATGCCATCCAACAAATGCCTATGGTAACCGTCATCATCGCCAACATATATATTTTCATCACATAACTTAACCGATGAAACATACATATTCCGCAGCCATCAAAACATATTTTTGTAATCAGATAGCATAGTCATTTATCATGAAAGCCTATGACAGCATTATATCAACTAATATCTGAACTGGAAGAAAACGAAAGGGTTGCACCTTCGATGGCAGAAAGAGGAGAGAGCAGCCTGATTACAGGGAGCAGAGACCAAGCTCGGTACAGGGAGCAGAGCTCAACCGAGGGCAACCTCGGAACAGGGAGCAGAGAGGTAGCTCGGTAGAGGGGACAGAGAGCAACCGTAGGGGGAACCGCGGTACAGGGAGGGAGCAGAGATGATGCTCGGGGCAAGCACAGTACAGTGATCACAGATCAACAGCAGCCAAGGCAAAAATCAATACAGAGATGGGGCAACCACCAGAAAAATAACCAGATCTTGGGCTCCGGCGACGACGAGGGGGAGCTCACAGTCACAACTGCGGGTATGAACACAGAGATCGGGAGCGGGGACCTCACACAGATCGGGACCACACAGAGATCGGGAGCGGGGAGCACACACAGATCGGGAGCGGGACCTCACAGAGATCGGCACCACACAACAGAGATCGGGAGCGGGGAGCACACACACAGATCGGGAGCGGGGAGCGGGGAGCAAACACAGATCGGGAGCTCCGAGCACACACAGATATCGGGAGCGCACACAGAGATCGGGAGCTTACACAGAGATCAGGAGCGCACACAGAGGGGAGCACCAAGATCTCAGGAAGCAGACGCACAGAGATCGGGAGCACAACGAGATCGGGACCGGGGACCACCAAGATCGGCTCAAAGCACACAGAGATCGGGAGCACCGAGCGGGGAGCACACAAAGATCTCGAGCGGCGACCGGGGAGCACACAAAGATCGGCTCAAAGCACACAGAGATCGGGAGGTCCGAGCGGGGAGCCCACGAAGATCGGGAGCGGCGACCGGGGAGCACACACAGTTCTGGAGCGGCGACCGGGGAGCACACAGAGAGAGGCTCAAAGCACACACACACACAGATCGGGAGCTCCGAGCGGGGAGCCCACGGAGATCGGGAGCGGCGACCGGGGAGCACAGAGAGATCGGCTCAAAGCACGGACGAGAGAGGGAGGAGAGCCAGTGGTTTAAAGCACACACACACACAGATCGGGAGCGAGGAGCGGGGAGCCCACGAAGATCGGGAGCGGCGACCGGGGAGCACACACAGATCTGGAGCGGCGACCGGGGAGCACACAGAGAGAGGCTCAAAGCACACACACACACAGATCGGGAGCAAAGAAGCGGGGAGCCCACGGAGATCGGGAGCGGCGACCGGGGAGCACAGAGAGACCGGCTCAAAGCACGGACGAGAGAGGGAGGAGAGCCTGTGGATTAAAGCACACACACACACAGATCGGCAGCGAGGAGAAGGGGACGAAGGAGATGAAGGAGGTGAGTGCTGAGGAGGGTGCCTCGGGGGGAGAGAAAGGGGACTCATCACGGGTTTAGGGGGAGGAGAGAGAGAGTGGGATAAACCGGGGGTGGGATATCCCCTGGGTTTGGGGGATATCCCCGTTTGGCGGGGATATCCCCAAACGGGGATATCCCCAAACCGTTTGGGTATAAAGGGGGGATATCCCCCCTTTATACCGCTCCCAAACAGAGCCTTATGGTTTAGTAAGTTGTTGGTAAAATAGTGATGGCGTCCAATATAAAATTACCCCTAAGGTATATCATCTCGCAATACTGAGTTAGTTAAGCTATAATATTATTTTCCAAATTAAGTACCACGTACGTACATGTATGTACATGAGTTAAATTTGGACTTTTTCTCGCTCGGAGGATGTGCCTGGAGATCCAAACATATGTGGGAAAAATTGGAAGTATAGCTTAATTTCATGGCGTAAACTGTTTATTCATATTGATGACATATTTACAGGATCCAACTAGTGGCGACTGGTGGCTTAAAGTTGAAAATATTGAAGTTGGTTACTGGACAGCTGAGATCTTCACGTACCTCGCGAACTACGCCACTTTGGCCGCATGGGGGTGGAGAGGTCATGAATGCCAATGTCGACGGGCAACACACGGCGACCCAAATGAGTTCGGGCCATGCTTCGAGGGGTTACCGAAAGGCCTGCTACTTCCGCAACATCGAGATCATAAATTCCACTACCTCCCTCAACTCACCCCAGGCCATCGGCTATTCTGCATCGAACCCCAACTGTTATGATATTCATAACTTCTCCAGTGTGAGGTGCGGGGTTTTATGGTGGTCTAGGCATGCAGAAACCCTAATTGCTCTTAATGCGAGAATTCAAAATACTACTAACCCTAATTGCTCTTAATGCGAGAATTCAAAATACTACTATCGTACACTCTCCTACTAAAAAAATGTTATAGATATAAATAAGAGGAGAGATTTGGTTAAACTGCTGTAATTTAGGGTTAATTGCATACATGTTTCTGCAAATATGTCGAACTGCAAATATATTTCTGCAAAATTCAACTTTTCATATTTATCCTTTCAAAAATCTACCGTTATTCAAATATGCCCCTACCGTCCATCTCTGTTAAAATAGTTGATTTAACTCTAGGTTAAATGCTTAACTTTGGTTAGATTAAAAATTAAATTTACATATTTATTCTTTCCATATTATACCTCAAAAAAAAAAAAAAAAATTTATTTTGATGATAGAATTTTATGATTTTTGGAGAGGGGCATTTTTGTAATAAGTATAATGGTATTACTTTTGGAGGGATATATTTGTAAGGGGGTAAAAAAGTCATTTCACATCGAATCTGTTAAAAAATAAACAGATTCCAAACGGGAATTAACCAGAGGGGCATATTTGAAGAACTTTGGATTTTTGAAGGGATAAATATGAAAAGTTGAATTTTGCAGGAATATATTTGTAATTCGACATATTTGTAGGGATATATATGTAATTAATCCTAATTTATATAGCACATATTTATTTGATATATTGTAATAAAATTTATCTAGAACATGAATTAAATTAGTATAATATTACTTTCCAAACTCCTTATAACTAGGTTGAATCTTCAAATTAACTTTTGTCAGTAATCAGTTTTACATTGAATATACAGGATTGGTATGAATGGTTGGATGGAATCAAAATGGTATACAATTAATTATTTTTTAATACTTACCTGCACCCGTTGCACTCATGCACCTTACGTACCATTTTTAATCAACTTATCCATGCGAACTCATACTTCAATCTTATCGCTCCAATAGTCGAAGTTCAATATGTAAATATGATGTATGGGTTGGTACAAATGGGACCGTAAATACTGTTGTATAATTATTTTTTCAAATTAATTTTTTTAGTAAAATAATTTAAACTCGAAATACTATGTATATAGCAAAGTTTAGATGAAGCCTGTGAATGTCGAGACATGCGTAAGCAATGTCCTAAAAGCGAGATTGCCCCTCCACGTGCGAGGCTCCGACAATTACTCCTAACGATATAACGACCACTGTCCACCCCGTCGGTAATGATTCCGGAATGGTGCGTAGCGAACCCAACGACTTTAAGAGATCCAGCAAGAATAAGACTTAAATCAAAATGAGAAGTAGCAAAAATGTAAATCTTAGTGTTGTAGTACTCTGTAATATAGAGGAGAGTAAGCTTAGCCCAAAATAATTTTTACCAAGCTCTCTTGCTCTCTCTATATAGAGCCCAACGGGAGAGAGCCCATTAACTCACCAGGGGACAAGATCCAACGGTAAACTTTCTCGGGCAGCCTACAAGACCCTTCCCAAGGAAGGCTCTTGGGTAGCCCGAGATGGCTCTGTAATATAGATAGTTTTCAATATAAAACTATAATCTAATTTTATTATAGTAATAATATATTTGTTGATATTTGAATAAAATCTATAAATATGATAACCTAATCAGTCGAGATATCATTTTCCTATCGAATAATTTATTACTGGATTATTTATTTGGACATCCACTAGGGACAAGAATTTTTTAATATACTATACGAGATATATATATATATAGGGATAATTGCCTGTGTACCCCTGAAATATGAAGAAATATCTGATTTACCCCTCTTATTTTTTTCTTTCCAATATACCCTTCATACGTTCCACCGTTATTAAAAATATCCCTACCGTTTCCTTTTGTTAAGTTAACTAGGGTTAAACTAGAGTTAAATAATAATCGGAGTTGAAAACTATCAGATATACCTATTTTGCCCGAGTTTAGGATTTAGGGTTTAGGGTTTAGGATTTTTTAGGATTTTAGGGTTTAGAATTTAGGGTTTTAGGGTTTAGGATTTAGGGTTTTTTAGGGTTTAGGGTTTTAGGGTTTAGGGTTTAGGATTTTTTTTGGGTTTTAGGGTTTAGGGTTTAGGGTTTAGGGGTTTAGGGTTTTAGGATTTTGGGTATATTTGAAAGGGCAAAATAGTAATTACACACAGATAACGGCAGTTCCAAACGGTACACTAACAGAGTTTAACTTCAGGGGTATTTTGGAAAGAAGTTGGAACGTAAGAAGGGTAGTTTTAATATTAGCTTTCTAAGAGGGATAAATCTGAAAACAGGAAAATTTTTAGGGGTACGTAGAAAATTGCCCCATATATATATATATATATATATATATATATATATATATATATATATATATATATATATATATATATATATTCGGAAAATTTCGCTCTACCCGTTATATATTCTTGGCTCAGTCGAGACTCATCTTATATTTTGAACTGGTGGATGATTCTGATACTAATTTGTGACACCCCCAGAATATCGATTAGTCCTATATATAAGGTATAAATAGGATTAAATTTTTTAATCCAGCTATAATATTTTAGATGATGGTTAGGCCTAAAAAATTAAAAAAATTAAACGTGTTAGAACTAGAATAATTCTAAAATAGATGATCCTGAAAAGTTCGAGCGTCACATTAATTTAGCATATCCCACAAATCTCCATTAATTTAGCATATCCCACAAATCTCAAAAAAGGAGAGACACAAATCTCAAAAGGAGATACAGAGGAGATTTCTAACCTTTTGAAAACTTAATTAATTCCCTTGCAAAGTCTCAAACGCTAGATATATATGTACCAGTAAATTAACAAATATGAAAAACTTACCAGGTCAACACTAATAAAAACCTAATTAAATAAATATTATTAATAAATTCCTGGAGTATTTGCTAGGTAGATAAACAGATTAACTAATTAATTTATACCTCGATCATGTGGTACAATTCGATAGAAATTATAACACCCAGACAAAGAATTATAAAAAGGTAGGCAAGTGTCCAATTCGATAGAAATTATAACACCCAGACAAAGAATTATAAAAAGGTAGGCAAGTGTCCTTAATTAATTCTCTCTTCCTTTTATTATATAGTTTTAATCATTCTTATATAAATTATGTGTTTCTTAACTATTGTACTGAAAAACAGATTGGAAGGACCTACCATGTCGAATTCTCCTTCCATTTTGACTTCTTTTCTTGTTTTACTGGTAGTTTTTGATATTCATTATCAAACTACGCATGTCTCCGCTTTGGATTGGCCATCTCCCTTAAAGTTGGCAAGGATTCAAATGTACTTGAAGAAGATAAATAAGCCTGCTGTGAAATCCATTGAGGTAAGATCATCGATAAACATGTACAAGTTGATAGTTTTGATCAATCTACTTTATTGTTTAAGTCCTTTCTGAAACAAGTTTTAGAAGATCGATCCGTCTTTTCGATATATACAAGAGGTCTGAGTTTATGAGATCCACATATCTTAGCTAGATATCTATTAGTGTTGTGATCATTCTGAATAGTTTATTAGTAATGATAATCTTTTTTTAAAAAAAAAAAATAAAAAAAAAATTTATTACATGATTTACTTAATTTATATATGCAGAGAGATGGAGATATCATTGACTGCGTTCCTATAGATAAACAACCAGCACTTGATCATCCTTTTTTGAAGGACCACAAGATTCAGGTGCCATACTGTTATCATCTTAATTACTTCTTGCCTTATTATATATATATATAAATATATAGTGCCAGAGAGAAAATAGAGTTTATATATTTTTAAAAGTACATATCTAATTATGATTGTAAATTTTTTATCATTAAATTTGTATTGAGATTTGTGCTATTGAAAAATCTACTAAAGAGAGAGAAAGAAAAATTGCAATAGTACGGATCTCAATATAAATTCAATAGTAAAAAATTTACAAGCATAGCTGGACTTATACTTTTAAAAATATATAAGCTCTACTCTCTCTTCTTTTATGAGTATAGATCTCTGCGTACTCACAAGTTTTCGACTTTTGGATGAAGGGTTGTGCAGTTAGAATTATTATGGTCCTCTAAAGTTTATAGTATTTTACCAACAACCCACTAAATTCTAGAAAACCACTATCATCCTAACCGCATATCTTTTCATCCAAAAGACGAAAATTTATGAGTACCAAAGAGTTTATACTCATAAGAATATAGTACCTTTACTCTCTCTCTCTCTCTCTCTCTCTCTCTCTCTCTCTCTATATATATATATATATATATATATATATATATATATATATATATATATATATATATATATATATATATATATATATATATATATATATATATATATATATATATATATAATAGAGCTTATATATTTTTAAAAGCACAAGCCCAATTATGCTTGTGAATTTTTTACCATTAGATTTGCATTGAAATTCGTGTAATTGTATTTTTTATTTCTCTTTAATTGACTTTATAATAATACAAATCTCAACGCAAATCTAATATCAATGCAAATCTAATGATAAAAAATTTACAAATATATTTGAATTTATACTTTTAAGAATATATAAGCTCTTATATATATATATATATATATATATATAAGAGTAAGTCATCCGTGCTTTCGAATTAAAGCACGGAGGCTTTCATGGCTGTAAATTATTATCAATGATAGGACTTCCGATTTGACGATCGGCTCCGTTAGATATGATCTACGCTATTAGAACTATTTAGAAATCAAATTTCATAATTTTTTGATATTATTTATCATAGTCTAAAAAATAACTATTTTAACCATTGATGTGGTATATTTTTAAGTTCAACGGTGTAGAATAACTCAAATTATATATGTGAAATTTTAATAGAAAATTCTACTTAATATCAAGAGTAAGATCAAAATTTTCGATTTGAAATTCAAACTTTTCATCACGATTTTTTATAAATTTTATATATATATATATATATATATATATATATATATATATATATAGAAAGAGAGAGAGAGAGAGAGAGAGAGAGAGAGAGAGAGAGAGAGATCACCCCACGTGCAAGGATTAGATGATATTTAATAAGTGTTTTTATTAAACCTATT
>CM055080.1:152993-297993 GCA_029204045.2 Tillandsia leiboldiana | reverse complement strand
TTTAGGAAATATTTCCCAAGAATATTTTGGGTATATGAAAATATATTTTCAAAAAAACTGACGGTCAACTTACGACGGGAGGTTATTGCACAATTCGATAATTACGAGGGGACAGGTTGTCGACTTTTAAATGATAGGGGCGTAAAGTAAAAAAACGGAATATGACAGGGGAGTTTTCTGTAATTTAGTCATATAATTTTAATAAAATCGACATTTATCTCACAATTAATTAGTATAATATAATGTTTCTGATTTAACAGGCTGATGGATATCACAAAACTGGGTGCTACAATTTGCTATGCTCAGGATTCGTGCAAACAAACAAGCAAATATACATTGGAGGGCCTATTGAGACAATATCAACATACAATGGTGATCAAAATGAAATCACACTTCTCGTATGGAAGGTACTTGCGTGTGTGTGTCTATATATATATATATATATATATATATATATATATATATAGTATATTAAAAAATTCTTGTCCTAGTCGATGTCCAAATAAATAAGAAAAATGCTACTTGTACATCCGTAAGGGGTGTACATCTCACACTCCCACCCATCTAAGGGTAGGGGTGTGATGAGTGGTCACTTAATGTGATCCGTAAAAAACATCGATACCATTAAAAGGGTGGAGGTGTAGGATGTACACCCCTTCGGGATGTACATGTAGCATTACTCAATAAATAATATATACAGTAATAAATTATTCGATAGGAAAATGATGTCTCGACTGAATAGGTTATCATATCTATAGATTTTATTCAAATATCAACAAATATATTATTACTATAATAAAATTAAATTATATGGACATATTTTTGTAATATTTTTGTATAAGTGTTCTATCTATATTTTATTTATATTTAAAATTAAATTATAGGGATATATTTTTAACACACATTATAATAATGTGTCACTATACACTCTAGTGACACTAATTATAAGTGTCAGTATTTTTACTAGCGGCACTTTTTTTAGATTTTAAAAACACTTAAAAGTATTATTATAATATAGTTTTGTTGTAGTGTATTAATGCTTATATTTTATGAGTCCGTCCGGCTACTATACTCTTATGAGTAAAAATTTTTCGTGCTCATAAGTTTTCGATTCTTGGATGAAATAATGTATGGTTGGAATTATAATAGTTTTCTAAAATTAACACTATTTTATCAACAACTCACTAAACCCTAAAGAAACTACTATTATTTTAACCGCACATCTTTATTTTTATCCAAGAGTTATTTATACTCATAAAAGTACAATAATCCTACGCATATTATATATATATATAAATATAGAATTATGCTAGAATACTATCGATAGCAACAAGCCATTGGTGCTATTAAGTTTTTAGCCGTTGGATGAAAAAATATCCGGTTGGGATTATAGTAGACCCCTAGGATTTACTAGGTGGTTGGTTGAATAGTAAAAATTTTAGAGGACCACTATAATCCCAACCGCATATTTTTTCATCCAATGGCTGAAAACTTGATAGCACTAATTGTTTGGTGCTATCGATAGTATTCTAGCCGGACTCTATATATATATATATATATATATATATATATATATGAATAGTAAATAATTGATTCAATATTTACTATAGTTGTTAGATCACAATTTTGATCAGGATTTAAAGACGGGAGATTGGTGGTTAGGGTGGGGTGAAAACAGTGTCGTTGTAGGCTACTGGCCCTCTAAGCTGTACAGGCACCTCTCGGCCTACTCGACATCAGTGGGATACGGGGGAGAGATAGTTGACGTGAGGGGCAACGGGCAACACACGCAGACGCAGATGGGGTCGGGCCACTTCCCAGCGGAAGGGTACCGGAGAGCCAGCTACTTTCGCAATGTCCAGCTCGTCAGCTCCAGAAACACCCTCTACTCGCCGCGGTCCCTCTCCCCTGCCGTCACCGACGCTAATTGCTATGATATCGCGGTCTCCTCCCACACTGCCTGGGGAACTTATTTCTACTACGGCGGGCCGGGCAGAAACCCTAACTGTCTCTGACAGCACAAAGCAAAGTGTGTACATGTGCGCGCGCACGCGTGTGTTTTTATAAAGAATATATATAAGTGTACACCCCATAAGAAATATATATTTTACACCCCATTCCATTCTGAAGTAGAATGAATTTCACCCGTCACTCGATGTAACGGGTGGGGGTGAATACCCACTCCAGAATAAGATGGGGTGTAGGATATATAAGGGTGTACACCTAACATCACCCTTTTATAAATGGTTGTAATGTAGTAAGCGTGATGCGCATTAATTAATTTACAAACTAATTAATGGTTGTACTTATTATAATAAATTTTATTAGCAATCAGCGTATAAATTAAACACAAAATCAATATGTGATCACCATACAAAAATAAATATCAAAAATACGAATAAAATGAAAAATACAGATTTACATAAAAATAATTTTACAAAAAAAAAAATTATGGACGAAAAAAAAAGATTTCACTATATCGAAATAAAAGGAATACAAAGTTTATATCATCGTACAATTTCTCGATCTAGAAGGACAAAAAAAAAATTTCTAATCTTAACGGATTTTTTTTTAGCGGATCTTATTCGTACCGCGGGGTATCTAATGAGCTTCCAGTAGATTAATTTGTTTTGTCCTTCATCATGTACTAACTTGATTAAGTAAAATAATTATGATGATTCCATTGTATGCCACCCATGACAATGTTGATTCATTCTCATGCATATATGCTCTCTGTTGTTAACTAAAATTCCATAGTTCATTCTCATACCAACTGCCTTATCGAACGTCTTATGAGTGGAAAATAATAGTACAATAATTAATAGATAATTTCAGTGCAACAATCAAACAGTAATGTATGTTGGATGTAAAATATTAAAATTTTTCATTGAGCTTATTTTAATATTACACTCCTAGTAATTAAATTGTAAAAATTAATTGCTACCACAAATACGTACGTAAAAGATCTAGTTTGTTTGGTATAAAAATACGAAAAAAAAAAAAAACATATATAAATAATTTATAACACATGCCAATGACGAAAGAGGGAGTAAAAAATTTTATTTTTATCAAGGCAGAGGCAAAAGTTGCCTCACTCATAAAATTTCAGTCCAATATTACACTATATTTATTTTTGATACACGGCACAAATTCATAAGAAGAAAATAAGATATTTATGTTAGTGGCTAAGTCCAACAAAATAAAAAGTAATCTTAATAAAATAAAAGATAATTCTTATTTTACTCAATAGATTATCAAAATAGATCATAGAGTCAAAAAAAAAAAAAAAAAAATTGTTGCCAAGAATTTGACGCATATCTAACGGAAGATTTTTCTAAAAATTATTGCCGGCGAGGAGAACAGCAGTAACAAGCTCGCCAACAAGGAGATTGACGGCTATGAGCTTACCGGCGAGGAGATCAGCGACAAAGAATTCACCGGCGAGAAGATCGGTGACGAAGGAATTACCAGCGAGAAAAACGACAGTTACAAGCTTGCCGCGTGGCGAGGATATTAGCGACGAGGGGCTTACCAACGAGGAGATCGAAAGAAAGAGAGAGAGAGAGAGAGAGAGATGGGGAGAGTGTGGTTTGGGAGAGGGGATCGAGAGAGGGAATGAATTTTGAGAAAAAGTGAGGGAGGAAATTAATGGGTTTGAATAAGTGAGCATGTGAGATTGAATGGATTTTGAGGGGAAGTGAATAGCTTTTGAGGGGGAAGTGAGCCTCAACTCTTTTTCACGGGAATAGTTTTGTTTAAAATAACAGATGGGATCTATTATTATTATTTTTTTCAGAATTATTAAATTAAAATTAAAATAATTAATTTTATAAATGGATAAGAAAAAAAATTTACACTATCTTAATTTTTAAAATTTTAAACTATATATATATATATATATATATATATATATATATATATATATATATATATATATATATATATATATATATATAGAGTTGGGCTGGAATGCTATTGATAGCACCAGCCCAACTTTGCCACCCATTTTATACTCTTTGGATTGCGTTGAGATTTGTGAAAGCTATTTAATGAAAAAAAGAAAAAAGAAAAAATAAAAAGAAAAAGTAAAAATTAAATAGCTTTCACAAATCTCAACGCAATCCAAAGGGTATAAAATGGGTGGCAAAGTTGGGCTGGTGCTATCAATAGCATTCCAGCCCAACTCTATATATATATATATATATATATATATATATATATATATATATATATATATATATATATATATATATATATATATATATATATATATAGTGGGTGTTAAATTTTGAAAAGTAATTTTAAATCTAAAAATAATTTTTTGGTTTAATAGAACGTTTGTTAACTTCTTTTTAATATCTGATTGAGATTTTTAAAATTTATTTTTTAATTTTTGAGCCCTAAAATAAAAAATAGTTAAAATGTGCTTCTTAAACTGTAATTCTGATTTTGGATTAAAATTTTAAAATTTTATTTTAATTTTTGATTTAAATTTTAAATTTAAATTTAAATTTAAAATTTAAAATTTTATATTTTATATTTAAAATTTAAAATTTTATATTTTATATTTAAAATTTAAAATTTTAAAAATTTAAAATTAAAATTTAAAATTATATTTTAATTTTTAAATTACAAAATTTAAATTTTTAAAATTCAAAAGAGAAGAAAAAAAATCTAAGCTATGTTAACTCTTAAAATTTTAAACTATATAAATAGTCATTGAAATAATCTTTCAACTTAATTTCATTATTATTATTTTTTTATCGAGGCTATCTTAACTCAATTTAGGAAACCAAATTACATTATACTTTTTCTCAACCATGGCATTCATTTAGGAAAAAAAAATATTTATATTAATGGTTAAGTTCCAATAAAATTAAAAATAATTTTCATAAAAAAAAAATAATTTTTACTTAATTAAATAGATTGATCAAATTAGATCATAGTAAATAACAAAAAAAAAAAAAAAAAAAAATTGTCGCCAAGAATTCGACGCATACCTAACAGCAATTAATAAAGATTTTTCTAGCTTATTGTTCCACTGGTGTGACTAAAACTGGACCCGTGATGTGTCTTTGCTGAGAGGGCACCGACCAACTGAATTTCCGGGGTAATTATGTTATCCAAAAGTTAAGATATAGACAACTTAGGTTACATATAAGTCCCGGCCCACGCTATGCACGTAGATAGGTTATTTGTCACTCAATTTTTACCATTTATTTTTTAGTGGTGAATTAGTTATTTGAATTATGGTTTGGAGTCTCAATCGCTTTTTCTGAGATTGCTTTCTATTTGTTTCATATTAGTACTAATAAGTTGTTGCGATGGAGAATCTTAGTTTTATTTTATTAGAGTGTATTTCATAAAAGATATGTCCTTTTTGTCACGTTATGAAAACTATCGAAATCAGATTTTTAGTGGGCTGATTATAGTTGTAGGTACAATTTTCTTCTACATTTGATTCATATTTGATTGAAGGATAAGAAGAAATAAAGGGGTTATTTAAATTGTGGTTTGCCACTTAGGTAGACCCACGCCATATATGTAGATAGATTATTTGCCACTTAACTATTGCCATTTATTTTTTAGTGGTGCATTAGTTATTTGAATTATGGTTTGGAATTCTAATCGCTTTTCCAATCGTTTTCTGTGGCACTACTTTCTATTCTTTTTATATTAGTACTAATGAGCTTTTGCAATAGAATCTTAGTCTTATTTTATTAGAGTGTATTTCACAAAAGGCACTATCAAAATCAAATTTTTAGTGGGCTGATTATAGTTGTACAATTTTCTTCTACTTTTGATTCATATTTGATTGGAGGAAAAGAAGTAATAAAGGGCTTATTTGAATTGTGGTTTGCCACTTAGGTACACCCACACTATATATAGGTTATTTGTCACTTAACTATTGCCATTTATTTTGTAGTGGTGCATTAGTTATTTGAATTGTGGTTTGGAGTCCCAATCGCTCCATGTGGCACTAATTTTTATTCTTTTCATATTAGCACTAATGATGAAACCTTAGTTTTATTTTAGGAAAATGCTATGTGTACATCCGTAAGGGATGTACATCTCACACCTTCACCCATCTAAGGGTGGGGGTGTGATGATGGGTCACTTAATGTGACCCGTAAAAAATATCGCCATCATTAAAATAGTGGAGATGTATGATGTACACCCCTTCAGGGTGTACATGTAGCATGACTCTTTATTTTATTAGAGCGTACTTCACAAAAGTCATGTCCCTTTTGCCACATTATGAAAACTATCAAATCAGATTTTTAAGTGGGATGATTATAGTTGTACAATTTTTATTGTATAATTTTTTTCTACTTTTGGCCCATATTTGGTTGGGGGATAAAGAAGGAATAAAAAAGTTATCCTCCTCTTTATTTTCAAACACACGAAAAAAAAAAAAAAAAAAAAAAAAAAAAGATTGTTATCTCCCTTTTAATGGGCTATTCAAGAATAGGCCGTTAAGGAGGATGCTAACAATTTCCCCCCTTAGGTGAGAATAGGATTGTTTCCACCCGGAAACAACTTTACTCCTTTTAAAAAATAAAAATTAACTAAATAAATAAAAAAATTTAAATTTAAATATTAAAAATTTTAAAAATTTTTAACTTTAATATTTTATAAATCTAAAATTTTTTTAAAAAAATTAAATTTTAAAATTTATATAAATTTTTTATATACAAATTTTAAAATTTTTAAATTTTTTATAGAAGTTTTTTAATTTATATAAATTTAAAAATTAAAATTTTTGCATCCTCTTCGCACATTCTTCGAGACAATTAAAATTTTAATTTTTATATTTTATAATTTTTTAAATTTTTAACTTTAATTTTTAATAAATTTATAAAATTTTAATATTTATTAATTTTAAAATTTATACAAATTTTTAAATTTTTAACTTTATTTTTTAATAAATTTTTAAATTTAAACGTTATTATTTAAATGCTAAAATTTAAACTTTAATTTATACAAATATTAAATATTATTTAATTAATATTTTACATTAATTAATTAGATAAAATATTATTATTTTAAAATTATAATTACTCTTATTCTTACTATTCCAATCTAACTATCCAAATACTATTTTTTATTCCTAAAAACAATTTAATTTTTATCCAAATACAAAATTAATCTTAATCTGTTTATTCTTAAATTTATATCTATCCCAGATATAAAAAAATTTATACTTTTTAAATTTATTCTCGAATCAAACGGAATCCCAAAAAATATATGTACACTCAAACTAATCAATAAATAATAATAATAATAATAATAATAATAATAATTATAAAAATATTATTATAAAATAAAAAGGAAAGAAAAAGAAAATACTGTAGTTGACGGTTTCGTAAGGACGTGTGGAATTTGTCACAAGCGGATGAATACCAATAGACTTAATTGGTACAAGTCAATTAGTTGTCATTAATTATTGGAACTAGAGGATAACAAAAATGAGCAATGCTACATGTACACCCCATTTGGGGGTGTACATCGCACACCCCGCCCATCCAATGGATGGGGTGTGGTGAGGGGTCACTTCACAATTTGTGAAGTGACCCCCCCACCTTTAGATGGGTGGGTGTAAGATGTACACCCCTTTTGGGGGTGTACATGTAGCGTTGCTCTAACAAAAATATACCAACTGAATAGCCAAGTAGACAATGAATACCCGGGGACTTAATTGGTACAAGTCAATTGTTCTTAATTATTAAAATTAGAAGACAGTAAAAATTTACAAACTAGATAGCTAATGTATCTAGAAACTAAAATCGGATTGAGTTGTTTATTTTACCACCCTTCTTGCATTGTCTGTATCTTGATGGCTATGAATATTCCTCACATTGCGGATTGGTGTAATAGATCGGATGCACGAATCGATGTTGCGGATCAGGTGCGGATTGATGTTGCGAATCAGATGCGAAAAGAACTACCATAGTACTTTTCTATATTCACACTACTAAACCCCGAGAAAAAAAAATCTCTTTTTCTCTAGTCCTTAATGTTTCTTAACAGAGGAAAAAGGTTATTAGAATCCCTTAAGATATTCTAAATCTCACGTAGAAATAAGAATCTATTAAAATATGAGGAAATACGTTTGTTAAGATATAAAATTGAGATATGTTTCTTAACTAATAAGAAACATATAACTTCTCATCATTATCCTTAACATATAAGAATAAATTGTAATTTTATTCTTAATATATAAAGTTAGATCGGTGTAATATATAAACTTTATTCTTATTATATAAAGTTAGATCGACAAGCTAAGGCAGCGCACACAGCGCACGACCGCACAGCGTCGCCGCACGTGGGGGTGACAGCGGAGGGAATGGCGGTGGTGGTCGAGCCTATGTCGGCGCACCCTGTGCCATCCATCGAGGCCACGAGGTGTGGCACCTCCGAAATTTAGATTAGTTCTATATATAAATGATATAATACGACTAAATCTCTTAACCCGGCTATAGCATTTTGGGTGGTAGCAAGACCCAAGAGGTTAAGAGAGTAAATCGTGCTAGGGCTAGAGTAGCTCTAGGATTGGTGACCTCCTGGGAAGTTAGGGCGTCACAGTTGGTATCAGAGCCATTCACCAACCGGAAATGTGATATGAGACTCGGCTGAGTCAGGGTTATATAGCGGGTAGAGCGAGGCTCCTCGGCTAATGATTGTTGTGGGTGGAGTGCAGCTCCCCCACAAGGTCGGCTAAGGCTAGCGAGACAAGTCTCACATCGCCTGGTGCTTGTGAGTGTGTTGAGCCTGACGTGGACGTCAAGGCTTAAAGGGGGGATGAATATGACACCCCCGGAATTTGGATTAGTTGTATATATAAATGATATAATAGGACTAAATCTCTTAACCCGGCTATAGCATTTTCGGTGGTAGCAAGACCCAAAAGGTTAAGAGAGTTAAGCGTGCTAGAGTTAGAGTAGCTCTAGGATGGGTGACCCCCTGGAAAGTTGGGGCGTCATACGAGGGAGATGCCCTAGCGAGCTGACTCGGTTGTATCTGATGCCGAGTATGTAGTCTAGAAGGCGGAGCAGGATAGGGCGATGGAGAGCCTCGCCAACTTTCAGAAGTTCCTTCCGCCTACATTCAGCGACGAGGGCTCGGACCCGATGATAGTAGAGTCTTAAGTTGACTCCATGGAGAAGCTGTTCGAGAACCTACGGGTGCCGAAGCGGGACCGGGTGATGTTGGCGGTCCCCCTCCTCAACAAAATGGCACACCGTTGGTGGAAGGTCGAGGTAGCAAGGCGGATTGATGCCGCCTTGTCACGCCCCGGGGTCGAAACTGTCACCCGGGCTCGCCAACATATCCGCCGCCCATACGGAAAACCCCGTATAGACGAAGCGCCTAACCTACAAAAAGAAGGATACTACAGATATACAGATATCAGAGCTGAAAAATAAACCTGCAAAAAGAAGGATACTACAGATATACAGATATCAGAGCTGAAAAATAAACTACTGAAATAAGATAATACAACTGTCAAATAGTACAAGTCTGAACCTCACTACAAAAGTCTCTCAAAAGTAACTAACAATAATAACCCAGCAGACTGTACTACTAAGCTCCAAAAAGAGGGTATGTTGATCCGCAGAAGACTCTGCAAAACAAAGGAGAGGAAAGAGGAAGGGGACGGGGAAAACCCCCCAGCGGGTGTGAGAACTACACCAACACGTAGTTCTCAGTGGGTACCGCCACCAAGCCCGACGGTCTGCCCACTAAGTCTACTAGAGGCATAAGATAACAGGAAAACTGTAATAATGTAAGGATAAGCTAGAAAGAGTCTACAGCTATCATGCCTCTATCTACAATGCTCAAAGGGTGATACAGATGAAAATGATGCATCGACTCTAACCCACAATACTCAATCAACCCAATCACAGTGACTGCCACATAGGGTCCAGTCAAACCTGCGCCCACCTACTGCCATTACATCTACGGAGGACTGGACTTACGTAGGGCGTCCGTGATTGCCAAAACTGGCCCAGCCAAAGGGACTGCGTCGATAAGTCACGATAGCAAAGTAACAGGCCCAGCTCTGGAGCGGCACTCGAGGGGCGCGACCCCACCGAGGAAAGTATTCGCGCATCTCTGTCGAGCTCAATATGACTCGTGTAGGCTATAATCCAAATCAATGATCAACAAGATCAACAGTGCCCAAAACACATCTCTAACTCACTAGCTGGAAAAACTCGACAGCCAGGACTGCCGTCCACCCAACGGCTCCCCAACGCAGAACACCAACTCACAGATGACACAGAACGGACCGACACCATAAGGGTTCGGAAACCCCGTTAGGTCGGTGCCTAGAACCCCAATCAAACAAGAACAAACTCCAGGCTCCGCCTTTCGAAGTTCTCGGCACCTTACAGTTCGGAAAAAACAACGTCCCTCGGTAAAATATACGGAAGAAACCAACCAGGGTCCGAAAGTTCCGGGAGACCATCACCTTCGACCCTATCAAACAAGAATAGGTTCCAGGTACAGCCCCCGTAACTTTCGTCCCGAAATAAGGGAACGACCCCTAGAACGCAGGTCACCCAAACTCTCTCGGGGGAGGAAGTTTGTAATAAAAGATGACAGTTATTACTGAAAACTATTTTAATTTGAGAAACCCAATTTAATATATTTTAGTTCTTTAATAAAATAAGTTCAAATAAGTTTTATTTTCCAAACCCCGAAGGGCTATTGCCTTCACCCAAATCAAACAAGAATATGCTCCGACGACCCCTCGAAGTTTGGAAGAAAAATATTAGTTTACAGAAATTATGTGTGTCCAAAAACAGTCTGGGTTCTAGGTCCAGCTATCACTAGTATACCACTGTCATTAACATAGTGACGACAAATAAACTAGAGAAATACGACAACTCGGGACCACCGTTTACCCAAACGGCTCCCGCCACCAATACAAGACTAGCTATATCTACCAGGCTCCACTCGGCCCCCAAGCACGAGTGTAACATGCATACCACACTAAAATAAATCCCGACCACTCGGCCCACTACCCGGGCGAGGAAAACACTATGTCCAGGAATAGAATACGAAGTGTGGATGTCTAAAGCATAAATAAACCTAGCCCAAGTGAGAGTTTTCTACTAGTCCGGTTATACATGCAACATATGACAGGGTGCTAGGTCAAGTTCAATATTAATATTTAATCAACACAGATATGAAGTAATAATCAACATGATCAGAGTCACCACACTAGAAAATTCTATCTGATACAACATGCTTTCTAACACTGCTCGGATAATATATGTACACTAACAAATATAGAGTTAGAGATGTGGTGACCCGGATCTCTGCAGGGCTTCTACAGTGTGACCAGCAGCTTCTGGAGGCCTATGTGGCGTATCAGCGGTGTTTCTGCACTAATTTGGACACAAGTGTTGGACTTCGGGTGTTAAATGGATCATATAAGAGATCGGAGGACCCCGTTGGATGTTTAGAAGTAATTTCGCGCGAAGCGGATATTAAAAATGGACTCAGCGCGAAGTTTGGACCAAGAAACACCTTTCCGGATGCCTTCGGCAATTTTTAGGAATGAAATTTGGCAAATCGGACACCGGATTTGGACTCAACACGCGAAAACGATCAAAATAGACTATTTACTTGCTTTTTTCGGAGTTTGGAACAGTAAAATTACTGTTCACGGCCGGAACAGTGATTTCGGCGACCGGCCGGCGGCGGGCAGCGGCGGAGCGCGACGGCGCGGGCTCGGGCAGGCGGCGGGCAGGCGCGCGTTCCACGTGCGAGGCGTGCACCAGGGGAGAGACACGTGGCGGCTGGTTATTGGAGTGGTGTCGTGCGCGCGGTCCACGCAGGGAGCGGAGCAGGTGACCGGGGCAGGTGGCCATACACGCGGGGCAGGCTGGCAGCAGGTGGGCACGGTTCCCAAGGCGTTGACGCGGGGGACCCGTGGGTGGGAGCGCCACGTGTCAGCGCGTGGTTGGCTGGCGCCAACCACCCGCACTGTGGACGCGGGCCACGCGACGCAGCGTGGGAAGCTGAGTTTGGTGTTCGCTGTTTGGGGGCGACGTGGCGGATCCTGGCGGGTTCGGGCGCAGCGGAGCGGGCGCACTATGCGCGTCCGAAATCTTTCGGGCGCCCGAAACTTGGACATGGAGGGAATTTTTGGATTTGTTGAGTTGGGGCTATAAATAGCCCCCTTTGGCCTGCAGTTTGAGGCTTTTCCCGAGCTCTCCTCTCTTTGCAACCTTAAGCAAAGTTGTTCATCTTCCTGTGGATCATCTCGGGGAGAAGTTTGGGATTTTTTGGTGGCACGCAGTTCGAGGTTTGCGGCTTTTCGGCGCAGTGCGACTTTCCTTCACCGGTGATCCCCTTCGTCGCGTTTCGGTGCACAGGCTCCCTTGGCTTACTCAGACCATCGTTTTCGGCGATTTTTGTGGCAGCGTGTTCACGACAGATAAGGCTTCGTTTTTCGTGTTGATCACTTCTCTGCATTCCGAGTTTTTGGCACAGTTCCCGAGGCATCTCTGAGCCACTATTTTGCTGGTGGATTTTTGGACAGCGGAGGCTTGTCGGATTTTTATCTCAGCGCTCATGCATCGGAACGAGACGTTTAAAGACTCGATTGATATCTACTCTTCGAGAGGAACGAACCCATATTTTTATTGGATTTTTATGAGGTCATTTAGAGGGTGAGAATTAATCTTCTTTGCTGCTCTGTTTTCAGCAGAACTGTGTTCTTGAGGGAATGGCTTCCAACGTTGTCCGAATTGTTTCTTGGCCTACAGGTATCAGAACGGGGCGTTTAAATAATCGATTTGGGGCTACTCATCGCAAGGATCGCAACCGAGATTTTTATGGAATTTTTAGAGGACTGTATGCAGGTGAAAATCTCCCTCCTCTCTGCTGGTTGGTGAAAACAGCATATGCTGTTTTTGAGAGTTGTGGTTGTGATGTTTTTGATTCTCGGCTTTGATGTTGTTTGTTGGAACAGTGGTTTGTGCGACTATTTACCGAGGGTGCGGTTCTGACGGATTTGGTTTTCGTGTGGCTGCGTACTTCACCCACTTCGGCTTTGCCTGCGGAATGCATTTCAGGTGGGTGCTTTATTCCGAGAACCGGTGAACGGTTCCCTAATGCTTTATGTTAGAATTGCATGCAGGTGAAGGGTACAATACCTGGGATTGAACGGTAAGCTTAACAATGTCGACTTTATGGGAATTGCAAGATAATAGTTCATATTATGACAATGGTATTAATCAGATATTCATGTTGATGATTAGTGGAAGCTTACCTAAGGCAAGGTTACCCTATATGATTAATTATCATGCCATGTTAGCACATAATCTTTTATGAAGCTGGTTTATGCAATGGGATTGGGCTTTGTAGTTATGTGCAGGTTCTACTCTGAGGAGCGATTATGGATCGGGGATTATGGACAGGTATAGTCATTGATAATTTTGGTAGGAGGTTTATTTTCTTTATTCTTCTTTGAGGACAAATGCATGCTTGTATGGACTTATAGCTAGGCCATCTTTTACTGCTACACTACTTACCGGAATTTGACTTAGGAGAAATCATGTTATCCTTTTCTCCTTCTTGGTTAGTCAGGCGGTCTGTGTTGCTCAGGTGCGAGCAGAGGTCTGGGGTAGTGTAGCCGGGACATTGGTGTCAGGGATGGGTTGTGCTGGATTAAGGCTGGCAGGGTTTTGCGGTAACCGCGGACTTTGGGCGGTTGATCGGAGGTCGGTTATAGGATTTGATTATAGACGGCAGGGTATTGCGGCAACCGCGGATATTGGGCGGTTGACCGGATATTTATTTATGCATCAGATTGGGTATTAGATTTCTCTAGTGGACAGAGTTTCCCACTATTTGAGTACTTTTGTATCTGATTGAGGACCGAGGCTTTCTTTAGTGATTGAGCTTTCCCACTTTGATCAGAGTCATGATCCAGTCCTGCTGATTATGATACTTATGTTACTGGTTACTTACTTTACTCGTGTGGGTCGCTCCCCACGAGTGCCACTCCGGAGTAGGCAATTTATATATGGCCAGTGAGTGCCAGACATTGACTATGGCCAGTGAGAGCCAGACCTTGAGTATCGGTCAGTGAGTACCGATTTGTTAGCAGATACTTGAGACAGTTTGAGCAGACAGTGCCAGTTTTTGCTGGTCCATCGATTGGGTTTATTCAGGCATTTACCTTATTGTTGCACTCGTGTCAGGGGGGGACCGAGTAGAGTCTAGTGGCTGTGTGTAGACCAGTGCTAGTGTTGTTGGGAACCGTTTGGGGTTCGACGGTGGTCCCGTGCTCGTTGTGAGTTCTTTGACCATTGTGTGAGAGGTTGAGCATCTTGAGTCTATCCGTTTTGAGAGAGAGGGCATGGATTTTGACTATAGCCTGCATGAGCCACTACTCGATAGCGAGTTAGTCCGTTTGGACGCCCTACATAATTCCTGCCCGTCAGCGGAAGGTGGTTGTAGGTGGGCGCAGGTTTGACTGGACCCGATATGGTAGTCAGCTCGATTGGGTCGATTGAGCACCACGTGTGCGAGTGTTGCATATCCTTATCAGAGTTTTCCCATTTGAGCTTTTAGATAGAGGCATGGTAGCTGTAGAGTGTCTCCAGCTTCGTCTTTCAGTTTTATTGCATTGGTCATCTTTTGCCTCTTATGGACTTGGTGGGCAGATCGTCGGGCCTGGTGGCGACACCCACTGAGAACTCATTTTTGATGTAGTTCTCACACCCGTTGGGGGTTTCCCCCCTTTTTGTCCCTTCTCTCTTTTGCTTTGCATAGTCTTAGCGGGTGTTGCTGATTCTGCGGTTGCTGTTCGAGGCGAGAGAGTCGCGAGCTAGATCCCTACCTATCTTTGGAGAGTAGCGGTACCCCTTTCAGAGGAGATCTTCAGTACAGTCGGTAGATTAGTGTTTTATTTTCTCTTTGAGAGACTGATGTATTGTGAGGATCTGACTTGTACTGAGAGGCTGTACATTGATGTATCATTTATTTATTCAGGATTACCTCCCTGTTGAGTCCAGAGATTTGTATTTGAGGTTATTATATGATTATCATTTATGGGAGATGGACTTTGTACCTTTATTTCCAGTTGTTCAGACCATTGGTTTAATTTTACAGCAGTTTTATATTTTAGCTCTGATTTCTGTTTAGCTGTAGTATCTTTTCTTGCAGGTTAGACGCTTCGCCTGTGCGGGTGTTGCATAGGTGGCGGATCTGTTGGCGAGCCCGGGTCGCAGTTTCGGCCTCGGGGCGTGACAAGAGAACCGTACACCGGTTTTGGAGACGAAGCAACCCACCTGAAGCGCACGTCAATCCAAGACCCAAAAAGGCTGAAACTGAACGGAGACAATTCTCGGATTCCCACGATTCCAACGAGTTCAAAAATACCAGAAAACTCCTCCTGGGTACAAAGATACGGTCCAAACAGTGCAATAAGCAAAAATTCCCACAAACACAAGCTGCTGTAAAATCTGTCCCAAAGAAGCTTAATTAACACCTGCGAGATAATCTCTAAAAATTCCAATAAAAACACGACGGCGATCCTCGCGAAGAGTAGATATCAATAGAGTCCTCACAGACCGAAATCCGATACCCGAGCGCAAAGATAAAAATCCGACAAGCCTTCGTTATCCAGAAAAATCACTAGTAGGAAAGGGGTTCAAAGATGCCTCGTAAACCATGCCAAGAACTCAGAATTAAGCAAGGTGATCAGGAAAGGGGTTCAAAGATGCCTCGTAAACCATGCCAAGAACTCAGAATTAAGCAAGGTGATCAACACAGAAATCGAAGGCCTACCTCTCGTGAAACCGATGCCATAAAAATCGTCCAAAAATTCCTTCGGTTTAGCTCTGGGGACCTCGTGGACTGAAATGCGACGAAAAAGGCCTCCGAAGAAAGAACGGCGCAGTGTGCCGAATCGCAGAAATTGCCGATGTCGAGATCTCCAAAAATCATCAATTCTCTGTGGGAGATGGGGAATAAGAGAGAGAAACCACGGCCAAAAGGGCTCAGCTCGAGTTGCTACAAAAAAGAAGAAAATGAGAGAGTGAGGGAGGTATTTATAAAGGAGAAAGGGGAAAAAAAAATCACCCCTTTGGGGTGTGTTTTCGGGCGCCCGAAACATTCGGGCCCCGAAAAATGCACCCAGAACCCCTCTCCGCACAGCGCCCGGATCAGCCCGGGCGCGACACGTGTCCCGACAGCAGGGCGGGGGTGGTTCGGCGCCCGCCAATGGGGGGACGCCATGTGGCGCCCCCCGTGTGGGCGCCATACCGCCCGTGCCTGCCCGTACCTGCCCCGTATTTTCTCTGCCAATCAGCGTGCGCCACGTGGCCCTCCTCAGCGCTCGCTGCGCCCGGCGCATGCGCCAAGTCCATGGACCGCGCACCCGCAGAGCCGCGTGGATCGAGCTGCGTGAACCGACGAATCCGAAGCTGCCACGTGGCTCCGCCCTGGTCCACGGCTCCCCGCGCATGCTCCCATAGACCGCGCGCGCGTGAGCCGGCCAATCCTGGGCTGCCACGTGTCTCCCATCGGTCCACAGCTTCCCCCATGCACCAAAAAGCGCAGAAAACTTTCGGGGGTCCGTTTTTGGGCATCCGGACTCCGAAAAATGCAAGTAAATAACTGATTTCTGGCGTTTTTCTGCGCTGAATCCAAATCCGGTCTCGGATTAGCCTGAAACCCTTTCTAAAATTTGACGAAAGCAGCCGAAGGACGGGCTTGATCCAGAAATCTCACTGACTCCGTCCAATGCGTCCATTTGACGCGTTGCGGGTCCGACACACCAATAATAGATGTTCCATTACCTGGGTTATGGGGAAAGCTGCACGGGGATCGGGGTCACCACACGCCTTACCACCACCAACTTGGGAGAAGTTTCGGGAGCTCCTCTTTGCTACTTATTTTCCTGACAACGCCAAACAACAGATGGAGGAGGACTTTAAGAACCTCAAGCAGCGGAGTTGCTTAGGGTAGGAGTATGAGTATGATTTCTCCCGCATCGTCAGCTGCCTCCCCTCTATCGTGCGCAGTAAGTGGGACAAGGTGCGGTGTTTTGAGCAGGGCCTTCGACCCAACATTTATTCGAAGGTCTAGCTACTGAATATCGTGATCTATTAGGAGATTGTTTATAGATCCCGTCTGGTGGAACGGGGTGAGGTCGTGGTGCACCGAGAGCACGAGACCTACAAAAAGGGCAAGGGGAAGGAGAAGAGGAGACAATCGGGTGGCTATGGAGGTTAGATTGACTTCAAGCGGCCCCCCAAGCATCTGCACCAGCAGCCGCACACTCGTTGGTTCCGACAGCCCACAACCCTTGAGAGGTACGTTATCTGTGGTGGATCGCATCGACCGTCGTAGTGCGAAGAGCGCCACGTGATATGCTACAGGTTTGGTCGACCAGGCCACCTAGCTTCGGAGTGTTATAGGGGCGTGCCTCCAGCCCTGACGGCTGCGATGATTCAGGGTGCCCCGAGGCAGAACCCGAGGGCAGCACCGGCCCTACCTGGCTGGCGACCAGCTGCACCATGCCATCCACCGAGTGGGCAGATTTTTGCCACTCAGGTGGTGGAGGAGGAGCCGGCCTTGGACGACGTCGTGGCGGGTATAATTTCTATCAATGATACTCGATGCAAGGCATTATTCGAAACAGGTGCATTGCATTTATTCATTAGTATATCCTTTGCCATGACACACGGTTTAGATGTGCTTCAGCCCACGAGTGCTACGGAGGTACGAGTGCCATAGCATTCATTTGAGGTCACAAAAATTGTCCCGTCTATCCCTTGCGGATAGGTGATTGGTTCATGTAAGTGGACTTTTTAGTCTTGAGGCATTTGTGGGACTTCGATATGGTGCTAGAAATGGACTGGCTCTCGAAATATTATGCCACTATTGATTGCAAGAGTCGAGTCATCACTTTTCGGAAGCCAGGGCAGAAAGAATTCGTCTTCAGGGCATGTAGAAGCTTACTGTTCGCCCTGACTGTTTTCGCGTCTCGAGCTAACAAGTTGATCAATAGGGGATGCGTAACTTATTTGGCCACCATTATAGAAGAGCGCAAGGAAGAGCCGACAGTGAAAAATATTCTAGTGGCGTGGGAGTACCCCGATGTGTTTTTCGCGGAGTTGCCGGGCATGCCGAAGAACCGGGAGATCGAGTTCAACATAGACTTGATTTCTGGGACGCCTCCAGTTTCAAAGACGTCTTATAGAATGGCTCCGGCTGAGTTGAAAAAGCTCAACGCTCAATTACAGGACTTGCTGGATAAGAATTTCATTAGACCTAGTGTATCTCCTTGGGGAGCTCCAGTATTATTCGTGAAGAAAAAAGACGGGTCATTACGCCTGTGTGTGGATTATCGGATCAATAAGTTGACGATCAAGAACCGATATTCATTGTTGAGGATCGATGATCTGTTCGATCAATTGCAGGGTTTCTGGATATTTTCGAAGATTGATCTTCAGCCGGAATACCATCAATTAAAGATAAAGCCAGAGGATGTGCATAAAACGGTTTTCAGGGCGCGATATGGATACTATGAGTTCACAGCAATGCCGTTTGGGTTAACCAATGCCCCGGCGGCGTTCATGGATTTAATAAATCGCGTCTTCCAACTATTCCTGGACCGATTTGTTGTGGTCTTTTATGACGACATTTTGGTCTACTCCCGAAGTGACATTGAGCACGGGGAGCACCTTCGACAGGTTTTACAAGTGTTTCGGGAACGGGGCCTATTCGTAAAATTGAAGAAATGCAAATTTTGGCTTCGGAAAATAACTTTTCTTGGTCATGTAATCTCAGAAGCTGGGGTGTAAGTGGACCCCAAGAAAACTGAGGCGGTCAGAGATTGGCCCCGACCAACCAATGTTGTCGAGATCCGTAGTTTTGTAGGGCTTACAAGGTATTAAAGACGGTTCGTGGAGGGGTTCTCCAAAATCACCGCTCCACTTACCGGTCTTACAAAGAAATAGGCTAAGTTTATTTGGAGCAATGAATGTGAAAAGAGCTTCCAAAATCTCAAGGATAGTTTGACATCGGCTCCAATCCTCGCATTACCTACGGTGGGGAAAGATTTTGTGGTGTATAGTGATGCGTTGGGGAGTGGTTTGGGGTGTGTACTTATGCAAGAAGGGTAGGTTATAGCCTATGCCTCCCGACAGCTAAAGAGTTATAAAAAGAATTATCCCACCTACGATCTCGAGCTTGCCGCGATGATATTTGCACTTAAGCTGTGGCGCATTACCTATATGGTGAGCATTGTGATATCTACACGGATCACAAAAGCCTCATGTACCTATTAATTATCCAGAAGGAACCGAATCTGAGGCAGTGTCGGTGGTTTGAGCTACTAAAGGACTACGATGTTAGTATCCTATACCACCCGAAAATGGCAAATATGGTGGTCGACGCTCTGAACAGGAAGTCTGTAGAAAATCTCGCCATGATCATCACCGATGCAAGCAGAAATGCGACAGGTTGGATTGAAAGTTGTGACTTCCGGCGCACCTGCGACACTTATGATCGAGTGCAACCCACCTTGTTGGAGAGAATCAAAGAAAAGCAAGCCGCTGACGAGAAACTCCGAAGGGTGCGGTTTGACATTGAGGGCAAGCGCGCGGTGAATTTTAGTGTGAACTTGGAGGGAGTTTTGAAATTTTGGGATCCCTGAATTTTATCAATAAATTTAATAAAATCTCTAGCTAATTAATTGGCTAAAGTTTCTAGTTTTAAAATTTTCAAATTGCCTATAAAATCTTTAAATAACTCATAGAACCTTATAAATTTGAAAAAATACTTATATATATACTCTTAAATTTTTTGTAAACCTTACAAAATATTCCTTGACCATTCAAATATCTTAATACTTCAATATAATTTAATGGCTATTTTTTAAATATAAAATTATTAAAACATCGTTTTATACTAGCTTAAATTTTTGAAAAATAATGATTGTTTCATATAATTTAACATAATATTATAGCAGGAGATTTTGAGTTCGAATTATTTTAGCCTCCTAGCATAAATAATTTTCTTCCATATAATTCAAGCCTATATCATAAATTTATTAAAAAATTTAAATCTAAATATCAAAAAAATATAAAAATATCATTAGCGTAACACTTTTAACATATTTTACCTCTTAGTGTGGTCCACGAAGATATGGCGCGGTTGATGACAATGGTAATAGTACAGTGTAATTCATAGTAGTGATAACAGCTATAACATAGTGTAATAGTGAGACACTAGCGGCGGCTGTCATTACAATAAAATTTAGTTATAGGGATACATGTTTGTGATATTTTTTTACAAATGTCTCATTTATAATCCATCTATATCAAAAATTAGGTTATAGAGATATATATTTGGGACACATTATAGTAATGTGTCGCTAAACACCCTAGCGACGGCACATATAACGAAACTAATGACAAGTGTCGATATTTTTTTTAACTGTATTTTTTTTAATTTTTAGCAATACTTAAAAGTATCACTATAGTATAATTTTGTTGTAACGTGTAACACTGTGGTGCATGCTGAGAGAGGGAGAGAGGAGTTCATGCATGGCAACGATAATGGCAGTGTGAAGTTTTGATGTTAATCAAGATGGTACAGGTAATTTTAAAGGTATTAATGTAGGAACATTTTAAATTCAAAGTAAAGGGATCAAGTAATTGTTAATTAAGTATTAAAATTATATATATATTGGCCATGCCATGTATTTTACCGAAGGAGAAAAAATGAGGACTAATTATTGAAGTTATCCGTGGTTGATGGTTTTGTATTCTCCACTAAATTGTTTGGAATGCTCGTAGTCTATTTTGTTGGAATGGAACGGGAGTGCTTTGTTTAGTAGCGGCTTTCAACGTCGCAACGACCATTTCCAATTGATCGGTGCAAAAATATTGGAGAAATAATAATTAGCAAATGGATTTACATATTCAACTGCCTCCTATAAAAAGTGATGCAACAGAATAGAAGGGAGATCTCATGTATAACACAATTGAATACTATTAAGGGTAATTCATTAGGAACATATATATCCTTCATTACTTAAATATCATTCCTTAGTTAAATTTTATGGTCTTAAATATATATTATGATTCATATGTTTATTTTTTCTTCCGCTTTTTTTTTTTTTTTTTCCTGATATGCAGATAATTAAACTAGGTGCAAGGCTTCATGTCTCCTTCCCCTTCTTCTACTACTTTACTTGTTCTACTGCTAGTATTTGTCGCGGTCATATGCAAGGAAACTATGCATGCCTCAGCTTTGAATGCTACTACCACAATGGGTGCGTCGCCGCAAAAGATGGAGAGGATTCAAAGATATTTGGAGAAGATAAACAAACCAGCTGTAAAATCCATTAAAGTAAGATTAATGGATAGATGAGTAATTAATTAAGATTTAGTTTCTGTTATTTTAATCTCTCTTCTTTTTTTTATCCTTATATATTTGATATTTTGCAGAGTCCAGATGGAGATATCATCGACTGTGTTCATATGAACAAACAACTAGCTCTTGATCACCCTCTTCTAAAGAATCACAAGATTCAGGTTCACATTATATGAATCTTTTTAAAAAATATAATTATGTTCGCCATATACAATTCGTATACAATTCGACTTGATTTTACTAGTAATTCAACCTGATTTGATTTTGCAAATTGGAAATGATCGATAGTTTCACGTTGAATAAAAAAACCAAACTATGCATGAAAATATATAAGTACCCGGCCCTTTAATAATAAGAACTTATCGATTCCATACTCAAAGAGATTACGAAAAAGGCAAATATTATTCTCTCTACAAATACGGACCGATTTTATTTTTGCGAACAATTAATGTCAGAAAGTAGCACCCAGGAGGCCGGCTTCGCGTTTCGAAGCCGAAAACCAACAGCCGAGAAATGAAACCGTGAGCAAGGCTCGGCAGGCATGGAACCATGTTGAAAACTGCCCCAATGGAACCGTGTCGGTACGGAGGACGATGGTCGATGATGTGCTGCGAGCTGAATCTTTGTCTCGCTTCGGCAAGAAGAATGTTCATAGACGACCTGATAGCAAGCCCTACGCGGGCCACGAGGTATAGTAATTAGAGCATAACCTATCGTATTGAGATCAACCTTCCACTCTAAAATTATATAAAATAACTTTTCGTCTTAAAAAAAAAAAAAAAAAAAAAAAACTATCAAAAAAAATAGTATTTTACATACCCTAATTATCACTTTTTAAAATTTTAATTTCTTTCTTGACTTCGATTGATGTAAATATATATATATATATATATATATATATATATATATATATATATATATATATATATTATATGCAGTATGCAATTGCTCAAGTGGACGGACAGTATCAAGCATATGGGACTAAGGTTATAATCGATGTTTGGGATCCATTAGTCGAAAACTCTGGTGAGTTCAGTCTTTCCCAGATCTGGCTTGCGGCAGGATCGTACGAAACCTCGGATCTCAACACCGTTGAAGTTGGATGGCAGGTATATATATATATGAGCAATGCTACATGTACACCCCGAAGGGGTGTACATCATACATCTCCACCATTTTAATGGTGGCGATATTTTTTACGGGTCACATCAAGTGACCCATCATCACACCCCCATCCTTAGATGGGTGGGGGTGTGAGATGTACACCCCTTACGGGTGTACACATAGCATTTTCCTATATATATATATATATATATATATATATATATATATATATATATATATATATATATATATATATCAAATTTAATTCTGTATTTTTTTTTGTTTCAAGTTTTGCTTGGTCCGCCTCTTAATAACTTATTTGGAATACTCTACAGATACCTTATTTTTTGTACTGTTAATTTTTTGATTCTTCAGAATTTTGTTTTTTTTGACACAAGGAAATCTTAATTAGAAAGAAATTTTACTTCTAAATTTAAATTTATTTTCTCAATTCTTTAAAGCTGTGAATTATTTCAGAAACTTATTTTTGAACTAATTAAACGAAGCCTAATAATTAGTTTATATTTGAAAATTCAATTTTCTGCCGGTACTATTTTTTAAGACTGCGTTTGGTTGGAAAATAACAAAAAAACTAATTTTTCTATGAATAAATATAAATTTAGGAACAAACTGTAGTATTGTATAAATGTATTTGATTGGGTATTATTAGTACCATATATAAAAAAAATTATATTTGGCGTGAGTAGCAGTTATATGAAATAAAAAAATTATCCTCAATCATAATGTTCTTTTAAAAAAAATAAAAATTTAATTTGTATGATTTTAAATATTTAATTTAAAATATTTATTAAAAAATTTTATTAAAATTTATATTTTACTTGTATATTAAAAAAATTATTAAACAATTATAAAATTTTGAAAATTTATAAATTTTTAAAAATTTAAAATTTTGTTTATAAAAATTGGTAAAAATTTTAAAATTATAAAATTTTTAAAATTTTAAATTTATTAAAAACTAAAGTTAAAAAATTTGTATAAATTTCAAAATTTTATAAATTTATTAAAGATTAAAGTTAAAAATTTTAAAAGCTATAAAATTTAAAATTTTTCTAAATTTAAAAATTTATAAATATTAAAAATTTTAATTTTAATTGTCTTAAAAAATCGCAAAAGTGGGAGCAAAATTTTTAATTTTAAAATTTGTATAAATTTAAAAATTTTTATAAAATTTTTTATAAATTTTAAAATTTTATAATTAATAAATTTTAAAATTTTTAAAATAAATTTAAAATTTTTATTTATTAAAAAATAAAATTAAAAATTTAAAAATTTAAAAATTTAAAAAATAAAAAAATAAAAATTTTAAATTTTATAAATTTAAATATCTTAAAATTTAAAATTTTTTAATTTAAAAAAAGAAAAAAAAAAAAAAGAAAAAAAGAAAAAAAAAAAGAAGATAGAAACAAGATTGTTGTTCCCAATCTTGTTCCACCACGAAGGGAAGAACTAGGTTATTCCCAAACGGTACATGAGGGCATTTGTACAGATAAGTACATAGCAAAGGTGGAAATTATCAACTGTAATTGTTGTAGCTATATCACCACTACACATTCGTAAATAAAATAAATTTAGAAGTTGAATCTCTAGTCTTATTAATCCTTTCTTTTTCTCAATATTTATTTGAATTATTTTTGTTTTTTTTATTAAACAAGGATATACTCTTTTCTTTTCTTTTCTTTTTGGTAACTTTCAATATTTTTCAATTATTTTTTAAATGAAAGTTTAAAAATCACATACCATGGGATATATAATTATGTGAAGCTTTTTATTCTAATAATTTGTTCAGGTATTCGCTGGGGATGGCGCACCCAGGCTATTCGTCTATTGGACGGTGAGATCTCTCTACAAAAATTATTCTAAACAAATAATTATTTTTTCCTATATACTTTTAATTAAGAGCATATATATTTACAAGAACTACATAAGTTATTTGAAAATTAATATTATTTTTTTCTCACAATCTAGAATACTCTAGAATAGTTGAATTAGAAAGTATATTGAATTCTCTAAATTAAATTTTAGTTAAGAAATATATACATTCTACTTTTTTTTTAGTTGCTCAATTTTCATCATTAATTTACTTTCTGCCCTAGAGAATATGACAACAATGAAATTTAGTTCGTGGATACTTTGAAAAGTCGAAATCATGTTTTTCATCGTGTAGGGTACGTCAATAAATAAGGAAGCCTTATATGTCGTACTACAAAATAAGCCTATCTAGCTAGCTTTTTTATGTGCTTCTTCAATTATATATATATATATATATATATATATATATATATATATATATATATATATATATATATATATATATATTTTGAGATAAAGGTAGCGTCCTATTCACTTCTTCAATTTTATATTTTTTTTAAGAGAAAGTTAGAACGCTACCTGATTCATTCAATACGAAATAAATTGAACAACAAGAGTGAGACAACGGGATTTCCGAAAAAAAAAAAAAATAGCAAAGCACCACAGCCCTAACCTCCCATCAACAACTCTTTCCATATATGGACCTCTCTATTGACCCGCCTTATCGCACAAAGTGTGTCGGTGGTTACATGGTCGAAGATCGCTTTATTTCTAATCGCCCAAATCACTGACCAGGCTGTCGACAAAAAAGGATAACAGCTTAACACGAAACGAAAATTTATCTGTAGTCAATAGCCTCTCCCAGACACTCCTAACATCATCCCCGACTTCTTGAAGCCAAATAGCCCCATTGCACATCCCCAACACGAATTGCGAAAAAACACATCTCACAAAGAGGTGATCAATCGTCTTATCGGCACAACCACAAAGCACACACAACGTGTTCCCCACCCACCCTCTCGACATCAGAATATCTGTCGTTAGTAGGCGTCGTTTGAGTATCAACCAAATCAGAATCTGCACACGTAACGACATCCGTAAGCTCCAAAGAGATCGGGCGTACACATCTCTAATACCCCCACCACTGATGGTCGAGTAGGTAGACTTCACAGTAAAGAGTCCCTTGTCATGCCAACGCCAAAACACCTCATCGTTCTCTGTCCTTGGTGTGACACCCGCTAGGAGCTCCTTTAGTTGTCGCACATTTCTAATCCCCCTCACACCCTCCGTTGAGGACGTCTTCAATTTCATGTTGACGTCGTAAATATCTTGCTGCAGTCCATACAAGCAACTCTTACAATCTTGCAAGTTCTTTTCCACTGCATTTGTCACAATGAATCCACGATCTAATGCTTCTTGGCGAGAATACTATATAGTAGTAAATTAGAATTCTGATCTGTACATATAATTCGTACCTGAGCTCATTAATTAGCACTTGTGATGCAACAGAGGGATGCATATGCCAATACCGGGTGCTACAACTTGATTTGCTCAGGATTTGTGCAAATAAGCAACGAAGTAGTCCTTGGAGGAGCGGTAGTCCCAGTATCGACGTACAATGGCGACCAATATGAAATTACCCTCCTTGTGTGCAAGGTACAAATAGATCGTCTCGCAATACCGATCATGCTACAATACTACTTTCGAAAGAAGCATCAAAACATTTAGTAAATTTACACTTTTTGGCTCGTCAGATGTGCCTGGAGTTCCATGCACATTGCATTACTAGGCGTGCAGTATACGTACGTGCTGCGTGCGAAAAATTGAAAACATAGTTTAATTTTATAACGTAGACCGTTTATTCATATTAACATATATATATATTTACAGGATACAAAAAGTGGCAACTGGTGGCTTAGCTATCAAAATATTGATGTTGGTTACTGGCCAGCTGAGATCTTCACGCACCTCATGAGCTACGCCACTTCGGTCCAATGGGGTGGAGAGATCGTGAACAAGGACGTCAACGGGCAACACACGGCGACCCAAATGGGTTCGGGCCACTTCGCGGAGGAGGGGTACCGAAAGGCCAGCTACTTCCGTAACGTCGAGGTCGTAAATTCCGCTAACGCCCTCAGCCCACCCCATACCATCAGCACCAATGCAAGGAACCGCAACTGTTATGATATTCAGAACTTCTCCGATGCGAGCTGGGGGTTTTATTTCTTCTACGGTGGTCCGGGCAGAAACCCCAAGTGCCCTTAATGCGAGAATTCAAAATACTACACTCTCCTACCAAAAAAATATTATAGATATAAATAAGAGGAGAGATTTGGTTAAACTGCTATAATATATAGCATGTATTTGATATATTGTAATAAAATTTATCTAGAACATGAATTAATTTAGTATAATATTACTTCCCAAACTCCTTATAACTAGGTTGAATATTCAAATTAACTTTTGTCACTAATAAGTTTTACATTGGATATATATACATGCTAATTGCTAACTGTTCCGGGGCGCAAGTGCATGTCCTCTAATATTAACCATCATATGATTAGAAGTTTCCTATTTTGCAAAAAATAAGAAAAAGAAGCAACACCACATTTAATTTGACTCTTCGAGGTAGCAAATTAACTTGTAAGTGTCAATTAATTGAATGCAGTTTTCGACAGCAAGGTACATAGTTACATGATTAATTGTTTTGGTATAAATGGTTGGAGTTATCATATTTGGTTGGAATCAAAATGGTATACAATTATTTTTTCAAAGATAGAAAGAAAGAATTATTGGAGAAATTAATAAATGTACCTGCACTCGGTGCATCATGCACCTTGCGCACCATTTTTAATCAAGTATCCATTCAAGCTCGTACTTCAATCTAGGGGTCTCAACCAGTCGAACACGCGCGAGCTGGGGTCGGCTCGTATTCGGCTCGTTTATTAACGAGCCGAACACGAGCTGGCTCGCGAACAAGAAGTTAGACTTTCATTCCCACTCTAGATGTAAAGTTGAATAAAAATTTAAAAATTAAAATTTTAATCTAATAATTAAAATTTATAAAAAAAAATAACTTTTTTTATATTAGGTTGACCTAAAATCTAAATAATAAAAATTACTAGAGTATTTCTCATATATATATATATATATATATATATATATATATATATATATATATATATATATATATATATATAGTCTTACCGAGATGTTTTTGAAAGTATTAAAGTGTTGGCACTCTAATATTTTTAATTATTAAATTAATTTTAATAGCTTTTTCAATCATACACAATATTTCATAAATAATTATTATTGTTGACTTTTGATCCAATGACCAAAAAGTCAGTTTCAAAAATTAAATTATTTTAATATTTTTAAAAACATTCTAACTATAAACGAGCATTTTTTATTTTAGTTATAACGGAATTAAATTTTATATTTAAGTTAAAATAAAAATTAAATATAAAAATCTATATTATATATAATTATAATTAATATATATATAAATATAATATAAATGTATTCGAGCTGTTATCGAGCCGAACACGAGCGAGATGATCCTAGCTAGTGTTCGGCTCGTTTATTAAACGAGCTGAAAAATTCGGCTCGTGTTCGACTCGTTTACTAAACGAGCAATTCGATCTCGAACTCATTTCGAGCCGAACACGAGCTGGCTCGCGAACAGCGAGGTGAATTACCACCCTACTTCAATCTTATCACTCCAATGGTCGAAATCATTTCTTCGTTGAAAAGTTCAATATGTGAATATGATGTATGGGTTGGTACAGATGGGCCGCGAATACTTAGAATACTTAATGGGCATATATATATATATATATATATATATATATATATATATATATATATATATATATATATATATATATAGTCTGGCTAGAATACTATCGATAGCATCAAGCAATTAGTGTTATCAAATTTTCTGCCGTTGGATGAAAAGATATGCGGTTGGGATTATAGTGGCTCCCCAAAATTTTTATTATTCAACTAACCACCTAGTAAACCCTAGGGGACCACTATCATCTTAATCACACATTTTTTAATTCAAAAACTAAAAACTTGATAGCACCAATGACTTGGTGCTATCGATAGTATTCTGGCCTAATTATATATATATATATATATATATATATATATATATATATATATATATATATATATATATATATATATATATATATATATATATATATATATATATATTCATCTTAACCACATATTTTTTAATTCAAAAACTAAAAACTTGATAGCACCAATGACTTGGTGCTATCGATAATATTCTAGCATATATATATATATATATATATATATATATATATATATATATATATATATATATATATATATTCATCTTAACCACATATTTTTTAATTCAAAAACTAAAAACTTGATAGCACCAATGCTATCAATATATATATATTAACCTTATATATATATATATATATATATATATATATATATATATATATATATATATATATATATATATATATATATATAAGGTTAATATATATATATATATATATATATATATATATATATATATATATATATATAGAGGCTAGAATATTATCGATAGCACCAAGTCATTGGTGCTATCAAGTTTTTAGTTTTTGAATTAAAAAATATGTGGTTAAGATGAATATATATATATATATATATATATATATATATATATATATATATATATATATATATATATATATATATATATATATATATATATATATATATAAGGTTAATATTTTTGGTCCAAAGATTATTAGAGAATTTGAACGATAAATTTTTTTTTTTTTTTTTTTTTTTTTGAGAACAAGATAGCATGCTACCGCTTCATTCAATTGGTGGATGAACTTAGCAACAAAGTGAGACAGCTACGTCTCGACCCTCCGAGGGGAGGTAAAAAAAAAAAAAAAAAAAAAAAAAAAAAAAAACGTTTTACAGTGTGCAAACAGAGGTCCAGGTAGCACACAGGGACCTAATCTCTGACACCAGCTGCCGCCCCGACTGCTTCCTGTCTTCGAAAATTCTCCGGTTTCTTTCCAGCCACAATACCCACCAGGTGATCGCTACCGTTGCCAGTTCCTTCCTCCCTAGTGATCCCCTCTTGTCGGTGTACTCTTCCCACAGCTTTGCCGGTGTCGCACAGGACCGAATTAGCCCTTTATATGTCAGAACACCCGACAGCATGTCCCCCGAAAATTGACAGCTCAAAAAAAGATGCGCCGCAGTCTCGACCTCTTCGAAACAGAACATACACCTCCCCTCCCCGCTCCACCCCCTCTTCAAGAGGATATCTGCCATTAGGACCCTATTTCGGAGGACCAGCCAAACGAAAACCCTAACTTTGAGAGGAACCCTGATCGACCTGAGTTGCACAAAACGTCTATCATAAACGCCTCCGTCTTGAAGAAAACTGTAAAGAGACTTGACACTAAACCTCCCTGCTGTGTCCCACCTCCAACTGATCTCATCTTGACCATCTGAAGTAGAAATAGAGCTCACCACCTCTCTGAGGTGAGCAACGCTCATCCTTTCTTCGGGTGTATCGGGTGTGTACCCTGCCAGAATTTTGCGCCACTTCCACCCCCTGACCCCCCAGCACTCCCTGATCCTGGAGTTTTTGGATCTTACCTTATCAAAGATTTTCGGGTAGACAGTTCTGAGTGGTATATGTCCAAACCAAATATCTTTCAAAAAATCTACTAGGTGTCCATTTCGTAAAACGTATTCAATGCCACATTTGAAGACACTCCTAGTCTTTATAACATTTCTCCACCAGTACGACGCCGGTCGGAACGACACCCCTTCCTTAAGTGGTCTTCTCCGCTTATAGTATGCCCCCAAAATAAAAGGTCTCCACATATTTTTCTGTTCCGTCATCAGTTTCCACCACCATTTGGTAAGCAAGGCAATATTCATGCTTTCTAAATCAAGGACCCCCAGTCCACCATCCTTTTTGCTCCTGCAGACGATCTTCCACTGTACTCGGCACTGTCCCCCCTTAATCGCTGCCCCCCCCCCCCCCTTCCAGAAGAAGGCCCGTCTTAGAGTTTCAATGCGCTGGAGTACCCACTTAGGTGCTTTGAACATCGAAAGGTAGTACAGTGGTATGTTAGACAGCACCGAATTCACCAAGATTAGGCGTCCTCCCTGTGACAGAAGTTTGGCTTGCCACCCTTCGATACGTTGCTCGATTTTCCCCACCATGTGCCACCAGTCTTCCTTCCTCGGCTTCCCTTTTGAAAGGGGTAATCCGAGGTATCTAATCGGAAGATTCCCAATTTTACATCCTAGAATCCCTGCGAGCCTCTCTCCCTGACCTGCAATATTACCCGTGTAGAAAACTTCGGTCTTATCCCTGTTGATCTTCAGACCGGACGCCCACTCGAAGAGTTGCCACACGAATCGAAGGTTTCTGACCTGCCTACTCATCGCTTCACAGAAGAAAAAAGTATCATCCGCATACTGGAAAAGGGATACTTTGGAATCTGCAGTCGGTCCAACGCCTGAAAACCACCCGCTCTGGACCGCCCTGGCCGTCATTCTCGCCAGCCCTTCGGTCACAAGCAGGAAAAGGTATGGGGAGAGCGGATCACCCTGCCGAAGCCCACTCCTTGTTTTAATCCATTTGGTCGGTACCCCGTTGACCAGGACAGCAACCTTGGCGTTGCTGGTACATTGCTCAATCCATCTGCACCATTTCCGATCCGCCCCTAGCCACGTTAACACCTTTCCAAGGAACTCCCAGCTCACTCTGTCATACGCTTTTTCAAAATCTGCTTTGACCCCCAAGCAATTTTTTTCTCCTTTAAAGCTCCAGCTCAAAGCCTCACTAGCCGTAACAAACGAATCCAGAATCGATCGATTCTTGAGGAAGGCAGCCTGTCCAGGGGAAATAACGTCATCCATAATCTTTTCCAGCCTATTTGCCAGCACCTTAGATATAATCTTCTGCACCCCATTGATAAGGCTGATAGGTCTAAAATCATTTGCTTCCTCAGCTCCCTCCTTCTTGGGAATGAGACAAATGTACGAATAATCCAACGGATCAGTATTAATAGCTTCTTCGAAAAGCTCACGAAAGATGATCATCAGGTCGTCCTTAATCGTACCCCAAAATTTTTGGTAGAAACGCAGATTAAACCCGTCCGGACCTGGTGCTTTGTCGCTCCCCAATTGAAAGGTCGCCTTCCTCACCTCTTCCTCAGTGAAGGGGGCCGACAGGTTATTGGGACTAGGAAAAGGTTTGCTACCGAAGGGCTGACTCCACTCCCCTGATCGGGGGGTATCGCCACAGTTTCGGCGCAAACAGCTCTGCAAAATACCTGTAGAAGAGATCCCTCTTTTCCTCTTCCCTGTAATACGTCGTACCGTTCTCCACGACCGCGTTTATAGTATTAACACGTTTTCTCGCGTTTGCCACCGCGTGAAAAAATTTGATGTTCCCGTCGCCTTTTTGTAGCCATTGCAGTCTAGACCGAACTTTCCAGAGGGACTCTTCGTCAAGCACTATTCCTTTCATCTTCGCTTTCAAAAGCAGGCGCCTCTCGAACTGTTGGGAGGAGAGCTCGCGCTGTTCTTCCAAAATATCCAACTGTTGAATCTCTTCTAAACACTCCTTCTTGGCTCTAGCAATACTGTAGAAACTAGTTTGACACCACTCTTTTATTCTATTGCGACAGTGCCTGAGTTTAGCATTGAACGAAAGCACCCCATTTGCCTTACGCGGTGTTTCCTTCCACCAAATAGGGAGCCATTCGCAAAAATCCTCACGGAGAAGCCAGACCTCCTCGATCCTAAACACCCGGTTACACAACTTGACCCCTGTCTCGAGCAGGATCGGGGAGTGATCCGACGTTACCCTCGGCACCGCCGACACCCTCGACAGGGGAAAGACTTGATCCCATTCAGTGGATATTAGGAATCTGTCGAGTCGGGCCAGTGTAGGGTCTCGTTGCATATTAGACCAGGTGAAGTTTTGATTTCCCATTGGGAGGTCAATCACCTCCAGCTTATTAATGAGGTCCGAGAACATATTCATCAAACGCCTGCTCCACCTCCTACCTCTTCTTTCATGGTCGCTCCTGGTAAGGTTAAAGTCCCCACAAATCAACCACAGTCCCGAACACTCTTTTTTGAGATCAACCAGTTCTTGACAGAACTCTTCTTTGCCTACCCATGTAGGCGGTCCATAAACGTTAGTCAGGAAAAAACTCACACCAGTACTAATGTCACGCCCCGGGGGTTTTATTTTAGCGGAAACGATACTTCAAAGTACGCACAAAGTGCGTACTAATTTTTTTTTTTTTCTTTAGAAACCTCCTTCCCCGGCGCGTGCACAGACCCGCCACATATACAGATTTACTCGGAATTCGGGCAGAGTCTCCTCTGTATATGCACGGCGTCGCGGCTGTTACAATAGTCGATCCTAAGCAATCATTTTCCCATTTAATCACAACAGTTCGAAGTAGTACGGTGCATGAAGACTAAACAATACCCGTGGCCAATCAAGTTGAAAGGATAAACTCACAGTTTTGAAAGCAGGTCCACACGACCCAAGGTTTTGAAGACAGTCTGAAAAGATGCCAAAAATCCACAGGGTTTGGAAAACAGGTCCACACGACCCAGATTTTTAAAAGATAGTTTTCGAAGTTCTTTTCTTTTCTAGTCATGTTGCTTTGAAAGCGGCCAAACGGGAACAATAACGGAAATAGTAGTGCATAAGTAGAAAGAAAGAACTCAACATCCACACGACCCCACAAGGGTATCGAGAACCACACAATAACCTACTGTTCTGAATGAAATGCAGAGAAAGTAAATGATACAGCATACTAGGGCTCCCTCAGCCCGTCTGCTACCACCTCGGCCTCACCGTCGCCTACCACTACCCCCTGGAGGTACCTGTCACAGAGTGGGTAGTCAGCGACACTATCATAAGAGTAGTACTAAAACAGTAAAGTAATACCAAGTCACCAAAGCAAGACTAGCCGGAACAACCGCTCTACTCGTAACGGTAACTCGCAACCACCTGTACCACCTGTAACACCTGTAACCCCGGGTAACACCTGTAACACCTGACCGCGTCGGGCACCGGACCCGGCGGTCTCACACCTGACTACATCGGGATCCAATCCCACGGTAGTCTCACACCTGACCACATCGGGATCCAATCCCACGGTGGTCTCACCCCTGACCACATCGGGATCCAATCCCACGGTGGTCTCACACCTGACCACATCGGGATCCAATCCCACGGTGGTCTCACCGCTCGCACCTCGCTGCCTCAAACCCCCCAACTGTCAGGGGCCCCCCCACTACGTCACCTCGTGGGGTAACACGGGTCAAAGACCGCCTTTCCGGAAAAGAGCACCCTTTGCGGTGGCCAAACCGCGGGTGCGCGTGTCGCAACTCGAGCATAAGTAACCAAGTAACCAAGTAACCAAGTAACCATGTCACCATGTCACGGGGTAAGGTAGTACATCATAGAAACCATCAGCGTTAGTACCGATTAATAATCAAAAGTCCCTTTTTGGATTTCCAACACAATACTCAGCCTCGACCGTAAACCCACCTTGTTGTCGCGCTCCTGACCGATGCTAGGTTCTCCCGCGTCTCGGGTGCCCGCCCAGGCCTACAAGAATCTGTCATACAGGAGTCAGTGATTAAGACGACTAGAACACCCGGCGCCCCCTCACCTTGCGCACAATTCGCACATGTACGCGCCTGGCCCCGCATGGCTGGGCGGCGTACGAACAGCGTGCGGCGCCGTCCGCATGCGGTGACGCCCGCACCCGCATGCGGAGTCGCCCGCAAGCGGCGGCCCGCATGCGGAGCCACCCGCACCCGCATGTGGCGGTGCCCGCAAGTGGCGGCGCCCGCATGTGGCTGCGCCCGCAAGCGGCGGCACCCTCATGCGGGCTGCGCCCGCAAGCGGCGGCGCCCGCATGCGGTAGCCCGCGTGCGGTGCCGCCCGCACCCTCATGCGGCGGCGTCCGCAAGTGGCGGCGCCCGCATGCAGGGCTGCGTGCCGGATTCCGGCGGTGCCCCTCGCCTCTTCCTTTTTCCCCCCTCCCCCTCGTCCGCTCCAACCAAGAACGGAGCAAGAACGCAAAACCCTAGCGTGCTCACCTCGGTTGCCGGAGGGAAAAGTGATCCGATCCTGCGAGTTCGGCTACAAGGAATGTGAGGACGTCTTCCTCTCCTTCCTTGGTCTCGCCGCTTGGATCCTCCGCGTAATCGGTGAGGAAGCAAAAGGGTTCGGTTGGGAAACTGAAAGGTTGGGGAATTGGGGTTTCGTACGTAGGGGCTTGTGGGGAGTTGCGAGGGTAGTTAAGGGAGTGGGTAGTTATGGGGACGGGGTAGTTATGGGGAGTGGGTAGTTAAGGGAGTTGCGGGTAGTTAAGGGAGTGGGTAGTTATGGGGACGGGGCAGTTATGGGGAGTTGTGGGTAGTTACGGGAAGTTGCGGGTAGTTAGGTGAGTTGTGGGTAGTTACGGGAAGTTGCGGGTAGTTATGGGAAGTTGTACGACGGGGAAAAAATAACGGGAGTAATTAAGGTGGCGGGAGTGGTTAAATTAGGGAATGGGAAATCAACCCAGTTCAAGTTAAAACGGGTCCAAATCAGGTGCGAACTAGGGTCCGGTCTGTCTGAAAAACCGCGTTATCCACCTGAACCGTTAGTTACCTTCCGGAATTTATTCCGGGAGATTCCGGCGTCGGAATTCAAAACCGTTTTCGCCGCCACTCTCCGTTTCGCGAGCCCTATTAACTAAAAAATACCCGCGGGCCCCGACGGTCTGTCCGGAAACAAGGAATTATTCGATCATCCTCCAGTCCCCCGAAACGAAAAGCGAAAATAACGAAACCAAAAGTAGACCCTTAAAATATTTTAAACCAGCGGCTACTACACCACTCACCTCTTAAAACGAGTTTCGTCCTCGAAACTCAATCTTGGTTCGCGGTAAAGAGATAAGGGTAGCCCTCTCTCATCTTCGATTCTAGTTCCCACGTCGCTTCCCGCTCCTCGTGGTTGCTCCAGTGCACCTTCACATAGGGGATGTCTCGGTTTCGAAGCGTCTTACTTTCTCTTGCTAGTATTCGCACAGGGGTTTCCTCGAAACTTAGGTCCTCCTTTAGTTCGAGTGTCGAGACGTCCAGCACGTGCGACGGGTCGGGGAGGTATTTCTTGAGCATCGAAACGTGGAACACGTCATGAATCCGGTTGAGGTTCGGTGGTAGGGCAAGGCGGTAAGCCACTGGGCCGATCCGTTCCAGGATCTCGAATGGCCCCACGAACCGCGGGCTTAGCTTTCCTTTTAACCCGAATCGCTTGATTCCCTTGGATGGCGAGACCCGCAAAAACACGTGCTCTCCCACCTGGAACTCTAAGTCGCGGCGTCTTCGATCCGCGTAGCTCTTTTGTCGACTTTGGGCGGTTAGTAAGCGCTGTCTGATGAGGCGCACCTTCTCTTCTGTTTCTTCCACCAAGTCGGGTCCCAAGAACTTCCGTTCTCCCAAGTCGTCCCAACAGATCGGGGATCGACAGCGTCTCCCGTATAAGGCTTCGTAGGGTGCCATCAATATGCTGGCCTGGTGGCTATTGTTGTAAGCGAATTCTACGAGTGGTAGGTAACGCTCCCAACCGACTCCCCAATCGAGTACACAGGCCCGAAGCAGGTCTTCTAGCGTCTGTATCACTCGCTCCGACTGCCCGTCTGTCTGGGGGTGGAAGGCTGTGCTGAAGTGCAATTTAGTCCCCAAGGCTTGTTGCAGGCTCTGCCAAAATTTTGAGACGAAACGCGTGTCTCTGTCTGATGTGATAGATGCCGGTACTCCATGCAGTCTCACAATCTCGCTGAGATAGACCTGAGCCAACCGTTCCCTGGTCCAAGTTGTGTGAATCGGCAGGAAGTGCGCTGACTTCGTTAGCCGGTCCACCACAACCCATATTGTGTCATGTCCTTGCTGTGAACGCGGGAACCCGGTGACAAAGTCCATGGTGATATGATCCCACTTCCACTCCGGTACCGGTAAGGGTTGTAATTTTCCCGCTGGTCGTTGATGTTCCGCCTTTATTTGTTGACACACCAGGCAATGAGCTACAAATTGGGTTACATCCCTCTTCATCTTGGGCCACCAGAAGGTCTGCTTGAGGTCCTTGTACATCTTTGTGCCTCCTGGATGTGCTGCATAAGGGGCGCTGTGTGCCTCGGACAGAATTTCTTTCTTCAATTCCGGGGTATCTGGCACACAAATTCGCCCGCGGAATCGTAGGGTGTCATCGCCTTCCAATGAAAAGTCCCCCTCCTGATCCGGTGAGATCTTGTCTCTTACGAGCTGTAAGTGCGAGTCCGCCTGCTGCCCCTCTCGAATCTTTTCTAGTAGTGTTGGCTTGACCACCAAAGTTAGAAGTTGCGCAACCGTGCCCGCTGGCACTACTTCCAACCCTAGTCGAGAAAATTCTGCGATCAAGTTGCTCTGCTCAGTTATCGCACCTACCGATCCTCCCTCCAGTCGCCCCTTCCTGCTCAGAGCGTCCGCTACCACGTTTGCTTTCCCGGGGTGGTATTGGATCGTTAGGTCGTAATCCTTCAGTAATTCAAGCCACCGTCTCTGCCGCAGGTTTAGTTCCTTTTGTGTGAACAGGTATTTAAGACTCTGGTGATCTGAGAAGATGTTACAATGGACACCAAAGAGATAGTGTCTACATAACTTCAGGACGAAGACCACCGCAGCCAGCTCTAAGTCGTGTGTTGGGTAGTTTCTTTCGTAGTCCTTTAGTTGCCTAGATGCATAGGCTATCACCTTCCCCTGCTGCATTAACACACCCCCAAGGCCGATTCTTGAAGCGTCGCAGTACACTTCATAGTCCTCACCGGGTGTTGGTAGTACAAGAATCGGTGCCTCGGTTAGCCTTCTTTTGAGTTCTTCAAAACTTTCCTGGCATTTGGCCGTCCATACAAACTTTTCTCCTTTCTTGGTCAACCGGTTTAGAGGGGTCGCAATCTTCGAGAAACCCTCGACAAAGCGTCTATAATACCCCGCCAGCCCCAAGAAACTGCGGATCTCCGTCACCGTTGTGGGCGGCTGCCAGTCTATCACCGATTCCACCTTCTTGGGGTCTACGGCGATTCCCTTTGCCGAGATCACATGCCCCAGGAATCCTACTTCGCGTAGCCAGAACTCACACTTTTTGAGCTTAGCGAACAGCTTCTGCTCCCTGAGGGTTTGGAGAATCGTTCGTAAGTGATCCTCGTGCTCCTCGTCGGTGGATGAGTAGATTAGTATATCATCGATGAAGACCACCACGAACCGATCTAAGAATGGTCTGAAGACCCGGTTCATCATGTCCATAAAGACTGCGGGGGCGTTCGTAAGTCCGAACGGCATGACCGTAAACTCGTAATGGCCATACCGGGTCCGAAAAGCGGTCTTCGGAATGTCCTCATTCCGAACCCGAAGCTGGTGGTAGCCAGACTGTAGATCAATTTTTGAAAAGACCGTCGCTCCTCGTAGTTGGTCGAAGAGGTCGTCGATTCTGGGCAGGGGGTACTTATTTTTCACCGTGACCTTGTTTATTCCTCTGTAGTCGATATAGAGTCGCAGGCTCCCATCCTTCTTCCGTACGAAAAGCACTGGTGCGCCCCAGGGTGACACACTCGGCCTGACAAACCCTTTGTCCAAGAGGTCTTCCAGTTGCGCCTTTAACTCTTTCAACTCCGCGAAGGCCATTCGGTAGGGTGCCTTTGTTATAGGTTGCGTACCTGGCAAGAGTTCAATAGGGAACACCACCTCCCTTTCAGGGGGTATCCCAGGCAGCTCCGTCGGAAAGACATCGGGAAAGTCCTTCACCACCGGGATGTCTGAAGGTGTCGTCGAGGGTCGGGTAACCAGATCTACCGATGCCAACTAGGCTACACACCCACCCTCCATCAGACTCCTGGCTCGAGTCGCGGAGATGACTGCCGGGAAGGAGATGCTCTTGCACGCTAGGTATGCATTCTTAGGGAAACTAGGTTCTTGTAGTTGTACCATCCGCTTATCGCAGTCGATAAGCGCTTGGTACTTTGAGAGCCAGTCCATGCCCAAAACAACGTCGTACTCCTCCAAGGGAATTACTATTAAATCCCAAGGGCAAAATAGCCGCCCTAGCTTAATCGGGCAAGTGGCTACCAAACTAGTCGCCTCTAGCGTCCCACCCGCGGTCTGGACCGTCAACTGACATTGGAGAGGTGTTTCCTCGAGGTCATGCGAAAACACGTACTCGCGAGAAATGAACGAGTGTGTTGCTCCAGTATCAAAGAGGGTCCTAGAACGTGAATTTAAAATGGAAGTTATACCAACCAAAGCTTAGCACTCATCTCTGCTAGATGAATCATCGTCAAATCGAGAGAGAAAAGAAACATTATCTACAAATCCCCTCCCCGATCTCTCACGTCTTAGCCCTTAAACCCTGCACATTTCATTTATTCGTAGTTAAGTGTGATATCTCGGTGGATGTTGGGCCGTCACTGTTGTGATTAAAGCAAAGGCTCTGATACCATCTTAATCTGTCACGCCCCGGGGGTTTTATTTTAGCGGAAACGATACTTCAAAGTACGCACAAAGTGCGTACTAATTTTTTTTTTTTTTCTTTAGAAACCTCCTTCCCCGGCGCGTGCCCAGACCCGCCACATATACAGATTTACTCGGAATTCGGGCAGAGTCTCCTCTGTATATGCACGGCGTCGCGGCTGTTACAATAGTCGATCCTAAGCAATCATTTTCCCATTTAATCACAACAGTTCGAAGTAGTACGGTGCATGAAGACTAAACAATACCCGTGGCCAATCAAGTTGAAAGGATAAACTCACAGTTTTGAAAGCAGGTCCACACGACCCAAGGTTTTGAAGACAGTCTGAAAAGATGCCATAAATCCACAGGGTTTGGAAAACAGGTCCACACGACCCAGATTTTTAAAAGATAGTTTTCGAAGTTCTTTTCTTTTCTAGTCATGTTGCTTTGAAAGCGGCCAAACGGGAACAATAACGGAAATAGTAGTGCATAAGTAGAAAGAAAGAACTCAACATCCACACGACCCCACAAGGGTATCGAGAACCACACAATAACCTACTGTTCTGAATGAAATGCAGAGAAAGTAAATGATACAGCATACTAGGGCTCCCTCAGCCCGTCTGCTACCACCTCGGCCTCACCGTCGCCTACCACTACCCCCTGGAGGTACCTGTCACAGAGTGGGTAGTCAGCGACACTATCATAAGAGTAGTACTAAAACAGTAAAGTAATACCAAGTCACCAAAGCAAGACTAGCCGGAACAACCGCTCTACTCGTAACGGTAACTCGCAACCACCTGTACCACCTGTAACACCTGTAACCCCGGTAACACCTGTAACACCTGACCGCGTCGGGCACCGGACCCGGCGGTCTCACACCTGACTACATCGGGATCCAATCCCACGGTAGTCTCACACCTGACCACATCGGGATCCAATCCCACGGTGGTCTCACCTCTGACCACATCGGGATCCAATCCCACGGTGGTCTCACACCTGACCACATCGGGATCCAATCCCACGGTGGTCTCACCGCTCGCACCTCGCTGCCTCAAACCCCCCAACTGTCAGGGGCCCCCCACTACGTCACCTCGTGGGGTAACACGGGTCAAAGACCGCCTTTCCGGAAAAGAGCACCCTTTGCGGTGGCCAAACCGCGGGTGCGCGTGTCGCAACTCGAGCATAAGTAACCAAGTAACCAAGTAACCAAGTAACCATGTCACCATGTCACGGGGTAAGGTAGTACATCATAGAAACCATCAGCGTTAGTACCGATTAATAATCAAAAGTCCCTTTTTGGATTTCCAACACAATACTCAGCCTCGACCGTAAACCCACCTTGTTGTCGCGCTCCTGACCGATGCTAGGTTCTCCCGCGTCTCGGGTGCCCGCCCAGGCCTACAAGAATCTGTCATACAGGAGTCAGTGATTAAGACGACTAGAACACCCGGCGCCCCCTCACCTTGCGCACAATTCGCACATGTACGCGCCTGGCCCGGCATGGCTGGGCGGCGTACGAACAGCGTGCGGCGCCGTCCGCATGCGGTGACGCCCGCACCCGCATGCGGAGTCGCCCGCAAGCGGCGGCCCGCATGCGGAGCCACCCGCACCCGCATGTGGCGGTGCCCGCAAGTGGCGGCGCCCGCAAGTGGCGGCGCCCGCATGTGGCTGCGCCCGCAAGCGGCGGCACCCTCATGCGGGCTGCGCCCGCAAGCGGCGGCGCCCGCATGCGGTAGCCCGCGTGCGGTGCCGCCCGCACCCTCATGCGGCGGCGTCCGCAAGTGGCGGCGCCCGCATGCAGGGCTGCGTGCCGGATTCCGGCGGTGCCCCTCGCCTCTTCCTTTTTCCCCCCTCCCCCTCGTCCGCTCCAACCAAGAACGGAGCAAGAACGCAAAACCCTAGCGTGCTCACCTCGGTTGCCGGAGGGAAAAGTGATCCGATCCTGCGAGTTCGGCTACAAGGAATGTGAGGACGTCTTCCTCTCCTTCCTTGGTCTCGCCGCTTGGATCCTCCGCGTAATCGGTGAGGAAGCAAAAGGGTTCGGTTGGGAAACTGAAAGGTTGGGGAATTGGGGTTTCGTACGTAGGGGCTTGTGGGGAGTTGCGAGGGTAGTTAAGGGAGTGGGTAGTTATGGGGACGGGGTAGTTATGGGGAGTGGGTAGTTAAGGGAGTTGCGGGTAGTTAAGGGAGTGGGTAGTTATGGGGACGGGGTAGTTATGGGGAGTTGTGGGTAGTTACGGGAAGTTGCGGGTAGTTAGGTGAGTTGTGGGTAGTTACGGGAAGTTGCGGGTAGTTAGGGGAGTTGTGGGTAGTTACGGGAAGTTGCGGGTAGTTAGGTGAGTTGTGGGTAGTTACGGGAAGTTGCGGGTAGTTATGGGAAGTTGTACGACGGGGAAAAAATAACGGGAGTAATTAAGGTGGCGGGAGTGGTTAAATTAGGGAATGGGAAATCAACCCAGTTCAAGTTAAAACGGGTCCAAATCAGGTGCGAACTAGGGTCCGGTCTGTCTGAAAAACCGCGTTATCCACCTGAACCGTTAGTTACCTTCCGGAATTTATTCCGGGAGATTCCGGCGTCGGAATTCAAAACCGTTTTCGCCGCCACTCTCCGTTTCGCGAGCCCTATTAACTAAAAAATACCCGCGGGCCCCGACGGTCTGTCCGGAAACAAGGAATTATTCGATCATCCTCCAGTCCCCCGAAACGAAAAGCGGAAATAACGAAACCAAAAGTAGACCCTTAAAATATTTTAAACCAGCGGCTACTACACCTAATGCATTTAAGTCGGACAGTAAGGGAGAAATTGCGCACAAGCACAGCTGAACACGTGAAAACATTGGAACTCCAACACGTGACAATACCCCCAGACGCTCTGACGGACTTGACGAAATGGCACTTGTCAACGGACGTGCCAGCGAAAGAGCGAAGAAAGGCCCGAGACACTGACTCCACCTTAGACTCTTGAAAGCAGAGGACCGCCTTCTTAAACTTATTCACCACAGACTTGACCAGACATCTTTTACCCTGATCGTTAAGACCCCTAACGTTCCAACTACAAACTTGCATCAAAACAAAAAAACACCACGCACCCCCCCCTCCGCGTCAGGTCACTCAACATGAAGCAGCAGTTGCCTCCGCGAAATCGCTGAAGCTGCGGGCGTCGTCGTCGGAGAGCACGATGCCGCACTCTACCCCTTTTCGTTTAATCGCCTCCAGCTCCCTCTGGTGGATGACGGCGCCCCCCACACCACGAATCCCTCGAGCCCCATCCCTGGCCGGAACCTGCTTCAGCCGCAGCAACCTCCCCTCCCTTTGTGAAGACTTGCGCGCCATAGCCCTCTCGAGAGCTCCCACGTTCCCGCTTCCTGCAAGGCGCGCACACTTCCTAGGCGAATAGGGATCCTCTACGGAAGATCCCCCTCCTCCCCTAGCTGCCAGATCTTGACCCGCTGCCCCCTTGCCCTTTCCCCGGACACCTCCGGACAGTGCCGCCGCCGCGAAGATCACCTTAGCCTCCCCGGCCGTGGGCGCCCCCTCCAAGGCCACGATGGACACCTCGGAAACCCCGGCCGCAGTCGTCCCCTCGAAGGATACGATGGCCTCCTCAAACGCCCCATTTTGCTTCGCCTCCGCCAATGCTCCTCCCGCCTCGCTCCACGGGGGGCGAACCGCCCCCTGCGACAAGGTAACTTCACTTCGAATTGTAATGCAGATCTCAGATGCATTTCTAAGCACCAAAAGATGCATTCTCCTATCTACTTGCCCTACTACTAATCTTGATCATCTGCAATGAAACTATGAAAGGCTCATCCTCGAATACGACATCTAACACGAAGATACCTCTTAATTTGGCGATAATTCGAAGATTCTTGGAGAAGATAAATAAACCAAGTGTAGAAACCATATAAAGGTGTAAGTGTATACACAAAGTTTGAGAATTTGAAATTATTCTACATCAAATTAATAGTGCACATCAACAAAAAGTACAATATTAAATAGTCTCTTGTGAATTCTGCTAGAAACTAGCACCTGAGATGCCAAAATTTAAATAGTAACCAATTGCGGAGAAATCGCACAGCAAGAAGCCACATCTTCCACTGTCGGTAGATGATGTATTGTGAGCCGAATCTTCGTCTCTCTTCGTCTAGCTAGAAGAAGCTCAAAATACCTTTCCCGCAGTCTATTGATGAACAACCACTGCTCCCTTTCGAAGGTACGTTTTCGTTCATACTTTTATATATATATATATATATCAAAGTTAATATAGGGTGACCGATTGTACTATTTCAAAGTTAATATATCTTATCGCAAGTAGTGAAAAGTATATAAGTTTTTAAGTTGGAGATAAAATTGCCTTACATCTTCAGCCAAATTTTTTTCTTAAGTAATGAGTAAATATAACGGATATATAATATGATATCTTTCTCTCCAAAAATAAAATAAATTATCAACCGTGTCTAATGCAAGTGGCAAAAGATTTGGTGGTTGATACTCGACACCCGAGTTCGAAGGCTAGTTGCTTCACATTTCCAGCTAAGTTTATTTCAAAAATAAACGAAGCGGTAGCATGCTATCTTTCTCTCAAAAAAAAAATAAAAAATAAAATAAGTTAATGTAGCCTGTATAGCCAAATTGCTACATTGTTGAGTAAAGTTTGTACAACTTTAGAATTTGTAAATGGTGACATATTGTTTTTCTTTTTTTTTTTACATTTTAACTTTAATCTATATATATATATATATATATATATATATATATATATATATATATATATATATATATATATATATATATATATATATAGTACGCAACTGCTTTCGCCGTAAACATTTTTTTTTCATCTAGTTTTTCAAGCTGGAGGGTTGTGCTGGCATGGAAGCCTATGAGACATGGGCCGGCCCGGTCCAATCTGTTTCGGCTTCGGTGAATGTAGACTAATCTGAGATTGGCACGGCCCACATTACACTCCTAATCCTAAGGCCCCGTTTGGTAACGGGAATAAGGGGGATTATCCCCCTTATTCCCGTATCTGTTCCCAAATGGGGATAGGAATTGTTGGAATTGGCGTTCCAACAATTCGGGAATAGGGGGTATGGGGGTGGGAATTCGAATTCCCACCCCCAGCTGGAATTGGCGGAATGGGTAAAGGGGCACGGGGTTCGAGAGAAAAAAGCGAGGCTTTTTCTTTTGCTTTTCTCCTTCCCCATCGCTTTGCTTTTCTCCTTCCCCATCGCTCGTCTTCATCCCCTTCGCCGATCTCTCTCTCTCCGATCTCCTTCGCTCGTCTTCATCCCCATCCCTGTCACTCGCGGCCCCCCTCCGGCGACCCTTTCACCTCTCCGATCTCTCTGCGGCAACTCCTCCGCGCTTTTCTGTGCTTCGGATTCCATCTTCTCCCTCGGCCCTTCATCTTCCTCCCCTCCATCTGCTTCCCTCTCCGCGCCGCGCCTCTCTGCGGCCCCTCTGCGGCCCCTCTGCGGCAACTCCTCCGCGCCGCCGCCCCCTCTGCGGCCCCTCAAAAGTCTCTGCGGCCCCTCGTCCGCGCCGTGGCCCCTCTGCGGCCCCGTCTGCGGCACCTTCTCCGTGCCGCGGGCCCCCTCTGCGGCCCCTCTGCGGCACCTCTGCGGCCCCTCTACGGACCCTCTGCGGCCCCTCTCCTCCGCGCCAACTCCCTCTGCGTCCCCCTGTCCGCACCGCGCCCCTCTGCGGCCCCTCACCGCACCGCGGCCCCTCTCCGCACCGCGCCCCTCTACGGACCCTCTGCGGCCCCTCTCCTCCGCGCCAACTCCCTCTGCGGCCCCTCGTCCGCGCCGCGGCCCCTCTGCGGCACCTTCTCCGTGCCGCGGGCCCCCTCTGCGGCCCCTCTGCGGACCCTCTGCGGCCCCTCTCCTCCGCGCCAACTCCCTCTGCGTCCCCCTGTCCGCACCGCGCCCCTCTGCGGCCCCTCACCGCACGGCGGCCCCTCTCCGCACCGCGCCCCTCTGCGGACCCTCTGCGGCCCCTCTCTTCCGCGCCAACTCCCTCTTCGTGCCCCTCTCCGCACCGCGCCCCTCTGCGGCCCCTCACCGCACCGCGGCCCCTCTCCGCACCGCGCCCCTCTGCGGACCCTCTGCGGCCCCTCTCCTCCGCGCCAACTCCCTCTGCGGCCCCTCGTCCGCGCCGCGGCCCCTCTGCGGCACCTTCTCCGTGCCGCGGGCCCCCTCTGCGGCCCCTCTCCTCCGCGCCAACTCCCTCTGCGGCCCCTCGTCCGCGCCGCGGCCCCTCTGCGGCCCCCTCTGCGGCACCTTCTCCGTGCCGCGGGCCCCCTCTGCGGCCCCTCTGCGGCACCTCTGCGGCCCCTCTGCGGACCCTCTGCGGCCCCTCTCCTCCGCGCAACTCCCTCTGCGTGCCCCTCTCCGCACCGCTTTCCTCTGCGGCCCCTCACCTCACCGCGGCCCCTCTCCGCACCGCGCCCCTCTGCGGCACCTCACCGCGCCGCGGCCCCTCTGCTGCCCCTCTGCGGCAACCTCTCCGCTGCGTCCCCTCTCCGCTGCGTCCCCTCTCCGCGTCGCCACCCCCTCTGCGGCCCTTCTTGCTTCTTAAAAGGTTGTGATTCCTTTTCACAAAGGTATGCCCCCTATCAGTGCCTTATTCAGTGCTTCGATTCAATATTGTTTTATCAGTGCCTTATTCAATGCCCCCCTATCAGTGCCTTACTCAGTGCCTTATTCAGTGCTTCTTATAATGTTGATGGCATAATGTGTGTATGTCATTGCCATAATATGTGCTGGTTCTCATGTTATTGCCAATTTGGTAGATTTGCCTGTTAGCACTGTGTTCCAATGTTGTTGCATTTCATTGGCATGAACTATGGTTGGGCGTTGGTTGTCACCTACTTGCGAGCATATGTGATGTTTGTGTGTATGAGGCCTATTCCCTGTTGCCATTTTTTTGACAAGTGTGAGTATGCAGTCTATCCCCTGTAGCTTCAGATATGGACGATGATGATGATTGCCATAGGTATTTGATGGATTGGCATGTAATTACTGCACCCCCATACCAATTGGCAATCAATTGAGTAAAAAAATATTTTATAAAAATTATTTTAAAACGGGTGATAGGCATTATACACACGAACAACACTTAATTGCAACATGGTGACAACCAGCACACATTAAAGGACGATGATGACGATTGCCACAAGTATCAGATGGACGGCCACTGGCTTATAAAGCCAATGCTACCCCATACTATGTGGCAATCAAGTGAGTCCAATAGTTAATTACAATTTCCCTCTATTTCTACTTTATATATTAGTATCAATGTGCCTTCAAATAAGTTATATAACTCTTATTCCAGATGCGTCCCTTCAAGAAACACGGTAAGCATCAAGCAAGAAAAAGTGTGGCTTTCGACCCACTTTCTAATTTCGTACCATCTGAGGAGCGTCCTTGTGGGCAGCGTGCCCAACCTCAGACCCGAACACATAATTGGAGTGATAATATGGACACAATATTCATGTCTTTGCTCATTGAAGAGCATACACTCGGAAATTATGTGAATGGGTCGTTCACTACAGTAGCGTGGGTTCGAATCAATGCGGCATTCAATGCTAGGACCAATTTACAACTCAAGAAGGACCAATTAAAAAATCGGCTAAAAGTTTTAAAACGGACATTCACTTTGTATAACTATTTAGCCAACAAGAGTGGATGGGGTTGGGATTGTATCCACAATATCCCGACACCTGGTGATCCAGCCGACTGGGATGATGTGATAGCGGTATTGACCCTATCTTCAAAATCTAAAAATTTGTTCGACACAATTGTTTCGCGTAATATATGATTAATTGACATTATACATATCTTATTCCTATTCAACAGGGAAATCCATCATATGCAAGATGTCGAGATAGGCCATTTCCGCCATATAAGGATCTAGAATTCTTGACAGAAAAAACCACGGCCACTGGCCGATATGGATATGCATCCACTATGCCTGCAACCCACACTGTTGAGAGTTCATCCTCATCGTCCCCTGGTGAGGATGATACAAATCTTGGAATAAGAATGTCGGGTTTTAATATCTCACAAAATCAATTTGAAGCAGGTGCTTCTGCAGCCCCTCAATATGCAAATACAGGGGCGACACAAACCTCCGACTACCCATCTTCAACTCCTGACATCCCCAATGTCGGAGGTACTGCAAGCGGGAGTGGGCATAGCTCAGGAAGCAAACGACCACGCTCTCCACCACCTACAAACCCTCAACCCAAACCTACCGCGTCCTCTGGGGGACGCCGCCGCAAACCAGAAGCTAGTATTAGTGTATTATCTGAACTTGTTGATCTAGGCAAGCAAAAACTTGAACTGGCACGTGAAATGTATCAATATGAAAAGGACTGCAAAAGTAGTATTCCAACAATTTCCATTTGCATGAGCCGAGTCTATGCGATGCCAGGCATGACTACAGAAAAAGCACTGTATGTCGGGGATGCACTCAAAGATCTTAATAATCGTGATCTGTTTATGACAATGAACGACGAGATGGCAATAGCGTGGGTTGAGCGTCAAGTGTCAATGCAATCGTCTGTATATAGGCCATTTTTTCCTGGACATTAGTTTTTGTTTTTAATGTGTATGACTTTGTTTGAATGCTGTTAGATTTACTTTTGAATCATCATGTAATATGCTCATAAGACATTTCAATTATGTTTGAATGCTGTTAGATGTTCTCTTTAATCATCGACTATATTAACAAGCATGCTTGAATTATTGTTATATTACAACGTCATATGTTGCGCTTGTCAATGTTGAATATATATTGTACTTACAGCATTAATGGGTGATACGAATCATGGTCATGTGTTTTCCTCCAAAATCAATACCATAATAAGGGAGCTTTTAGATGATGATGACGACTATTGGGATGAGGTATTAGCGATGTTGGTTGAGGAAGGTTACTTTACATCTACCCATACTGTCGACAAGCAACCGTGTCGAACCCGCCCATTCACAAGGCACCAGGTGATATGTGATATATTGAATGGCCATCCAGATCGTGGGTACGACCAGTTTCGAATGCGAACAACGACTTTCATCGCACTTCGCGATGAGCTAGTCCAAAAGGGATTGTTACAAAACACACGCCATATGACAATTGAGGAACAGTTGGGAATTTTTATGTTTTGTGTTGGACATGGGGTGGCTAATAGGGTAATCGCTGAAACATTTCAACATTCGGGTGAAACTATCAGTCGACATTTCAACAATGTGCTTCGGGCGATTGTGATGTTGAAAGACGATTACATAACAATTCCGGCGAATAATGTGTCGGTGCATGCCCGGATTAGAGATAATGTCAATTTTCACCCATTCAAGGTATGTATGCTTTTATATTTTTTACTTCACTTATTTATATGTCACCGGTGTTCATTATAATAATTGCCTGCATGTTGTTTCATGTTTATTGCCAGAATGCAATTGGTGCAATAGATGGGACACATCTTCCGGTGGTTGTCAGCAAGAGCAAGCAACCGAGATTCCGGAATCGCAAAGGATTTACTTCGCAAAACATGATGGCTGCAGTATCCTTTGATCACAACTTTCTATTTGTCTGCACTGGTTGGGAGGGATCTGCAGCTGACATGAGAGTACTCCGTTGGGCATGCGAAACTGGAGGATTCACTGTGCCTGAAGGTATATTGTACACAGAATTTTTTATTTTGCATTTCTTTATTGATGGGGAATATAGATTTTAACATTGTAAATGTTGTGTAAAATTTATAGGCAAATATTATTTGGTAGATTCTGGCTATGCAAATACACACAGATTTCTTGCACCATATCGGGGGGAGCGTTACCATATTAGCCAATTTCAGGGAAGCACAGGGGTTCGCACTCATAGTAGTCCGCGCGACCTATATAATCATCGACATGCACAGTTGAGAAATGTGGTGGAGAAAACATTCGGTATTTTAAAAAAACGGTTCAAGATCTTGACTGTTGCAACACCCTTTCCATATAAAGTTCAATGCCAGATTGCGATGGCATGTTGTGTTATACATAATTTTATTCGACGACACTCCGGTGCGGATGCCATATTTAACGATGTGATAGAGGAAGAACCAAATGTAGAATTAGATGTCGAGGAAACGGTTCATAGTGTTGGTACTACTGAGTCAAACAGAGGCGACGCGTTGCGCACAATTATAAAAGACGAGTTATGGAATAATCGCAGTTAGTTATATATTTGATTGCAATGTAAGAAATGTGTAATATATGTGATTGAACTGAATTATGATTACTTATGTAAAGGATTCTTCTTATATGTGTATTGAACTGAATTATGATTACAATGGGATTGTATGTATTTGACTTTTTCTTATGTGTATTGAACTGAATTATCATTACAATGGGATTGTATGTAATGGACTTTTCTGATGTGTATTGAACTGAAATATGATTACAATGGGATTGTATGTAAATGAGTTATTATTTTCTGATCTTTATGACCATAATGGACTGAATTGTATGTGATTGAATATGCTAATTATTATGTTGGTCCTATAAATGGGGCAATATTAAAATAGTATAAAATTATTTACAAATATTTAAGAATGATACAAAATTTTTAAAAGAAAAAATTAGAATTTGCTTATCTTTTGATTAATGGTTTTAAAATGATAAACAATCAAACATTTTAAATATTTTAATATATAATTTTAAAAAATTTGTAAGTACTTTTATTTATTTATTATATATTTTTAAATATTTTTTACAAATTTAAATAATATTTTAAATTTATTATTAGGTTGTTTAATATAATTAATTATTTTATTTATAAATTATATCATAAAGGGTAAAATAGTCAATATACAAATTTATCACTTATCAATTCTTCTTATTCCTCTATACTCAACCAAACACAATTTTTACCAATTCTTCCTATTCTCCTTATTCCTATATAATTTACCAAACACAATTTACTTTAATTCCGGTATAACTCATAAAACGAACCAAACGCAAATTTACACCAATTTCAGCTAATACCAGAATCTATACCTATCCCCGGTATAACAAAATTTTTTAATTCCTGTTACCAAACGGAGCCTAAGTATACATACTCGGAAACAAGAAACGAATACCACGAAAAACAAGTGGAAACGTTGCATAGAGGCTACACCTCAATGCCACCTATAATGTACCTGACAATTTATTGCAATAGATACATATCTTACTTCTTCAACTCATCCCTCACCTCCAGTGTCTTCACATTTGATATTCCCACTCACAAGCTCTCTAGCTAATAACTTCAGACATTTGATTTCAACACTTATTCTCCCACTATCTACATACAAACTAGAGTTTTAAGTTTAAGTATGCAGAAGAATTTGAACTCCTCAGCTATAAGCCATTAGGCTCATCTTAACTTTTAATTTTTAAAATTACTAATTTTAGTTATTAAATTCAAAATCTCATTAAATTTATCAGTAATTTTATCACATTTAATAACTTTAACTAATTATTTTTGAGTAAAATAAAATTAGGACACTAGCTGGTTCATTTTCAATTACCAAAAAAAAAAAAAAAAAAAAAAAAGGAAATATTTCACAATTTTTAGAAACCGACGCGTTTCCTATTCTCGCTCAGATGTGTCGTGTGTTATGTGAGAGGGGGAAACGCGTTTCCCCACCACCAAAACCCTCGCCCCGTTCCCCTCCCTCTCCGAGATTTGAAACCAAAACCCTCGCCATTAACCTTCCCCCGAATTTAATCGTAGATTCACGCACAGGAGAAGAGATTTTTGATCCAAACCCTACATATCCTCTTCCCCGTTCTCCCCAAACCGTCTCTTCGATCTCAATTTGAGCATCGGAAGAGGGGAAATTGGTCCCCGATTTGACGGATCTGGTGAGTGTGGCTCCGGCTAGGGTTTTGAGAGCTCGTCGTCTTCATCCTCCTACGATTTCCGCGCCAATGTGGTTAGCTAGGGTTTTGTGGTGGCAACGGAGGTGCTGAGTGGAGGCGATGGGCGGTGGTGTAAAGCTTCTGCTCGTGCTTCTCCATTTGAGCTCTCTTTGTTTTGGTACATTAATTTCTCACGCCCTATCTCCAGCTTGATTCACCTTGCACTGCTTTAGAACTTTGGTTCTCGTTGGGTTGTAGCTGATCGTAGCTTTTGTTTCTGTTTACGGGCGTAGTCATAGCTCCCCACTAGTGTTTTCTTGTTGCAATCAGAGGATTTTTTTTTTTTTTTTTTTTTTTTTTTTTTTTTTTTTTTTTTTTAAGAAAGATAGCATGCTACCCGCTTTGTTATTTTTAAAATAAATTAGTTAGAAATATAAAGCAACTGGGCTTCGAACTCGCGTCTCGAATATCAACCACCAAACTCTTTTGCCACTTGCGCCAGGAACGGTTGAATCAATCAGAGGAGATCGAGCATAAAATACATATAATTTCCACCTTTCTTAAAATACCAAGACGAAAATTATTATTTTAAAAAATTATTAAATAATATTTTTAATAAAATTTAAAATATTTAATAAAGAAATATAATAAATAATTAGAAAAAAATTTACTAAAAAAATAAATATTTTATATTATTATATATTAACACACATCTATTTTTTAAAACCGTCATTCATCGGTATAATTCGACACGCACCGTATTATACCATGTCGATAAATTTTTGGTATGACTTTATATCATAGTACTTAAATTCTTACCTAGGACCATGTTAAGAAAAATTAGAAACTAGAAGAAATTAAGAAGTGGGAAACGTGCCGAGAAGTTACACCTCAACGCCACCTATAATGTACCCGATAATTTATTGCAATAGATATATACTTTGCTTCTTCAACTTATCATCCGTAATTTGAGTTCGAAACCTAATTACTTCATATTTTTAGCTAAATTTATTTAAAAAATAAACGAGAAGGATAGCATGTTATCTTTTTCTTAAAAAAAAAAAAAAAAAAAAAAAACCTCATCACACCTCCAATATCTTCACATTTGATATTCCCGCTTATAAGGTCTTTAATAACTTCATTTGGCTTTTTTATAATCTTTTTTTCTTTTTAAGACTCTATCTTTAGACATTTGATTCCAAAATTTATTATCCAACTATCATAGTAATTCCAGACTAAAATAAGAGTTTTAAATTTAAATTTGCAGAAGAAATCTGAACTTTTCGATCTGATGGTTGGTATTTAGATCCTTAGTTATAAAATTGCTAATAGTTTAATAAATTAATTCATTCGGCTAGCAAACGCTAAAACAAAAATAATAAAAGTATACGAAAACTCCTCAACTATAAGTCATTATACTCATCTTAATTTTTAATTATTTAAATTTAAAATGGGCAACGCTACATGTACACCCCCAAAGGGAGTGTACATCTTACACCCACCCATCTAAAGGTGGGGGGGTCACTTCACAAATTGTGAAGTGACCCTTCACCACACCCCACCCATTGGATGGGTGGGGTGTGCGATGTACACCTCCAAATGGGGTGTACAAATAGCATTTTCCAATTAGGAAACTAGTGTGTTTTCAATTACCAAAAAAAATAAAAAAAACCCAGAAATGGAAATTTTTCACAATTTTTTAGAAACCGACACGTTTCCAATTCTCGCTCAGATGTGTCGTGTGTTATGGGAGAGGGGGAAACGCGTTTCCCCACCACCCGCTCACACGAGGGAGGAGCCCCACGCGCACACTAAAACCTCGCCCCGTTCCCCTCCCTCTCCGAGATTTGAAACCAAAACCCTCGCCATTTACCTTCGATTCCCCCGAATTTAATCGTAGATTCACGCACAGGAGAAGAGATTTTCGGTTCAATCCCTGCATATACTCTTCCCCGTTCTCCCCAAACCGTCTCTTCGATCTCGATTTGAGCATCGGAAGAGGGGAAATTGGTCCCCGATTTGACGGATCTGGTGAGTTTGGCTCCGGCTAGGGTTTTGAGAGCTCGTCGTCTTCATCCTCCTACGATTTCCGCGCCAATGTGGTTAGCTTGGGTTTTGTGGTGGTAATGGAGGTGCTGAGTGGAGACGATGGGCGGTGGTGTAATGCTTCTGCTCGTGCTTCTTCATTTGAGCTCTCTTTGTTTTGGTATATTTCTCACGCTCTATCTCCAGCTTGATTCATCTCTCATTGCTTTAGAACTTTGGTTCTCGTTGGGTTGTAGCTGATCTTAGCTTTGTTTCTGTTTACGGGCGTAGTCATAGCTCCCGACTAGTGTTTCGTGTTGCAATCAGAGGAGATTGAGCATAAAGGAATGGATTTTGTGGTTTCCAGCAGATTCTCAGAAAAATAAATAGTTGTAGCTGATAGTTGAATTATTATTTTTTCTTTGTTGGAGTTAATAAGTTACTTCTTTTTTAATCATTATTTATTATCAGTAAAAGGTATTAATAGTAAAAGGTAAGAATATATTAGGTGGTGGGTTGTGTCAATCCAGTTTTAATAGCATACGTACGTCGTACATATGTGTGCTCATGCATGCAATGATCAATCAGTAATCTGATCGATTCAGTGGTTATACTGCAGATATCGATGCAAAACGAATGTAGAAGCAAATGGCCCAAGTGTCCATGATTTAATGGGACTAAGGCTGAAAAATTGTTAATGCAGGAACCTGCGCTTCGTGTGGTCGAAGAATGATTTGATCCCATTTTTAAACCACACAAGGCAAAAATGTATTTGATTTCGGATAGTGTCTAAAAATGCAGATGGTGGGAAAGGATGAAATTGAGTTCTGTAGATCAGTATTTCCACCAGTTGTGGTTTGGAATTAGCTATAAATCAACAATGACTGTCAAAAAGTCAATGGGAGTGGAGGCATACTTGACCATTGGCGGATCTTGCCAATAGCTATAAACACATATATTGGTCTGCACAAAAGGATATCAGCTTCCATTTGTATTGGGAATGGGGATAGATAACAGGCATTTCGATTTTTTAACTAATATTCTATTTTCTACTCTTTTTTTTCTTTGTATCACATGTGTAAGTAGAAAAATTTATCTAGCAAGCTATGCAAATAACTTGAGTGCGTCTCTCGAAGGGAATCACATTTACCAATCGCTTAATCTCTTATTGAAACAGAGGTTCTGGTTCTTTGTTACTATACGCATGTAGGTATGCACATATGCAAGTAGATACAATGCATGAGAACATATTTGGCTGTACTATTATCATTTAAGCACATAATGAAAGAGATTGAGAATTGAACTTGTCAAACACTTGGTGCTACTAGATTGCACTTACAGGAAAGATTGCTTTTGAAACTTTTGTTGGAAGATAACTCCTTTCTTAAAAGCAAAAGTGTCTCCAAGTATGTGAATCCCGTTTTATTTTGCCATTTGTAGCCAAAAAGCCCATATAGGGCAAGTTAGCCAAGTCCATCTTTAGAAGATGATTCATAGGTCCATGCTCAGTTATATCTACCTCATCGACATTTTATAGGTCGGAAGTTGTCAGCACTGGAGTTGCATGATTGACTTGGAATTTTCTATCTATTTCCTCTCCTATGTTGATATGTACTAGCACCACTGCATGTTGTGCAACTTGTTTAATATTCTTTATCTGCTTTTCTCATTTATTGCAATGTATATCAAGATTTGCTATGGCATACTGCAGCAAGAATGACACCAACTCCATCATCAAGTCCATCCATCCCTCCTGAAATTATACCTTCCGGACCAAGAGCTGCCCCCACATATTCTCCAACTCATCCAGGTATTGACAAGCTCCAGCCTTGATAATTTTCTGCATTTTTTGTATTTCTTTAAGTGCTTCGTTGTTCTTATCTCTTTCAGGCCCCAGAGCTAATCCTCCTCTGCCAAATCATCGAAAACGGATGCCCCATGTCATCCCATCACCCTCATTCACACCACCACAAGGTTTGAGAGTTCAGTTTATGTTTTTGAAGTTCTCATATTTCTCCACATAGTTTAACAAAATCACTTTTGTTGCTGCAATCATGTTCAGCAGGTTGTGATGGGATTCTTTGCTCTGACCCACTCACTTCAGGTCCACTTGGTTCTCCTTGTGGTTGTGTATTACCGATTAAAGTCATCATCGATCTTGGGTTAGCTCCATATCTACTATTTATGCGTATAGCAGAATTAGAGGTTGAGGTCGCTGCTGGCACGTTCCTAAAGCAAAGCCAGGTGAAAATCATGGCTGCTGTTCCAAGTATCCAGGATCAACAAAAGACAAGAGTTACTATTTATTTGGTGCCTCTAGGGCAAAAGTTTGATAGTACAACTGCTTTACTAACTTATGAGAGGGTATGTCAGAAGAAGATGCCGCTGAATATGTCCATTTTTGGTGATTATGAAGTACTATATGTTCACTATCCAGGTAGTTTTTCATACCTTTTTTATTTTTTGCTGACTATCAACTACATGTATCTGTTATAATTAGCATCCGTCGATGTTGCTGCAGGACTTCCTTCCTCTCCAACATCTGTGCCTGGGGAAGCAGTGGGATTTGGCCCTAGTGGTACTGGAATTAGCAAGTACCCTTTTACTGCAGACGTGCCCACTAGCAAGACCCGGAAATTAAATGCTGGGATTGTTGCTGTAATTGCATTATCTTCTTTTACACTCATCTTGGCATGTGTTGGAGTAGTTCTTTTTGTATTAAAATGGCGGAAACTTGGACGACCGCCTAGTGTTGTGAGCCCTGCAATTACCCAATCAATTGCTAAAAGATCTGGTGAGATGATCATTTGGGATTAGTTGGCATTGGCTAATAGTGTTGTTTTGTGCTTATAATTCTTGTTATTTTTGGGTATTTCAATATTCCTTACTTTAAAATATAAAGTTCCTTGATGCCATAGTGTAAGTACACGGTTGAAACAAGAATTTTGGTTATTTTGTAAGCAAGGATTTAAGTATCCATCGGCACGGGCCGTATCCACCGTGCCGTACCGTGCCAACAAGATACCGGCACGATACAGCCTCCGTGCCAATAGCACAGTTCAAAACCCTTTTTTCTTAAATTTATTAAATAATTTTCTTAATAAAGTTCAAAATATTTGATAAAGATATATAATAAGCAATTAAAAAAATTTGTTGCTAAAAAAAATAAATATTTCATGACATTATATGTCGACACGCATGTATTTTTTGTGACCGGCACTCATCGGCACGGCTCGGCACGCACCGTGCCGTACCGTACCGGCAAGTTTTCGGCACAACCCCGTGCCACGGCACTTAAATCCTTGTTTGTAAGTGATTGTCAAGATTAACTCAGAAAACACTGTTATGCTATAAATCAAGTTCTTATATCTTGAATTTGTTTATGCAGAAACAATGAGTAGTTTGTTCATAGCAGTTTGATTGTCAAGATTAACTCGGGAAACACTGTCATGCTATAAATGATTTTTTTTTCCATATTATACTTCTGTTTTCAGTAGTTATTAAGCTTTAATTTTGTTGCAAGCAATATGGTGCCTCTACTTGATGTTTTCCCAAGTCCTTGATTCAGCTGTACTTGCTAGAGAACTCACCCCTCATTTGATGAATTTTACACTTTTTCTACGACTGAATAGTATATTGGTATTCAAAGGCATATGGTTGTTACAGATAAAACATCTTGCAGGCATGAGGTCTACAATATCCAATAGCATGGCGAGCTCCATATCAGTATCAGATGTTCCAACAATGGCTACTTGCCCACTGACAGTAAAGATGTTTTCACTGCACGAACTGGAGAAGGCCACAGATGGCTTCAGCTTGAAAAGAGTTTTGGGAGAAGGCGGTTTTGGGCGTGTTTATCGTGGGACCATGGAGGATGGAAGCGAGGTTGCTGTTAAGAAGTTGCTTAGAAGGGAGGACCAGAGTGGGGACCGCGACTTTATTGCTGAAGTGGAGATACTAAGCCGATTACATCATCGTAATCTCGTCAAGCTGATCGGAATTTGCATTGATGGGAGCAAAAGATGCTTGATATATGAGCTTATCTGCAACGGAAGTGTTGAGTCTCATCTGCACGGTATATTTCCGATGATGACATTCTCTTAAGTAATAAGATAGGTGCAATCTTTGGCATATAAATCCAATCTGAATGCTAGATTTATAACGCAGTACACATTTTCTGCTGAATTGTTACAAAATTTTTCTGCTTCTTTAAAGTAGCATGCTATAAAGCAACTACAAGGGTTTTGCTGGTTCTTCCAAGAGAATAAATGGACTGCAAAATTGAGTACTCATACTTCTACAGTTAACTCTCCTTTGAAGAAGTTTCTGGTCTTTCTTTCTTTTTTTTCCTTCAGATAGATCTGCTCCATTTTCTTGAAAATGAATCGGGGTTGTTATATGAGTTTTTTATTTTTTCTTCCCCTTACTCGTTATCTACAGATTTCAGATAAGTACACAAGGCATTGATTACTTAAAATTTTTCTTCTTTCCAAAAGTTACCAGAATTATCATCTCCTGTAATCCCAACGAAGTTCTCGCATCTACCATATTTAGGGTGAATACTATATTGGCAGGGTAATGATGCAATTAATATTTCAGGTGCAGATAAGATAAAAGGACTTCTGAATTGGGATGTAAGGATGAAAATTGCCCTTGGCGCTGCTAGAGGTCTGGCATATTTACATGAAGATTCAAACCCCTGTGTTATACACCGTGATTTTAAAGCCAGTAACATATTATTGGAAGAAGATTTCAACCCCAAGGTTACTGATTTTGGTCTAGCAAGGGAGGCATCAGAACGAAGCAATCATATTTCTACCAGGGTCATGGGTACTTTTGGGTAACATTTCTTCTGTACACGATATCTTTGCCTCTTTATCTTATTACGTAATGTATATGCCTTTTCTTATGAATTTCTCTATCTGTTCGATACTTAATTGATTGGTTCTTTCCTGATGAACAAAGGGGTACATTCTAGGTCATATCTACAATAAAAAAGAAGACGCATTTGTATCTGTTAATTACAAAAATTTGCATGTGAATACTAGTACCTAAATTACACTCTTAATTATGCTTTTTAAAATTGTAGGTATGTTGCTCCAGAATATGCAATGACCGGGCATCTTCTCGTAAAGAGTGACGTCTACAGCTATGGTGTGGTTTTATTAGAACTACTATCTGGTCGAAAGCCTGTATACATCTCCCAATCCCAAGACCCTGAGAACCTCGTCACGTTGGCCCGCCCTCTACTCAGCAGCAGAGAAGGGCTTGAGAAATTAATTGACCCCTCTCTGAATAAAATTTATGACTTCCATTATGTTGCCAAAGTAGCATCTATCGCCTCAATGTGTGTAAACATCGACCCATCTCAAAGACCGTTCATGGGGGAAGTCGTACAGGCACTTAAGCTTGTATACAATGATAACATTGATGAGACTTTTGATGATTCCTGTAGTCGGAGAGCGTCGTCCTCTGCACCCGACTACAATTACAAGGGGGAATTGGACAATGAGGGTAGCTGGTGGAATGGTGGTTCGCCGACCGTGGCTTATGCGCATTCTTCGCCCTTTATAACTATGGAGTATAGCTCAGATCGGATAGAAGAAGAAATGCAGAGGCCCCATTCAACTTCCTCATTTTTCAGGAGGGGTGAGTCGACTGCTGTGCTTAGTAATTCCGATCGTTTGAGAAACAAAAAGTTTGCTGCATTTTACCGTTCTAGAGGGAGTATAAGCGAGCATGGGCACCTCTCACGCCGGCTCGGGTGTTAACCGGCATCAGTTTTAAAGTTCGCGCAAGATGATTTTTCGCTCTCTCATGTGAGTTGACCCTCTAATTGTACAGTTCAGAAAATTTCAGTTTTTCTAATATGTTGCTATATTGTAGTAGGGTTTTTATTGCGCCACCCCGTGCTAAGAAAGAGGGTGAGATTGTGGCTTCTAGTTTTTGCGTAGTTTGATTCATTTCTCATGCATCAAATATGTAATTTTATGTGTTTTGTTACAGATGCCCGGGCACTATCTTTTGTGCCATGGGTATACAATGAGAGTTTCAGTTTTCTCTTTTTTTATCCATTTTTATTTCAAGGAATCTTTTTATCCATCAGTATAACTTTCTTATTATCTGAATCGAGAAATATATATAGGAAAGGTTAATTTTGTACAATTGTTTAGCAAAAGAAACAAAAGTAGTGTGTATAATTGCAAAGTATGAAATTTATTCTGTGATAGTGTAAACTGTGTTAGTACTGGCGAAAGAGAAATTGTTCTTATCCTTGGTCCTACATTATCCAACGAGAGAAATCAATTTCATTTTTATATTTAGCAATACAAAACATCAAACTCGAGATAGAGCAATACCTCATCAGCCATTCACTTTATCATACATAAATCTAATCATTCAACTTCTACAACCAAAAAAAACAAAAACCTGCAACAATACAATCGTTACAATTAATTATGAGATAAGGGTGGGTAAATAATTTCTGTAGGTTCACCTTCCCTTTCCGAGGAGCCCAATATAGCAGGAAAACAATCATAAGCTAGACTTTAAATGGATTATCGTAGTAGCGACATAAAGACAAATAAAACTGATGTGAAATTAACACTATCATCTCGAGATTTACTCGCCATAGATATGTTCTCAACAGACAAAAAATTCTTGAATTTAGAAAGCAACACCAGAAAATAGCAAAAATCTTATAAAAGGAAAAAAGAAAAGGGCACAAACAATTATAAAGCAACACACTCTAATAACCGCCCTTGAGATCATTGACCACATCGTAGGGAATAGAGGTGACCGTCTCCAACGTAGCTCCCTCGACCATGAACCCAGGTTTGGGGCCCTCAGGCTGCCGCTTGGTGCTTATGATTTCACCGCGAGCTTTGGCTTCCGCCTTCTGCTGGTCATTCTTCTTCTTCCGCTCACGGAAATCTTCAGTGCATCGCGAAGGCTGGACGTGCTCCACCCGCACGTGGATCCTTTTCCTGATGATACGGTGCCCCACCTAGCAAATTATATACCGATTAATGCAACGGATCTATTTTCTTTCTTTATATATTCATTTGAAGTGGAAATGGTTCTGTTTAGGGCTCAAAATAATGATTGGGGGTTCTACAAGATTCAAGACATGGATTTACAGTCCTCATGAATTCCCGGACAAGCTCTTTCTTCACTAGCTAAGTAATAGAATTAAGAGGTAGAAATGCAACAGAGAAGACAAAGACGAAGATGATTCATTGTAGAAATAGAAGCGGAGAAGGAAGAAAAAAGAGGTAGGAAAGCCTCTGACTACTAGCCGGAGGTGGAGGAGAAAGGCGCTTCAATTTAACACAAATAATTAAAACTGATGGTCTTCTCCAAATTGCACTATAACTACGATCGGATCAACCAAATAGAAGTTACCCAAAATAGAAAAGTCAACGATAATCAACAATAAGTTTATTAAAAGCATTTAGAAGTACCGAAATAAAGCATTGATACATGACTCTCTTATAAAACCGAACAGTCCAAGCATATTCTGCTTATTCTAATAAAAGAATTGATAGTCAAGCAAATGTAAGGTTCTTACTGCAGGAGAGAACACTCATCATGTTAAACACTACACTTACAAAGCTCATGTCAAAGCACTAAATAACATCTTCAAGTAAAAGAAACAAAAGGTAAATTGGCAATTGTAAGTAGAAACATGTAGCTAAACATGAACAAACCACCCAAAAATGCTAAATTTTGAGGTAAGTAGCATTCTCGATACATCAAAGATGACATTTTGTAAATTTGGCATGAAAAGAACTATCAGAACGGCCCCATCTATTACATGTCCTACAGCACAAAAAAATCATTTCAGTGTTGATTGGGAACACAAGGCTCATTACTCTAAAAAGGATCTGCTCACGTAAATCTACCAAACAGTAAAATGTATGGTTCATTTATCATCCTCCTAAGCAGCAAAGCGCAAAAACAGGGACTAAAAAAATAGCACCTTTGATTGAAACACGGAGTAACTCACCTCGAAAGCTTAGGAGTAAGCATCAAAAAGTCAAATTAGGGCTATGTGAGCTAGGATTGAGGGGGATATACCTGCTTGTTGATCTCGACGCCGATGGCGCGCTTGGTGACGTTCCACACGCGCCCGGTGCGGCCATGGTAGAACTTGTGGGGCATGCCCTTGTGGACGGCGCCGTTCACCTTGACGTCGACGTACTCCCCGATCTTGTAGGTGCGGAGGTACGTCGTGAGGGGGATGTACCCCTTCTTCCTGAACGGGCGCGCGAAGAGATCCCGCGTTCGAGAGCGCAATCCGTGACCCGCGGGCATGGCGGCGGAAGCAGAAGCTCCTCCTCCGCGCTACGGCGGCGGCTAGGGTTTTCGTGAAGAGGAGGAGGAAGGGGAAGAGGACGATGAGAGAGGCGAACCCTAGGTAGGGTTTGGAATTTGCGGCTATTTATAGAGGGCCCGTGGGAGAGTATTGTGAACTGGAGGATCCTCTTGGGCTTTATTTGGGCTGAGGCCCATTAATTCCGACTCCAAAAAAAAAAGCCCGGTCCACAAAAAAATCTATCACGTGCTCAGCACGTGTCGAGGGTTGTGCAAAAACCCATCGTCGTCGTCGTCGTTGTCGTCATCGTCGTCGTCCTCGAAGAAGTAATAGAGCGGTGACGAGCACCAAATGGGAGCTGTGTCGATGGAGCGAGGGATCGGAGGCGGAGACGAAGGCGACGACGTGGTAACCCCCGGCGAGCTCCTCGGCGACACCGCCCACCTCGTCCCCGGGAGGGGCGCGTACCTCGCCCCCAATGGGCGCTCCGTGCGCGCGTCGCTCACGGGGAGGCGGAGGCTCGTGCCTCCCCCTCGCGGCGCCTCCGACCAGGTTAGGGTCTCTCCATGGGTTAGGGTTTAGGGTTTTTGGTGCTTGGTGCTTGGTGCTTACTCCCTTGCTTCGATTTCGCTTGCAGAGGCCGGTTGTGGAGGTCGTTGGGCTCAAGGCCCATGGCGCCGTCCCGCAACCGGGATCGATCGTCGTTGCTCGAGTAAGTGCTCGCTTACCCTCATCTTTCTCTTCTCCGATCCATTATGTAACAAACTAGTTGAGGAATTTTGTTGGATGCTTGATTAGATCGACAAACGTCTTACGAATTAGCTAAAAATGTGTTTAGGCAATATGCTTTTAGATTTTATGCTGGTTTTTAGTCAGATTTTAAGAGAACTTTTCCTTTTTTACTCAAATTTTCTTTTGCTTCGATGATCTGTAAGCGAATGGTAGGATTGTGATAACTGCTAACAGTTATATTATGTTCATCCTTGTGTAGTTTGGATAAAAATCTCATTCCTGAATCTTTTCGTTCGGCTCTTAGCATAAGTTTGCCTGCTATATTCTTTGCTGCTTCAGCAATATACTGTATGTGTATGTTTGCAGGTAACCAAAGTTATGGCTAGGGTAGCTTCAGTTGATATCATGTGTGTCGAGTCCAAAGCTGTGAGAGAAAAGTTCACAGGGATAATAAGGTAGAGTTTTACGAGTATTTTCATTGTATAGTTCGTACACCGAATATCTTATTGCTTAAAACGCATGGATGTTTCCTGAGCTACAAGACATTTCGAAATGGCTACCTGAATTTCACAAAGCTTTGATTTTTACTAAGTAATGATTATTTGTTTTTAATTTTACTACCTAAGACTTCATCTTTTTAAAAAATATATATATTTTGATGCAAGTTCTGAACTAAAAGAAATCAAATGCTTCGATTTCTTGCTGGTAATTTATATTTTGCTGATGAGTTGGTGCAGAGTTGATTTTATCTTACTTTATTCTTTCCACCTTCCATGCTGATTGGTAAGGGAGTTGAAAAAAAATATTTTTATTAACATTACCAAAATTTGTTATTTTAACAGGCAACAAGATGTGAGGGCAACTGAAATAGATAAAGTGGAAATGTACCAGTCTTTCCGACCTGGTGATATTGTTAGAGCTTTGGTTGTATCCTATGGTGAAATTTGATTCATTTTCTCTCTCTTTTTTTCCCCTCTTTCTTTCCTCCTCTTTTGCTCTCTCCCTCATTTAATTCAAGATTTTAAAATCATTTTGTCTTTTTTGCTATAAACTAGAAATGATGGTGTGCTAGATATACTTGCTTGGCGCGCCATAACTGTTTCTCGCCACGGTTTACTCTTTTTCTCATTTTCTGCCTCTTCATCACTCTTCCTTTTTCCATATCTATACGTGCATACTCCCATATATTGTGGAGGTCATTGTTCTCATAGATTTTGCTTTGTTAGCTTAAGATGTATTAACTATTTGCAATATGTCATTACAATATATCATTTTGTGAAACTTGATCCATGAAGCTCTCTCTTGGCGATGCAAGGGCATATTACCTTTCTACTGCTAAAAATGAACTCGGAGTAGTCTCTGCTCAAAGTATTGCAGGTACAGTTGTGAGGTTGTTTTATCCTTTTTCAGTTTAATCATGTGAGTTGATTCATAACAAAATACAAATGGTTTGTTGCATCGACCAGGAGTGCTGTGATATAGATGTTTATTTCTTTTTATGTCGCCAAATTTCTCTCTTTTTAGTTATTTTGGCATCTTGTTGTCATAGATTGATCACCATTATTGCTGAGTATTATCACGGGCATTACTGAATAAACTGGCAAATAAGCTAATGAATTGGGTAGTATTGGCATATCGTTTCAACTGTAGCTGAGCATTAAGGACATTATTAAACTAACAATCTCTTCATGCTGTTGCTTTAGGTGGTACAATGATCCCAATTAGCTGGACAGAGATGCAATGTCCACTGACTGGGCAGGTCGAACAGAGAAAAGTTGCAAAAGTGGATTAAATGCACACTATCTGAAGAGCTAAGAAAGATGGTAAAAGAATGTCATGTGAATCACCCCTTCGTCTTCTCAAATTCCTTGCTTAGTGTGTATGATTTGTACGCATGCGTATTAATTGTCTCCATCTGTGTCCTATATGCATCTTATTTTATATAAGAAAGAAAAGTTCTGCATGCCGAGAGGTTTGGGGATCACCCCATATTCATTTAAACTCATTCGTAATGTAATTAATGTAAGGAACTTCAAAATTTGTTTAGTACTTCAGTTGTTTAAAATTAAAAGAAATGAATTTATTAACTATTTTAATAGGCTTTCCATATATTGTCTTTGTCAATGTGAAATGCTTGCATCTGTTGATCACATGGCTCAAAACTTTTTATTGATGTTACACCTGCATAATAATGTGTTTCATCTGTGTCACATAGCTTAGTAACTTTTTTGGTAAGATTTTGGAATAGTTGTCTAGCTTTGGCATGATATAATGTTTAATTAGCACATTCTGGTCATACTACTGTGTGACCTGATCAACTTTTCCACATGTCATATACATTTTAAGTTATTGGAAACTAGATAATCTCATGGCTTAGTTTTTCTTTGTTACCTTTTCTTGTAGATTGTATAACTGAGCTCGTCCAACGGCCGCATGTTTGACACTTGTTTCCTTTGCTCAAGCCCTTGAATGGAGCTGATGGGGGGAAAGATCAGTATGTAAATATTTTGTTTTACTAGGAGAGTTGATTCCAGATACACGAGTTTCGTGTTTTAAACAATTTCAGAAGATATAGTTAGTTCCTGCTCATGGTGCTTTGAAGAGCTGGTAGCTTTGTTGCTGGATATACACAAAGCTGTTTCTTTTTCTTTCTTTATTAATTTGTTAAATTAAAAGTGAAGAACTTGAGCTATATACTCTTTTGTGTTTATGGGCTAGATGATTTTCCCTAATGGTTGCTATCTTGTTAAACATATTTGCGTGCATGTTCTGTATGCAGTATTTTTGAGCCGTCAACTCAGCCATATCAAATCTCGGAAACTGTTCTTTTTTTTTTTCTATTCTAAAATTGTAGTCGGCAAATAATTTAGCTGGTTGATATCCTCCAGAGATCCAATTCAGTTTCTGTCTTGTGCGGTAACTACAGATGCGTGTACAGTGCTACGAGCATCTTCACAAAGAAGGCAAAAAAAAATAAATAAATAAATAAATAAATAAAAAAGAAAGTCAAGATCGGCGAATGAAGATATTACTTTGGGCTTGTAACATGGCGCCGGTAAAATAGCTTTGCAACAAAATATATATATATATATATATATATATATATATATATATATATATATATATATATATATATATATATATATATATGGGGCAATTTTCTACGTACCCCTAAAAATTTTTCTGTTTTCAGATTTACCCTTCTTAGAAGGCTAATATTAAAACTACCCTTCTTACGTTCCAACTTCTTTCCATAAACTCTGTTAGTGTGCCGTTTGAAAACCCTAAACCCCTAAACCCTAAAACCCTAAACCCTAAACCCTAAAGCCCTAAGCCCTAAACCCTAAACCCTAAACCCTAAAACCCTAAAAAATTCTAAACCTTAAACCCTAAAAAATTCTAAACCTTAAACCCTAAAAAATCCTAAACCCTAAACCCTAAAACCCTAAACCCTAAACCCTAAACCCTAAAACCCTAAAAAATCCTAAACTCTAAACCCTAAACTCTAAACCGGGGCAAAATAGGTATATTTGATAGTTTTCAACTCCGATTATTATTTAACTCTAATTTAACCCTAGTTAACTTAACAAAGGAAAACGGTAGGAATATTTTTAATAACGGTGGAACGTATGAAGGGTATATTGAAAAGAAAAAAAATAAGAGGGATAAATCAGATATTTCTTCATATTTCAGGGGTACACAGGCAATTATCCCTATATATATATATATATGGTTGAGATGATAGTGAGTTTTTTGAGTTTAACAGGTGTTTGAAAAATAATAAAATCTACCGAGTAAAAATGATCAAAAAAATTAATTTAAGAATAGAAAACTTGATAGCATCAATAACTTCATAACTATTAATAGTATAATAGACCGACTCTCTCTCTCTCTCTCTCTCTCTCTATATATATATATATATAGACTTTAAGATGTAACTGAAAAATTCCAGTAAAAAGTTGTCAAATGCTACAACATACATGGCACATTAGATTTCCAACCCCCTCCTTGAAAACATGATAACATCAGGACTAAACTGTATAAATTGCTGAAAGGAAAACAAATTGTTATATAGACGCTAATGTACACAAAAAACAGAAAGAGGCAAAATATCATAAAGAGCATTGAGAAAGTTAATAGGTTAGACTCGAGCTTAGTTAGCAATGTACATTTGACACAAAAGGGGGTTGGAGATACAGTTGGCAGGTTACAATGTGGAAAAAGGACAACACAAACATCTGTATTCCTATTGACAGCAGATCTCACAAGTATTTTTTGAACCAGCTCGAGCCTGAAAAAGGAAAACAAAAATGAGCATCAATTGCTATGTTGCTCGAAAAAAAAAAAAAAAAAAATTGTTATGTGTGATAATCTTCATCATTCATCACTAATAAAAACAAGAGGGGGAGAAAAAATCGCAGGCTGATTTTGTAGTTAAAATTTGCAGATCAAACTCTGTGAATCATCATGAATGTTTTATGTACAGAAAATATCTAAAATACCAAAGGCAAGAGTAGCACAAGTCTCACTAGGCATTGAGACACTATATATAAATAGTTGCTGCAGAGATTTCAAAGATGAAGGCAAGAAAGATCTAATGAAGTTTCTCACAGCCATTGTATGCACAATATTTATTTATTCATGCAAAGAAAAGCAGGCGATAACAATTTTTTTGACTAAAATTCCAGTTATCATACTAATCAGTTTCACGACAGCTTCAACTAGCCAATACACAACCAGTTCCGAGTTTCTTTTAATGTAATACAATAAGATTTAGTGAGTCAGAACTATAGGATGATAAGATTGTTTCTTATTGTTCTTTACCATCTACCCCTTCTATCCTCATCAATTTGTCCACCTCAGCATGCTTTCCCATTACTTAATCCTGTTGTTCGAGTTTCAAACTTGAACTCAACGATATTAACAGCTTAGTGATCAGAAACCAGAACCCACGTAAGGCGCTTTGAGCGGATTGATTTTTCAAATGCGCTACTCGCTTAATATTTGCATTAAAAACTATCTTAAAGGAGCAAAATCCTATCTAATTTAGATGTAACTTCTACTTACCCTTTCCTAGATTAACTGGAATAAATAATTCAGTGAACTTCAGCTTTTGAGTTAGTTGGGAAGAAAAGTCGAAGAATTTTGTACTCCAGCCCTTGAGTGTCGTTCTATACTAGTTATCGGCCTGCAAAGGAAAGGACGAAGATTGAATCACATATTAAGTTTTGCAGACTGTTTTTGAATAATAATAACAGCAGAATCAACTCCCAAGAAGGACAAAGGGATATTTAACAGCGACTCCTCATTTGATTTACAATTATTCAACCAATTTACTTGCAGAACTGAATCATATACCTAATAAAAAAAAGAATCAATTCTGAAAAATCACTCTCAAGATCCCACTACCTTACTAAAATAACAGCACCATAAATGAAGATATCCAACACAAAATAAATCATACAAACCAATTACTGTAGTCAGTTTTTTGTAGAGTGAGGTGCAAATGGAGCCCATATGTGCAATTATGCTTACTAGTGAAAAGGGAGGGAGAAAAACTGGAAGAGGATAAATGGAATTACCAATATGAAAGAGTAGATGGATTGATAAAATGATAGCAGATGCCAATTTTCAGCATTCCAAGGCATACTTCTGGATCTACAATTCAAGATAACGAAAGGGAAATCAAATACTGATCTCACTATAGTGCTTGTTTGGAGTGCTGCTGAAATTGGAATATGCTATGTATAGAATCCTAACTTTCGGCGACAATAACAGAATCAATTTGGAAATATACTAGCATAAAATATCAAGAAGAAGAAAAAACACCAAAAAAATAACAGAATTTTCTATTTTCCAAATGCAGCAACATATGCATAAATTGTTATATATATGCATGTGCAAGATCTGTCCATAAATCAGCAAAAAATATCCTTGCAAGCATCGACAGGTAGATAAACAGAGAGAGAGAAGGGGTGAGACATTCATGTATGCATAGTTGACGCAAAGACAGTATCATTTAAAAAAAAAAAAAAAACTGAATATTATAGCGGTAACAGCAAAAAAAGGTACATTAAAGTGTAACAGGAATGCAGAGGCAATAGCTAAATTTCTTGCCTCAAGCAAATTTTCCTCAAAGAAGAAGTTTGGCCCTGTGCAGTTTGTATCATGCTGGCGATTGTATTGAAGAATCCTGAGCTTGCCTTCCTGCACTTACAATGGAGTGATAGCTAAGTTTATAATGAAAATCAAAGCTCCTATATAATGATTTATTGTTAAAGAAAGCGTCACCTTTGTTCCATAAACAAGACCACCTCCGGCTAGAGGATGAAAGCATGCAACATTAACCTCATCTTCAGCACTGGGAAGAACTCTTACAAGCTCCATATCTGAAACTCTATACACCTGGAGTCGATTTTAAAAATTACAAATCTCAGTGGAAAGGCAAAAAGAACACTAAGCTAACAGCTTAATTACTCCCAAGTAATTTCAATCGGACAGAAGAAATTTTATTATTGGTTTGCTGAGATGTACCATAAGAAAATGAATTACACTAGTAAACGGACAAAGTCGATAAAAACTGCACTTAAAAGGTCAAAAAAGTATATCCACAGAACAGGTTATATTATCTGTATAATAATAAGCTATAAAGTTTAAACTTCACAAAAATGGGAAAATCATATGTACCTCCAAGATTGTGTATATAGGTATTGCAGTCTCTCCATCGATCACCATGCTCCTAAGAAGTGAACTATGGCGACGACCGTATGCTAACAGAATGTGTTCTGACGTAGGAGAGAACTGCAAAAGAATGAAAACAGAGATTAAAGACGAAGGCAGCCAAATTAGGATGAAGTTATAGCAAGTAACAAGCACAAATTGACATGCAAGTACGTTATAAAAAACAAGAAAGGAGAAGTTGTATGCGCTTCTACAACTTAAAATACGTGCCAAAATAGTATATATAAGTCAATTATCATCAAAGTGAAACCCAAATATTGCCTAAAAGATCTGAGCATTTAAAAGAAGTTTAACCTGAATGGAGGTCAAGCAATGAGCAGCTCTGATTGCTCTTGAAGCCAGAACCTTTCCAAATCTACAATAATAACATAACTCAGAAATCATGCAAAACAACTTCGGGATTTATAAGAATCGTTTGATGGATATAATCAGAAGTTAGCCCTTACGTTGCTTCTTCAAGGGAATAAACACGAAGCTCATACATCACCCGGTGTGAAGAAACTGGGTGGCGGGTTGGGGATGTTGCAGCCCCTATAGAATCATGTTGCATCTGCGATGATTGGATACCCGGATCAACTTCCATGTGAGGCAGCAAACAGGCAACGCAGGCTACCAAAAACCGCCCACACGGAGAAAAATGAGCACCCATTTCACTGCCATTACCATTTACACATACAACCCAAATTAAAAATAGAATATTTGCATGCCACTGCAAAATTCTCTCTTCAGATATATATTCCTGCAATATTTTGATTTTATAATACATGCTTGAAAATCTTAATTTTTTATACGTATACCCATCAATTTACATAAAAACCCCTTTAAAAAAACTTTTTGTAAAACAAAACCAACACCAGTGAATTAAATGACCCCCAATTAAGATAACAATATTGATGAAAGAAAATATAGTTTGAAGAGGTAAATGTGAAATTCAAATCTTACAGGGTTATACAAGTTTATAGATGATTTTCCAGGGGCATATATGCAAAGAGTATAGACCCTTTGAAATATATTCACAATGGATGTGTAGTATATCATAAACTTCTTTCTTTTCCTTAGATGTTAATTTATATGGAAAAGAGAAATAGAATGATGAATAAGGTATGTGACTTGCACCTGCAAAGCACGGCATGTGATATAGTCAAAAGGCATCTATCTGGATCTAAAAGAGCACATGGATCACGTATATCATGTGGCCATATTCTAAGCTTTACTGTACAAGGTAATTCAGCGGTTCCTGTTGTTGCCAATGATGGGGGAAGTTCAGATCCAATACCACGAGCACTAGGATGAACCTCAGCTTCATTATTTTGGGCACCAAAAAACAAGGCACCTTCTCTAGAACCCAAGACAGCAGTTGAAACTAATTGTGCACGAGCCCTGTAGTTGCCCATAGCAGTAGCCATCGAAGAGGAAGCTGTCAGAGGTTCAACAGTACAAGTATCAGATCCAGTGTTAGTTTGAACCATTAACCAACCCTGCGAAAAGGGTGGGTCCCACCAGGATGGATCATTGAAGGGCAAAAGTTGGTGAAGATGCGTACTTTCTACATTTCTTAGATGCATTTCTGCTACAGCATAAGAGCCAGAAGGTTCTTCTGGAGAAATATCCATTGAGGTTGCTGAGTGGTTATCCTGATTGAGCCCATCTGAATTGGGCTGAGTTCTCCCATCATCCTTTCCAGCTGTTGGCCAGAAGACGCAAGGAGAATGCATAAGAGGCACTTTAGCCTCCAGATGTTGCTGGAGACTTCCATTAACATTTGCTAAAAATATAGCAGGAGGAGGATAGTGTGAATAACCAGTAGATGTTGCAACCGTCAAAGGTGAATCTGCCAAATCAATATCATTAACCTGCAAAATAAAGTCGTTAAACAAGAAAGTTGCCCACAAATAGGCGTATGTGTAGGTCATTCGGTTCGGTTTAGGCCTTTAAGGGCTTTTTCTCTAACCCGAACTAAATCAAAGTGCACGGATGAACCAAACAGAACCATTTATCCAGTTTGGAGTGAACACTCCAACTCCACTCAGTCTAATATGTATCAAACAGTTATGACTAACATAAGTATAAGTAATCTTATCCATTAAATCTTTGATCTAATGGTAGGAGTGGTTAAGTACTGTAACCGTTTGATCATCATCTAATGGGCTATATCGATCAAACTATTATAAATTCGGTTTATTCGGTTATCTATTTGCAAAACACCAAACCAAATCAAATCACTAATAAAGCCGCTCGGTTCAGTATGGTAAATCTATTTGGCCCAAATAACTACTAAAGAAATTACACAAATAAAAAAAAAAAAAAAAAAATCTACCTCGGCTGTTAACAGAAATGGAGCAGCATGGGGATGAAAATGCACAGCCCTTAGTGAACGGCGAGTTTTAAGTACCATTACTGGGGAAGAATCCTCCCCTCTCCTGTTGTAGTTCCATATGTACAGCTGCCGCATAATTTCAATTAGAGTTTCAACATCAGAATCAAGTCATTAATAATATTATGAATAAAGCAAATGCAGGTAAGGACATAAGGCTTTCCACTCTATGCCTATGCCATGAATAACTCACCTTATGACCTGAAGCTACAGCAAGATGTTCTCCTTGTGCATGAAAAGCGATAGAGGCAATGGGGCGATCTGCAAGTAGTAACACATATTGGATTCCCTTTACATCAATCAAATTAACATGTATTGTTGATTAAAACTATGGAGAAATATACTTCAAATTATATACTCTGCAAGGGACATTACAGAAATTGTGCGATCCTATACAAACTGCAGTACGTGCATCCCATAGACGAACTTCATGATCTAAGCTACCACTAGCTAGTATTTCTGAGAATAAAGGGTGGAACCTGACCTGCATACAATCAACAAAAAGTGTGACTAAATGACGAAAGCATAAAGCAATACCAACATTTGAATTAGAAAAAGTGTGATTTCGATAGAAAATGACATGAAACAAGCAACAGAAATGATGATAATGTGTGTCCAATATCTTCCAGTTTCCCCGTATGGACATTACAAAAACCCAACCATCTAATAAACCAAGTTGAAGTACAATGCATTATCATTAAAAACTATTGCCATAGGATGTAATATTCATGTGAACCATGGGGAAGGAGAAACCAACCCACTTAATAAATAATAACGATGTTAAAGACAATTAATGACAACTATTTCTTATATATAAGGAAAAAACCAAAAATGGGAGTTTCCCGTAATTTGATATCTCAATTTATTACAAGGAAAGAAAGTCATTAATCAAAAAACACAAACACGTATAAATGCATACATACCACCCAAGGAGTGCGCCGATGGCCACTCAACACCTTAAGACAGTTTCCAGTTTGGCAATCAATTATCTTCACAGTGTGGTCACCACTGACAAAATATTCAGTTAGTCTAACAATTAACTAAAAGCTAAAGCTGGAGCAGGACAATAAGCTTACTGTGTCGAGGCAAGTGTAGTTCCATCAGGGCTAAATGCTGCCGCAATTGTCGACCTAGGAGGTGGTGTAAGGGGACAATATTTGGCTGACAAGTGGCGCAATGATTCTGATTCTACCCTGAGAATGTAATAATTGAAAGAATCAACAGTTGCTAGCAGAGATCAATTCCCACTAATGAGATTTGATTAAACTGATGTTGAAGAAAAGAAACGAAAATATATAGCGCATTCCTATAGAGCGAATTTGGTGCAATAAAGTTCTGAAAATCAAAATCAACATTACTATAGTTAGCATAGAAAGGTCCCTTACCAAGAAGAAAGAGCATATTTTGCATCTGTCGTTTCACATCTTAGCGAAAAATTGTCAGGTTCGTAAGTCGAAACTTCACCCCAAAGGTTTTTCCTACATCGCTTTGTCCGAGGGGAAATTTCTCTCTGAACTAGCAACTGAAAGACATTTCTATCATGAGAAGCAAAGGGACATTCCAATTAGTAATTAAAATGATCGAAGAAAATTTGTCTACATATATTAAATTTTACCAGGCAATCGTTTACATAAATAAGATTGAAAAGAATCTCATCATTAGCAAGTGAATACTAAAAAGGCATTAAATTAAAGTCAAGCCAGACCATGGGATACCACACATGTAGGTCGCCATGAAAAATGGAAGAAACAAGGAAGTAGCAAGTAAAAATTTATGTTCATACAAGGAACAATGATTGCTGGCTTGTAAAGACGCAGAAAATCTTGTAAAGTAAATAAGCACGTGTATCTGATACGTCTTAAATGCCACATTGAAGTCTTAGGAAGAAGTCAACCAATTTGCCTTGCATGTTTACCTCCTCCACGTTATTTTTATCATGCTTACTTTGGAGCGATAAGACTAATGTTTCTGTCAAACCATCTCTCTGATTATAAATTACAATCATGCATCATTGCAAGGAGGATAACGAACATTTACGTCACATTTAGCTAGCACAAAATAATGTATATTAGAAACATAAACGACCCTAATACTAATTACTGTCCCGTAGTAGATATTGCTCAATGCCATGAGGAAACCAAATTTCTTACCTGCGTCTCACGGTTGAATATGATGAAGTAGGATCAAAACAAGATGGCAGATCAGATGCTGGGAACTTTCCATCATTCAGCCACCGCTGAGTCATCTCATAAGATTAACATGCTGCTCCTGAAAATATCCATTTTGCACACTAAATCAGAATGTGGAGGAATTGAGTACGCATCCACCGCCAGAAGATCGGTGCTGTCTTTTTTATTATTATTATTTTTGTGGTGAGCGTATGCACGAAAATTCAGTATAAAGACAACATTTTAAGAGGAAAAATATAAATTTGAAGGAAAGCCCTTTCATCGTGTTATAGCTAACGCTCTTACGATCCAAAAAAGTATGATGATAATCTCCCTTTCCTTAGAGATCTACTCTTCTGTTTCTTAAAGCATCCACACAAAAATCCCAGTTTTCAGCATTTCTACAAAACATATAAGCTAAGATAACAAACATATCCGCCTACATCAATCTACCAGTACAGAATACGTAAGCAGACACCCAACATCAAATTATCGATTATATCAAATCCATATCCAACTCTCCGCATAAAAAAGCCCAAAAACCCATATCTACGCATCGAACTAATCCAAAATAAACGAAGAAATCGATCAAAATCTCGACAAAACACGAGAATCAGACGACGAACGATCGGACGAGCAAGAGAACACAGATAAATCACCTGAATTGGACGAGAAATGGATCGTAGGCGCCGGATCTGCGGCGACGAGGACCGAATCCATACGATTCAAGCGATCATGGCGATCCAAAGAGGGAATTGAAGCGGATTTAGGCGGTGATCGGGCGCCAATGATTCCTCTAGGGTTTCAGATTTCGTGGGCGATGGGATCGTCGAGCGTTTTCGAAAGGAGAGGGGGCGCTTCCTCCCGTCTTCTACGAAAGGCGACGGTGGGGATCAAAACGAAGGAGAGAAAGAACCTAATCCGGTTCGGCCGGTATTTATAGACGCCCGATTCGGACCCGACCGGTCCGAATGAGGCCGTGACCGGTCCGAATAAGCGGGCCGGGTGACGTCACCTCAGATATCACACCGGCACGTGCGTCTTCGCACGTGCTAGGTCTTGGACTTTATTCCCTGCACCTGATGCATTTTTAACAATTGTGAACCGCGCATCCGGTTATTATTATTATTATTATTATTATTATTATTATTATTTTTTCAGAATAAGTATAAATTTAAAAATAATACTAATTTTATGTTTAAATAAAAATTAAATTATTTTTGAAATAAAAAAAATAATATTTAAATAATTAGATTGAAATAATAAAAATAAAAGTAATTATAATTTTAAAAATAATAGTTTACCTAATTAATTAATATAAAAATATTAATTAATTAATAATTTAATAATTTAATTAATTATTATTGTTAGACCACCTAAAAAAATTAACAATAATAAATAATTTAATTATCTATAATAATAATTAGTTAATATAATAATTAGATTAATAAATATTATATTAATTAAAGAGTTAATATTATATTTATTTTAATTAAGCTTATTCTCAAATAAAAATAAATTTATTTTAAAAAAAAAATAGTAGAATTATTATTCTAACAGTTTATTCTAAAGAGACGATAACTGCTATTATTATCCATAACCCAAATATATTTGGTAACCAACCTAAAATAAAATTTTATTTTATGTCATATTTTCTAATCAAATGGTGTTTTAGAAAATTCACTTAAAAATATGTATTAACACTCTGACTTACGAGTACGATGAAATTTTAAGTTTAACCCAAAACAACTCTACTAATGCACTGGGTTCATACAAATTTGGGTTACAGAGCTTCTAGAAATGTTTTGATCTTTGGTACTCAGAGCAGAAATTTCTGGAGGTTAGAGGAGAGACCGTAGAAAAAGTGGAGAAGTTGATTACGATACTCCGTTGTTTTTCTAAATTTTTCCATTTTTTATTTTTTATTTTTTAAATTTTTCGAAAACATTTAATTAATAATGATGAAGATTGCGTGATACTGTTTTCATAATAATTAGTTGGTATTTAAGATATAAATTTTAAAATAGGAATGAAAAATCGATTATAATTTATATCCACTCACAAAAATTTAAATTTATACTAAAAAAAAATAAATCAAAAGCAAGTTTCTACTGAGATAACTAGAAACATCCAAAAAAAACTTTTGTTTTTAAAAATATAGAATGATATTGCTCTATTCATTTTAAAAATAAATTCAACGCAAAATTTCTATATATATATATATATATATATATATATATATATATATATATATATATATATATATATATTATAGACATTTCACATATATTTAAGTGAACGTCTCTCCATAATTATTAATTCTAAAAAGCACTTTTTATTTTTTTTTAAAAAAATTATTATGTTTCAGCGAGATGAGCTTGCTAAATTCCTGTAATACTCGTTAAGTTTTTTCTTTCTATTATTTTTTTAAAAAACTTATTATAATTTTAATGATCAAATAATAATCTAGAAGCAACGCAGGTTATAAACATCAAAATAATTAACAAGAGAGTTGAGGGGGCTTCATACACTTTTTCTCCCCCCCTAAAAAACCAAAAAAAAAAAAAAAAAAAAAAAAAAAAAAAAAAAAAAAAAAAAAACGTTATCCAAAATTAACACTCACCGCGCTACTTCGCCTCTCCACACTCTCTCAATTCTAAACGATGATATGATTCCTCCCAATCTCCTCTCCTTCCCCTCGTCCTCATCCCCTCCCCCTCCTCTGAGAAACCCTAACCCTAACCCTAATCTGCGCTTCGGCGTCTCGTCCCCGCCCCCGCTCGCTCGACCTCGCCGCTTCAAATGTCAGTGCCGACGCGCCGGGGCTCCGTCGTGGGGCTCCAACGCTGAGTCCGTCAGAGCCGGGAGGTTCGGACGCCGAGGCCCCCTCGATGGGCGCGACGAGGTCGGGGACTCTTGGGCGAAGGAGAAGAGGAGGTGGTGGTCGGATGAGTCCTCCGAAGAGCTCGACGAGGACTTCGACTTCGATTTCGATCCCGATGAGGGGTTTTGGGATAAGATTTGGATCTTTAAGGTGCGACCTTTTCTCCGATTTCTTAGTTTCTACTATCTATTGCGTTTGATTAGTGATTTATGCGAGGTATGAAATGGAAATTGGAGGAAAAAAATTATTATTCTGATCACAATCACTAGTAATTTGGTATTCTTGTAGGAAACATGGGATTGGGGAGAGTTTACTTTTAGTGTGAAAAAGCAAAACAAAAATCTGGTGCCCCAATGAGAAGAAGACTAGTTCATAGCTATATGTGCATGTTAAATAGTAATTGAAGTCCTTTTTTCCATATTAGATATTTACACTCATTAAATTAATCAGCAGAAACTTTATACTGGCAAAAAATAATTCTTAAAGTACTAAAATTAGTTATCTCCTAATGTTCAGTTAGTTATATGATCTCAGATGATGTAGGAATAAGGTTTTGGTTTAATCAGTTTGAGTTACATATTACCTTTGGGATGAATCAATTTTCACTTTGAACAATATGAAAATGAGGTAAAAGTGTGGATTCAATCTGAGACTTATACTGTTGTCGGAAATGCTAGAATGTAGCAAAATTTTTCATGTAATGTCGCGTTGGTTGACTATAAGTTGACGGTCTTTATGCAGCAATAACTGATGTTACGGCAGAGTTTAGTTCCTGTTGCTTTTGGTGGATGCTGCTTATGGTTGATGTCAAGCAGAGGTTACGAGTTCAAAGACTTGATTTGATGAAAAGTATGCTTTAGTACCACAATACATTAGTCATATATATATATATATATATATATATATATATATATATATATGCAAGGGTTAAATCCTGACTAAACCTAATGCAAACACAACAATACTTGTTTTACATCCCATCTTAATTCTTTATCCTGTAAATGCATCATCTCTGATAACTGTGCCATAGGAAACTCAGCTCTAATTGTAGTATCGAATCGATAATATAATTTTTTTTGCTAGTTGTTTGATTTCAATATGCCGCAGCTTATCATTCAATTAAGCAAACTTAGACTGTAGTTCCATCATATTATTACATCTATTTACTATTTTCAGTACAAAATGATGTTTCTCTTCACCAGGTATTCAAGGCATATGGCTATTTGCTACCTGCCATCGTCGCATCTATGCTTCTGGCGACCGGTCCAAAGGCTTTCCTTATGGCCTTAGCACTTCCTCTCGGTCAATCAGCAGTCTCTCTAGCAATCGAGAAAATATGGGGAAAGAACCGCGAGGGCCCGAGAACGAAGCCCAAGACCAAGAAGAAGCCGTTTACAAGGCCTACGGATGACTTCTTTAGGAGGCAGCGGCAAAACGAAAGCAGTGGCGAGAATAACGGAAGACCCGGCTATCAGTCGTGGGTCTCTGCAGATAGTGCCAATAAGGAGAGTAAGTCATCTAAGCCGAGTTTTGGAGGGTGGGATGAACTGGACAGGGAAGGGAATCTTAATAATGGTTCTGTGAGAACGCAATCGCCTACTATAAATGGTTCGGGGTTATCGGAGGAGCCAGTGAGTAAGTTGTCTAAGAAGGGGAGATACAGGGATGCGCCGCTACTGCTGAGGCTGTTGATTGCAGTTTTTCCATTCTTGGGTTCATGGACTAGAATATTCTGACAGAGAGAAAACAATAGACAGTTAATTGGATTTGTATCAAAATGGTATTTTAATCATTTTGTGGGCAGTTTAGCATTATTTTGGAGGGAGGGTGGTGATAGATCATTATTGTTGATAGATAAAGCAGATTCATATGTAAGGCTATGAAATTAAATTATGTCTTTGGAGGAGGAGAACAGGTGGGTGGTGGTGTGTTTTGATTCTTTTGAATAATTGGAACCTCCACTACTAGTAATGGATATATACCAGGGAATCAATTGTTCATAACCTGGCTGCATTCTGCAGCTGTCTCTTTGTTTTTTTCTGTGTTTTTTTTTTTTTTTGGTTGTTGTTAAAATAGGATCATTTTATTTCTACATGATTTTTGAGTTTTTTTTTTTTTTTTTTTTTGATCCATTGAAAGGATAAAATATAGAGTTTAAATCCACTTAACTAAATGGTAAATGGCGGAACAATTTGCCAGATTCAAATGTCAAATATGAATTCAAGTTTTCATCCGCTTCTTTGATAAGATTGAAAAGTCAAGCAGAATCACGAAATTAATATTCACGTATGCTGAAAAAATGTAATCAACAGCCCAATCATACTTCATTATACAGACAACACAAAAAGGCTCCAGAAATTAGATGCAGGCAGATTCGACAAGCATCTCAAAATAACTAATTAATTACAATAAAATAGAGAAACATTTCTGGGAAAAAATTTAAGATCACCAATGGCGATTCCGAATCCACAAAATAACTTGACTGGGAGAAGGAAAGAGAGGGGTTATGATCTTGAAAATAGCAGGCCACCATTGAGATTGCAAGGAGAGGCGGGATCCTTAAGGCAGCTACAGAATCCATCTTCGTCCATCGGAAATGATGTCGGAAGAGCATGATCTGGTATTATGCCAACCTAGTCAAGGTTTTATCACAAGGAAAAATTAATACATTTATTGATCCAAAATTATACAATGCAACTAAGATACTTTGCCTAGATATAGGACTTGGCCTCATGTGATAATATGGCAAAGTGACATTACTAATGATTTTGAGAACTGAAGGTTCATAAGAAATTAATATTTGTCATTTTCCTGGAAAAATATCATATGCAAACCTGGAAGTTATTTACGTAGACAAATATGATAAAATTAGTTCACTCTTTGCTTGCCACTTCGTAAAATTGATTTTCTAGTGAAGAATGGCTTGAACTATGATGCTTGATGTGAACCCAAGACTAACACTATCTACATCTCTTGTTAGGTGAAAATGTATGCATCAGTAGAACATTGCTGACCTTGTTGATATCAGTATGAGCAGGTGTTTCATAGCGAGCCACGGTGACAGCTAAGCCAGAGCCATCAGAGAGTTCAAAAACTGATTGAATCTTCCTGCAAATGAAGATAATATGAGTCAAGATGGCGGCAATAAGAGATTGGAGCACCATATTTCGGGGAAAAGAGTAAATTGAGAAGCCACAAAACCCTTTTCCAAATGTCGGCTCCCCATAAATCACTGCTCTTTTGTTATCCTTTAGTGCTCCAGCAAGTATCTCACTTGCGCTTGCAGTTCCTCGGTTAACCTAATAAATTTGGAAATAGTGGCAGCACATCAGTCTATCTAAAGTTTCAGTAGGTTCAATTGCAAATTAAGGAAATGGACCATACCAGTACAACTAAAGGTTCAGATGCTGCAACTGTATTAACTCCATCTGCCTCATAAATATCGCGAACCCCACGGCTATCGCATATATAAACAATTACTCCTTTCTCTAACCTAATCAGCAAAAGAATCAAGGAAAGAGAGAAAAAGAAAATGTAATGTAACTTGCCAGATACATCATCTGGCTACAACTGAGTAGCTTGAAAGAAAACAACTTAACATGTTTGTAGCTCTTACTAATCTCCTCCACTATTTGATACAAATCATAAATGCTAACCAAGATTTAGTAGGAGCTTGAACTTCACATGTTAGATACATTTATGTTGAGCTTTACCAGATTTTTGCGATTTCAATTCCTTCCGGGAAGAGTCCACCACTGCATCACAAGATATTTGTGTCAAGAGTTGTGAGTGATGAAGTGTAAACTAGATACGTGGCTCCTAGAAAAATTATAACCTGTTATTCCGAAGATCCAACACGAAGGACTTTACATTGTTTTTTTGTAGTGTCTCAATAGCTTCCTTAACAGCGCCTGCAAGGGGAAGGAAGACATGGATAATTTATCAGCAGAATAATCCTTGATAAGGGTGCATCCTGGAATGCTCAAACAAAAAAAAAAAAAAAGAAGGGGGGGGGGGGGGGGGGGGGAGGAAAGTAAAAACCCCTCCACCCCACATGAAATTAAGGCAAGTTACACAAAGTAATAGCAACTGGAGATACAAACCAGAGGCATTTTGGTTAAATGATGTTAATTTGATGTAGCCGATCCTTGCATCATCCCTTCCTGACTCAGTGATCTCACATAGTCTTGCCTTTACGGGGTTTAGTGTGACTTTCTCTCTCCTAACATCAGATTTATATTGAAAGAAGATTTATCACAAGAATCACCTAGCCAAACTGGAAAAGATTTGTCAAAAGAATCACATAGATAAACTAGAAAGGAGGTTTTAAATCACTTACTTCAGAACTAAATGCCTTATCTCAGATCCACTGCGAACAGCCAAATTTACCGAGCTTCCTTCCGGACCTCTAAAATTAATTTTTTTAAAAGACCACAGAACAATCAGAGAAAGAAAATTTTATTCTTCTGGTATTATGAAGAATAAGAAATAAAAAAATAGGACCAAGCAAAAAGAAGAGAAGAAAACAAAGAAAAGAAGCAGCAGTTAGAAAGTTACAAACATATGCAACCTGATAACTCTTTATAACTCTTTATGGCTCTCTCTTTGCAAGAAACAGTATAATCATAAACTCCATCATTTAACTTCAATGTTAATTCAAAAGTAATAGTTACAAGGGAAGAGAGAGAGCGCGCGAGAGAGAGAGAGATCACCAATTCTATAGTGTCAGCAAAAAAGCAGTTTAAACAGAATGAGTGCATGGATTTTCTTTTTTTTTTTCTTTTCTCATTGCTTGTAAGCTACATCATGCGTTGTCGAAAGAATCTATAATGCAGGACAATACATGTATTAGTCTAATACAATGAAACAAACATAGCTCAGCGATGTCCATGAGTCAAATAGTTTGCAAGTCTTCTAACAAGCTTAAAGAAGAAACATACGACCTAAATTGCAAGTTTCAGGAACTTGATTATGCAAATGAGACCGGATTTGTGAAAACTACGATCATAAAAAAGTTACTTGAGATTCTCCGAAAGCAATAATTAGAACGCTTTCAACCACACAAATGAAAAGAAAACAGAGAAAGAAATAGAGAAATGTTCATTCGTACTATTTTGTTAAGCTAGTGATGATGTAGTGTGACACATATTAAACAAAAGTAATATTCTTACTGTAACCGATCAGCTGCCTCATATATATCCATATCTTCAGTACCAACATCATTAATGGCCAAAATAATATCTCCAGGAACAATACCAGCCTTCTCAGCAGGCCCACCAGGGGTTGACGACATTACAACAAGACCTGTAGGTGATCCATTAAGTGCTGTAGGATAGCCGATTGACAAACCTACCCCTGTAAGAGCACCTTGAGTGCCAGACTGCCTTCAAACAAGATAATTAAATGTCTCGAATATATACCTTAAGAGACATTTTGAAACCAAACTAGGAAAGTAGTTTAAGTTTTTGCAGCTCCACATTGTGTAAGAAGTAATAGAAATAAGAGTCATACCCGCAAACTCTTGAATTTCTCAGGTTCCAAAAACCGAGTAAAAGGATCATCTAATGTTGAAAGCATTTTCTTTATGGCTGCATCTGAAAGAAAATTACAAGAAGTTAGCAAAGCCTACATAATCTGCAACTGCTTTTTAATATAGAGGATCCGACAACATCGAAAAGCTTGTTTGATTCAATATCTCATACATAGCTCATGAGTTAATCAAGAAATACCACCAAAAAAAATTGCTCTAGAGTTCTGTAACAACATCCTGAAGCATGCTGCAGTCCAAAGAACAGTGGATATGCTCAACAGTTAGAAGCCGCATCTTCATATGAAAGTAACACAATCTCTCTAGTTAAGTTACTACGGAAAAGTATTGCAGGAATTTATTTATTTATTTTTTCAACAAGAAGCATGAGTAACCTAGGCATAGTTTTACTATACAAAGCAATGCATGGGATGCAGTTAAGGTCGAGATGTCACAGCAAAATGATAGGCTAGAAACAGAAAAGAAATAAGACAAGATGCATCCAACTCCATCAACTCATGTACATTGTGTGGTTAGCCAATGTTGTTAGTATATAAGTCGGATCATTATAAATCAAATCATTAAACAAAAGCGATGATGAATTATACATGTTTCTTCCCGTGTATTCATTGGTTCATTTTGGAGTGCAGTTTCCCGATATCTAAACCAGCTTTGCCCATTGAATGTTTTATCATAGTATGCACGATCAACTGTCCTCCATGCCTCCAAGAAAAGCAGATTTTCTTCTGTAAGTGCCCCTGTTGATTTTTTTGGTAATTCACAAATAATAAGTCTATTCACCAATGTAGTGAAGTTTTAGTGCAATTCATAAAAAAATTTGTTGCATAGAGATATTAAGATGTTGTAATAAACCAAAGTATACTTACATGAAGGTGCCTTGTTGACACTTACAGACACTGCCATCACAAACACCATGCCAAAGACCAGACGAACTAAAGTGATAGATATATTGTGCTTGAATGTCTCTCGCCAACAGCTTATTTTGTGGTTCGTAGTTTCATGACCCAAATAAGTGCATAACCTAATCAGCGGTGCAATATAATGAGAATATATCCTCTTTGGCATCCGCAATTTCTGGAAAAAGGATGTACGTGATAAACCGTCGTCAGCATGGTTGATTATCCGGTAAGTTGTTGATCTTCTGGTAACCTTGCAAACCAGAAACCTCGAAGGAGAATTGAGATGGCCGATTACAATGCTGCAGACCTAGCATATCCAAAGATTTTGGAGAGCAGTTAAATAGCAGATAAAGAAGCAGTAACATTCAAGAGAAAACATATTCAATACATAAAAGATAAATCTATTCCATTTCTTGGAGGATTTACAGGCATAGACACACAATTCAAATTCCTTCCTGCGCTATCTTTAACATAATAAGTCTACAGCATCTAAAACAAAAATGATAAGATGCGAAGCAATTAAGAAAACAATTAATCTGTAACAAACAAACTAACAAAGGTATTATAAAGAAGTACTGGGAACAAGAAGGACCCTACTTTTTACATAAATGATAGTTTGAAGCACTTGCGAATGTAACTAATTAGTAATTGCTCGTAGCAAGTTAGGTGAAATCATTTCAAATCATCAGAAATCACCTCAGATCACATTAGACTTGCTTTCCAAACACCTAATTCAATAATATATGATATGCAATACCATTCAAATCACTGATTTGGAGAATTCCGAACAAACAAATAATCAAAGAGTACGAATTAAAAGCACCGTTCGTAATTTCGGATTCATATAAATCTACTTTATAGATAAATGATAGTTTGAAGCACTTGCGGATGTAACTAATTAGTAATTACTCATAGTAAGTTAGGTGAAATCATTTCAAATCATCAGAAATCATCTCAGATCACATTAGAATTGCTTTCCAAACACCTAATTCAATAATCTATGATTTGCAATTCCATTCAAATTACTGATTCGGAGAATTCCGAACAAACTGATAATCACAGAGTACGAATTAATAACACCGTTCGTAATTCCGCATCCCCATTTCACTTAAAAACCTTCGATCCATCAATAACGAAGCGATTGATAATAAATCGGAGGAATCAAAAGCGCAAAAGGATGCGATCGATACCTGAGCATTGGAGGAGGGGATCCGATGGAGGAGGGAACGATGAGGTCGATTAGGGTTTGCAGAGGAGGAGGAGGAGATAACGATGAGTGGGAGAGTGCGAGGGGAAGCGGCGGCGATCTCAATCCCCATCACCACCTTCGAAGGGCGACGAGAATGGAGGAGAGGGATTTGAACTCGCACTTTATATAATTATCGAGATGATGCTGAGGCGAGGATCGAGTTTGGACTTTGGATAGCATTTTTTTCCACCAGATAGTGTAGACGTGCATTGCTGTGGAAATGCTCACACTGAGTCGCTTGTCTCCGGTTCACCACGTCATCTGTGGACCAAAAGAGCTAAAATTGAATGGGTGGTGAAGATATAGGGTCATAAGAGTAATCCTGCAGATGATTGGACAGTTTCTTGATGACGTGGTGAACAGGGTTCACGTAATTACTCCTTTATGGGCCTATTTGATCCAGAGAGGTCTTAAGTCTTAACCCATAATAAACCGTATAGGGCCGGACCAAAAAATTGGCCTGATACGTTGAAAGATGCTGGCCGTCCACGTGGCAGATTAGCGCGAACAGTGTCTTCGCTCCTAAATTAAAAAACTTTCTCAAATTCGAATTTTTTATTTGAATTTATTTAAATTCCCGATTGCTTAGCTCTAAAACCCTAATTCCTCTCTTTCTCGATGGAGACCGACGACGCCCCATCGTCTCCTTCCTCCGCCCCTCCCAATCCTGAGTCTAACCCTAACCCTAGGCGTGAGATCTCCGAGCTCCCGGGGGAGAAGGAGAAGAAGAAGAAAGCGTCGGTGCCGAAGCGCTTCGTGCACTCGCAGATCCCGGCCTCGATCCTTGCAGACCCTTCGCTCAGCGCGGCGATCTCCCTCCTCCCCTCGAACTACGACTTCGAGGTCCACAAGACCGTGCATCGCCTCCGCTCCGCCGCGGCGCGCCGCGTCGCGCTCCAGCTCCCCGAGGGCCTCCTCATGTACTCCCTCCTACTCGCCGACACCCTCCGCTCCGACGCCGACGACGTGCTCGTCCTCGCCGACCCCACCTACGGCGCCTGCTGCGTCGGCGATCGCGCCGCCGCGGCGCTCTCCGCCGACCTCCTCGTCCACTACGGCCACAGCTGCCTCGTCCCCGTGCCCTCCTCCCTCCTCCCCGTCCTCTACGTCTTCGTCGACATCCGCATCGACCCCACCCGCCTCGCCGCCGCCGTCCGCTCCGCATTCCCCGACCCCGCCGCCGCCCCGCGCCTCGCCCTCGCGGGCACCATCCAGTTCGTCTCCGCCGTCCACGCGGCGCGGTCCATCCTCCTATCCGACGGCTACAAGGACGTCCTCGTCCCCCAGGCAAAACCTCTCTCCCCCGGCGAGGTCCTCGGATGCACCGCGCCCACCATCCCCAAATCGGAGGGTGTGGATTCGATCATCTTCGTGGCCGACGGCCGGTTTCACCTCGAGGCGTTCATGATCGCCAACCCTGGCATCCGCGCCTTCCGGTATGATCCGTTCCTCGGAGTCCTCGTTTTAGAAGAGTACGACCACGCGGGGATGAAGAGAGCCCGCAAAGATGCCATCTTAGCTGCTAGGAAGGCCCAGAATTGGGGTGTCATACTAGGAACCCTGGGGAGGCAGGGGAGCACTAAAGTTTTGGACAGAGTGGTGGATCACATGGAGGAGAGAGGCTTGGATTACGCCGTGGTGCTCATGTCGGAGATCTCGCCGACGAGGATCGAGCTGTTCGGAGACTCCGTCGATGCTTGGGTGCAGATCGCGTGCCCTCGGTTATCGATCGATTGGGGAGATGGATTCGCAAAGCCGGTGCTTACTACCTTTGAGTTTGATATTGCGTTGGGGTATATTCCAGGTTGGTGGGAGAAGGAAAGGGCGAAAGAACCGTTGAAGTGCGATTCAAATTTGAATTGCCCCTGCGGAGCGGAGGAGATTGGGAAGAATTGCTCGGGTTCGTCTGGTTGTGGAGCTGGGTCTTGCAGTTCTAACGGTAGTAATGGTGGCGAAGAGTCGGAGTATCCAATGGATTACTACTCTCAGGATGGAGGAGAGTGGAATAGCTGTTACATTAAGAAGAAGCCTTCTTCTGGTCATAGGAAAGCTCATAGTAGAGTTGGTAAGCTACCCATCTCTTGAGAATTTAGACCTTTATACGTTGCTGTTTATATTCATGCATCCGAGTTTGTGTTTGGTTTTATTTGCTTTGCTTCTGCAGAAATCAGCTGAGTTATGGTTGCCAGTTACAGCTCTTTTGCAGCTTCTGTTTCCTACTCTTTCATATCTCTTCTAATTTGATCTAGCTAGCTAGAGATTGATTGAGCAAAGCTGATTGAATAAAGAGAAATGAAATTAATTGCTTTTGTAGGCTTCTCATATCAGTTTTTTTTTATACTTTTGAGACTTTGCTGCCTCATTTTAATCTGCTAGAAGTTTAGAAGTTGTTGTGAGTGGATCACTTGGGGCTGTTTGGTATTGGAATTATTTAGCGGATAAGGATGATATCCTCTTTATTTTCTAAATACATAAGAAACTACGAGAATATTTTGTTCTAGTACAATTAAAATGAATCATTATTTTCATTCTTCCCAACCATCTTCTTGTTTTTTTTTTAAATACTCTTCCACGTCTCCCGAAACATCATCTCTTACTTTATTATTACATAATAAAATTTGAAAATAAAAATATTATTTAAAATAACTAATACTCTTTATATTTCTTATTCCTCATTATCATATCAAATACAAAATCTCTTATTTCTGGAATTATTCTAAATATTTTTTTACATTAGTTCTATACTGTATACTTATTTATGGAATAGCTAGTTTTGTCTTATCTCGTTATCAATTGAAGAATATTTGGATTGTCTTATTCTCTTGCAGCAGCTCCATGTGGATTTTGTATGTAAATGGCCTTGGCCGATATATTACTAACAAATATTTTTGTCAGGGAGAAATGTGTAAGTTGAGGTGAAACAATGAGAAGAGTATGGATCAAATACGCTGAGGACCAACCATGATATGATGACGACCCCACAGGTTGTCTGGTTCAGTCCCTCTGAGAAAAGGAGGTTTGAACAAATTTCCGGTGAGCACATTACCTACATGTGACAACTGCTACGGTGGAAAGTTACTGCTTGGTTTGACTGCAGTAGATTCGATTTCGACTTGGATATCCTGACTGGATCACGAGCTGATTTGAGGATCGTTATCTGATGGTAACTTCAACTGCTCCTTGCTATTGTTTTGAGATATTAACGTAGTTAACGGTGTGATATGATATTTATTGTATATATTTTGTTGCTGATATACTTCATTGTCAGTTTCATTTGTACGCTCAGCCTTTGTGGTGCTCTCAAACAAAATTTGTTTCTTCTGCAAAGGAAATTTTATCAGCTACAGCAAGACATTGGCCACCATCTTTTGTATCGCCCACTTTTCTGAAGTGAATGCACCACTTTAGACTTGTCACCTCATCACACTATCTCAGAATAATAACTTAAGCTTCTGAATCAATTGAATTTTACAAGAATATCACACATAATGTCAGTACAGTTGCAATTAAAAGTTCTGGAATAAGAAATATTACCAAATACTTGTTCTTCGGATCATGCTTCGGTCCTATCATATCTGTCTGCTAATTGATGGGTGCTTTAAAAAATTAGAAATAAAATAATCTTCGAGCAGTCTAACCCTGATCCTTTCCGCGTGATCTCAAATGTTAGCTGCGAGCTCGCGGACGGGACGGTACAGTGGAACACGTCATAAACAAAGTAGGACTTTTTTTTTTTTTTTTTTTTCTCTTTCTCTTCTTTCTTCTTTCTGGAGATCCGGTTGTTTTACTTATTGTGCTTAGTTTACTTACCAATTGAATGAAGTAGATAGCGTGCTATCTTTTTTTCAAAAAAAAATATATATTACCAAATACTAATGTACAACGGGCATTATCTAACCTGATGTGTAGATCATATAAAATTCATAAAAGTAACATATATTTTAAGCACCTTATTCATGTACACAAAGAAGAGTGGCACAGATATTGCACTGCTGCTGAGAGTATATCATTGTTTACTCTTATTGGCATGCAGCAGGTGCCTGGGTAGTTACCTCTGATTTGTTACTAAGATGTCATACAAAGGTTATAGCATATTTTCAAATTTTAATCACTGAGAATCACGCTCAGAGCTCAATTGCCTTGCAAGCAGTAACAGTCCCACAGAAGAAACTGCTGACAAGAAGGTTGATGAATAACAAAGAAAGAGAAGAGCTCCCCGTAGAGACTGGATTTGAAACAAGCAACAAAGTTAGCCAAAGATCCACACCAGAACATAAGGAAAGAAATAGAATGCGTGAAATTTCTCATTCACCTTGCCTAGTATCAGTGCATTGTCATTTGCATACTGCAGCGAGCTCTCCGGTGTGCTTTGAACACCTTGGCTTAGTTCCCAGGAGAGAATCCTAATGTCAAAGTATCATATTTAATGTCAACAACAACTGTAAGGACTCAGGGTGTGATTAACCCATATTGCTCACTGCAAAGCAATCAACAATCATAGTTATTAACTATCTCATAGGCATTTTCTCTTACCAGGGGAGGAATCACTCAGACATTCAATCATTGTTTGATGGAACAGTAAGTTACAACACTATAATAATATTTACAGTAATGCAGTGGGACTGGTTTTTACCCAAAAACGAATCCGACTGCAGCTCCAATGTTGGCTTTCTCTGGGGTCAACTCAAATTCTATTTCTCCAAACTGATAAAACAATGACATACTCATCAATCTTAAGTTTTCTGTCCAAACTTACGAAACTGAGAATAAGAGTGTAAAAGCTACCTTCAGTATCTTGCTTTCCTTCTTAGGTTCTTCATCTGTTATAGCTGCAGGTGTTCTTGATAGAAGCTTTCCAGTTTTAACCATTGTTTTAGCAATCTACAGGATATGGACTTTAAATCCCACGAGAGGGAAATGGATCTTGTAGCATTTCATGAAACAGTTAAGACAAATTGAAATCTAATGACCATTTTCTAAGTAGTTGCAACAAAGATTACACATAGTAATTCACTAGCCCTATTTTTTAACATAGATTTACTTTCTTAAAGAGAAGTCTACATATATTTTGCTTTCCATGCAGCAAAGTGTGAGATTATTGTATCAAGCAATCATCAAATGTTTAGAAAGCCCAGTTCCTGGTGTCCTCTAAAGAGCGTCGGACAATTCCACACTAACTCAACATGAAAAATTTTCAACTCAGTTAAGAGAAGTTCTATCCATGCAAAATACAGAAAAACTTTGTGATTACAAATCTAGGATTCAGCTTTACCCTTTGCAGCTCTCCTTGACCATATTGCCCCATGGCCTCAAATCTTCTCCCGGCCGACACCAGGCGTTTGCCAAGAACTACACTAAGTAAAAAGAACTCAAAAAAACAGAAGAGCACACTCGAGTAAGTTGCGATTCAACAGCTTAGTGGATAAAATTCTGTAAGGCGTGCCCTGCAATCGCATTCGACGCAGGATCATATGCGCAGTTCAATGCGTAATGCGAGGCATACAAAGCCATTTCTAGTATAATTTTTTTTTCTTTTTTTTTTCTTTTTTTTTTGTTTCTGCTCATGAGCAGTGTTATCCTTGCCTGATTTAACATTCCCCATCAAAGAGCTCTCTATCGATGGTAGCTGAATAGCAATGCTATTCGAAGTCCTAGTGTCTGCTAGCTCCCACGCTCGAGAAAGATTCAACAGCAATTCCCCCACTTCTTTCCCACACTGAAACAGAAATCCACAGCACTTAACTCTCCAATTACTCCATTATTGTTATGCTAATTTATTACTTAGATCTCATTAACAAGATCGATGGAGAATTATTAAACCGCATTCGACAAAACCCTAGAAACCCTAACCCTACTATGAAACTGACCTCCTCCAGCACGGGCCCGTTCGACAGATCGAATGCCGCGTCGTTGAGCTTGAAGCACGAAGCGAATCGATCACAAAATTCATCAAACGAACACCAAAAACGAAATCAAATCGATGATCTGATCTCAGCAAGCTGACACTTACATCGAGACGTAGATCGCCGGGGAGCGCAGAGAGGTAATCCGGGGGAAGGCACAGGGAATCCTACTCGCAACGGACACACATAAGCCAAAACCCTAACAATTATAAGAGATAGAGAGAGAGAGAGAGAGGGGGGGGGATCTTACGGCGAGCTCTTGGAGGAGGGGACGGAGGGGGGGCTCGTCGCCAAGGGATTTGGGGGAATCGGACTCGGCGAGGGCGAAGGGGACGACGAGGGTTCGAGAAGCGGAGCTCCTCTTACAGGAGAGGGAGTCGAAGGGGACGAAGAGGGAGGAGACATGGTGGGGATTACGGCGAGAGAGAGGGGCGAGGGAGGAAATAAGAGGAGATGAAAAAGTAGTTGGAGGAGGAGGAGGAGGAAAGGGGGAGACGAGGAGAGACGCCATTATTCGAATTCGGAGCGGAAGGGGATTGGTGTTCGTTCTGGGCCTTTCAAATCCGTGCATGTGGGCCCAGTTTCTATCGGGTAAAATTTCACGAGGGCCCATAACTTGATCTAGTTTTACAATTTTTGCAAAATAATCCAAATAGCAACCACAGTTTATCACTTCATTCGTTTGTTTGACACAACTTTTTTTTTTTTTTAAAAAAAAAAAAAAAAAAAAAAAAAAAAAAAAAAAAGAGTTAAAAACCAACGAAGCACTGAAAAGGTATATTTGATGAGCATTTCACTGCTTTATTTTTAAAGCAGCATTAGTAGAGGCGACGATACATATTTATTTATACATACGTACAACTGATACATAGAAGAGAAGATGAGTTAACTAATCATCCAAAGAATCTCTACTCAACAAGTAGTGAGTAAAATGAAGTACTAGGGCTCTTGGGCCTCGGGCCCGAGAATCCCATTAACGACGGAGAGGCCCACGAGGACTCCGACGGCCTCCGCAGCAGCCACGGCCCCGGCCTGAAGCAGATCGCCGGCGACCTGGATCCCCTCCTCCGCCGCCACGATCCCTTCCTCCGCCGCGGCGATCCCCTTCTCCGCCGCGGCGATGCCCTTCTCCGCCGCGGCGATGCCCTCCTCCACTGCCGCCTCCGCCTCCTCCTCGATCCTCTCCAGCTTCTTCCGGATCCCGAAGAGGGGCACGTCAACGGCGCTCGCCGGAGTGGGGGCTCCGGCGAGGAGGAGCGGCGCCGGGAGGGAGACGAGGAGGAGGCGGAGCGCCTCCCTGCGGCGGCGGAGGGGCGGCGGAGAGGAAGGAGTGGCGGAGAGGCAGCGCACGGCGGCGGAGGAGGGGCGGAGGAGGGGGAGGAGGGAGGTGGAAGAGGTCGCCATGGGTGGGAGGGGGGATTTGGTGTTCGTGGTTCGAGTGGGAGATTGTGGTTAGTTTACGGATGCGCCCTCGTACAAATGATATGTGGCTCAGAGAGACTGCGGAGCATAACGCTACCACTAAATACCCAAACCCAAAAAAAAAAAAAAAAAAAAAAAAAATCTCTTCTTGGGTTGAGAGACTTAAAGGGGTATATATAAGTATACACTCCTTCAAGGTGTATATCTTACACCCCATTCTATTCTGAAATGAATTATACTCGTCATTCGATGTGACGAGTGAAATAATATCCACTTCAGAATGTGGTGGGATGTAGGATGTATCTCTGAAGGGGTGTACATCTATGACATCTCTCTTTTATTTTATTTTATTTTTCTCTTCTTATCTTTCTCTCTCTTTGTTCAAGCAAAGTGTCAAGTTTCACTACAAATCAGTATTTGTATTGCTGTTTGTAGAAATGCTAGTGATGTAATGCTTTTACTATGAGGAATGGGTGCTTCATGTCTAACTTGTATTCCTCTGCATGTTTAAGTTATACTGGATGTGAATAAGATAGTCAGATATCATATATTTTCTTATTAAGAATTACATATTCATATCTTAATTGCTGAAGAAATAGCTGCACAAAGCTGAGGATTACTTAATTAAACTTGGTATTGTGCATTTTGGGAGAAACACAGGTAAATAGTACATCAGGCATCTGCATTCTACTTACTATGCTATTGTTTCTTGGGAGCTCTTAACATTGATACCAAGAGCGAAAGACATTAATTAATTCATTTTTCAGCTGAAAAACACACTTATTAATGTACTTTTACACACAGAATGCAGATATATTGTTGTGTTTCTTATCTTCTCCTTTTCTGAATCTGGTGTATTCCACAAACGCGGAAAAACTAATGCAGCCAAAAAAGAGAAAAGAAAAATTGTGAATCAGAAATTTTTAGAAGATGACACTTGATCTTATATAATAAGACACTTTTCCTCTAAATAATGCAACGAATTCAAAGATTATACATGAGACGCGCAAGATTCAAAAGAGTAGTAGCTATTCCACCATATTTAAACTATTTTTACATGTCAAAGTTGATACAATCATCTGCATATCTTGCATTATTTTCCCACCCATCCTTCTTTCCCTCTCTCAAGATCTCTTCCCCATAGCCAAGCTGATCCTCATTGCTCTGCCTTGTAATTCCTGCAATTGACCATTACAAACATATTCCACATAGAATAAGCATCAATCCTTGTATCATGAATTATACTAACTTATTCTCAACATATATAAAATTACCGCTCCGTCGAGAGTTTGGAGGGCTGTGTCCATCTCTTCCTTGGAGGAGTAGCAAACGAAGCCGTATCCGCGCGATCTACCTGTGTCTCCGTCGTAGAGAACCCGAGCTCCGACCACATTGCCGCACTCTTCAAACACTTGGGTCAGGCTCTCCGAGGTGACCGACCAAGACAGATTGCCTACGAAGAGCTTGTATTCGCTCTCGGGGTACAAGGGCTCTTTCGGCTTCGGCTTGTCGGAGATGTTCACCCTCAATGTCCGACCACCGTATTGCTGGAAGTAAGCAATTCCATGAGTAGATTTAGTCTAGTAAGCCATGTAAGTTTCCATAACAGTAACACCAGGACAATTACAGTACAGGTTACAAAATGAAGCACAAGGTATCGAAGCGAAGAGATAGGGATCTTACACTTCCATCCAGATTCTGAATAACTGCTTCGCAATCTTCGACGGTGCTCATGGTAACAAAAGCGAATCCTCTGCTTCTTCCGGTGTCCCTATCATAGAGAACCTGGAAGGCATTTTCTAGTTTACTGAATTCTTTCATGTGTGTGTTACTGTTTAGGCAAATCAATCATGTGAACAAGTTGAGAAGATGAGGGTACTTAGCTACCTCAACCATCTCCGGGCTCGCGTATTCTTGGATGATTCCGGCCAATTGCGCGCTGTCGCAGTTATACGGCAAATTACCAAAGTACAGTTTAGTGTTCTGCGCTGCGACAGCGGCAACCTGATCTTCCCCTTCGCCGCCGTCCTCGGCCTCTGCTGCCGCCTCCTCTTCCCCGACCTCTGCCACTGCTTCTTGCTGAGCCACCGCTGCGGAGATTTTCGCAAACCCCTTCTTATGCGAAGCTAAGGTTATGGAGAGATTCTCCATGAGAAGGGTCAAGCTCGGCATGTTGCGGCGGGGGCAGGGGATGCGGAGAAGGGCGGCGGCGGCGGCGGCGTCGGAGGCGAGAGGCCTGGAATTGAGATGGGAAGTGATGGACTTCGTGGAGAAGGAGGCGGTGGATGCGGAGGCCGCCATTGCTGAATTTGGAGGTGGTAAATTGTGGAAGTAGTAGTAGTAACAGCAGCAGGAGCAGAGAAAGATGAGGAGGAGGAGAGTGGGAGAAAGGAGGGAGAGGGAATGGCTATGAATGTGTAGTTAGGGGGTGCTGATTCTTGGTGATGACGTGGAGAGGTTGAGAGCCAATAGCAAGAGATGACGGGAGAAAAAGAGCAAGATAAGATTAGATTGTGTGCTTTTTTGGTTTTTTTTTTTTTTTTTTTTTTAAATTTCTTTTAATCGGCAAAAAAAAAAAAAAAAAAAAAAAAATGATGAGCGAAAATAATGACTAAATCTGGATACAATTCCCACCCAAACAGGTTGAGTAAATTTGACCCGAACGACATTAACTACTTCTAGTTACCCGTTTACCTATTCATAGACAAAGTTTCTCTCCAGAAATTTACATTGAAATCAAATTATTCAGAGTCTGATATTTTGTCTCCTATCTTATATGTTACTTTCTTTATTTTCTAATAACAAAGCATGAAAATATTAAGGTAAATAATTTTTTTATATTTTATTTATTTTAGAATGAAGTAAATTTTAATCATCACTTCCAAATGATGAGTAAGTGAGTGCCCATTCTAAAATAGATATGATATAAAATGTACATTCTAAATAAAATATACAGATAGTATTGCTAAAATTTTAAATTACAGTGCGACAACTAATTTGAAAAATGTAATAATTAGTTATCCAACTAATTATATAATCTCACAGAAAAATACTGAGCTATATTTGAATTGAGGAGCATTTTTTTTTGTTTTTATTGTTGTTAGAAAATTTTCAATTACAAAATAATTCAACTTGGCATATAAATAATTAAGCAGTATTATCTGTATATTTATGTATATTTTATATTTTAACTATTATAAATTAAAATAGCTAGTAAAATTTATTTTAATTATTTTAATTTAAAATAAATGAAATGTAAGATGTATTTTCTAAATAATTAAGGACTAATAACGGTCTCCTCCGTCCATTCAATTCAATGTCTCCCCCTTCTAAAATAAGCTCCTTCCTCTTCTGTCTCGTATCCTAATTCCACCACTCTTCGCTGTAATTTCGTTTCCCCCCCTCCCCTAAACCCCTCCGCAATGTCCTCCTCCTCCTCCTCCTCATCTCCTCATCTCCTCTCTCTTCCTCTCCTCTCGTCTACTCCTCGCCCTCACCATGAAACCCTCGGGAGGAGGAGGAGGAGGAGGAGGAGGAGGAGGAGGAGGAGGAGGATATCTCAGCCATGGTGGTCCAGAGGTGCAGTTCCACCTGCTGGAGATCACGGTGATCTCGGCGCAGGACCTGCAGCCGTGGGCGAGGCGGGTGAGAGCGTACGCGGCGGCGTGGGTGCGGCCCGACGAGAAGCTGCACACGCAGGTGGACTGCTCAGGACACACCAACCCGACGTGGAACGACAAGTTCGTGTTCCGCGTGGACGGCGACTTCCTCCGCTCCGACACCTCGGCGGTCACCGTCTCCCTCCACGCCTCCAGCCCCCGCCTCTCCCCGCGCCCCGACCCCGTCCTCGGCGTCGTCCGCGTCCTCCTCAGCTCCGTCCTCCCCCGCTCCTCTCCCTTCGCCGCGCGCCGCGTCGCCGCGCTCCAGGTGCGCCGCCCCGCCTCGCTCCGCCCCCAGGGGATCCTCAACGTCGCCGTCGCAATCCTCGACCCCTACATCCACAGCATGCCGCTTCGCTCCTGGATGAATCGGAGGGGGAAGAGGATCGGCGAGGAGGAGGAGGAGGACGACGACGAGGGTTTCGAGCAGGATCCGGAGAAGGGGGGGGCGTTAATGGTGGATCGATCGGGCCCGTTGGAGGTGAGTAGGTCGGCGGAGATGAGGGAGAGGAGGGAGCTCGCGTCGAAGATCGAGAAGTGGAAAACGGAGCTCTCGCCCGAGCACGACGCAGCGGAGCGGAAGAGTCGGATTCGGAGTCGGAGGAGCTCCTGCTTCTGCGGCGGGCCCGATTGGGAGCGTTAATTTTATAAAATTCAAAAAATTAAAAAAAAAAATCAAAAATTGGGACGAGCGAGGACTGAAAAGCAAATTTGAAGAATTAAAGGGGCCTGGTCGTTTTTTTTTTTTATAATTTTTTTTATTTTGTTATTTTCTTGAGAAGAGTAAGATTAGGTTGTGTATTGATTTGTAGGAAGCTTTGTGGTAGAAATATTCTCACGAAGCTTTCCTCAGGTGCAAAAGTGTAAAATAGATTCCTTTCGTGTAGCCACTGCAGGTTCATTTATTAATTTACATTTTCCGTTTCCAAATTTCAATTTCAAAGCCCATTTGCACTATTTTGGTGAGTTTTAAATTTAATCATGGATGATGAGAATTTTTTTTTTGGGTTTCTTTTGAATTTTGTTTCTGCAAGTTGTTTTTACCTCATAGGAGAAGAGCTCCTTTCCTGCACTCATAAATTATTTTCTTTTACTGAAACATATAGGCCATATTTAGATGCAGAAATATATATTTTTAGTCCATAACGGATACTATTCCATCTTCAACTTATTTTCTCAAACTAAAATAAATTATCTTATATCTTAGAAATAATCTTATATCTTAGAAATAAAATATATTCGTATCAAATTATGGATCCAACATATCACACTTTTAATCACATAAAAAATTTTCATACTAAATAAATTATATTGTGCAAATTAGAATTATATTGTCATCTTATGACCTATCATATGTTTATGACCATAAGAAGTTAGACATGAGTTGGACCAAGCCACCTAAAACTGAACAAGTTCCAAACAATCACCCAAAAAGGAAAGAGAGTATGTAAAATAAGTTAGCAGAGAAGACCCGATTCCCTTAGTTTTGACGCCAAGAAAAGAAAGAGATCCATGAATTGATTCGATCACTATGTCCCATTTTGGTTCTCCTCTTTTACGCAACCAACATGTTACTACCCCTCTCCTCCCCTTATCCCTCTCTCTTATATATCATTGGGCTTTGGATTGAGATAAAAAAAAATAGCTCATGCCCACATAACTTTGGAACCAGAGGAGGTAAAAAGGAGCTCTGAAATGGATTCCAACAGTAAGTTTGATCAGATGTTATTGTTTATGGCCACAAACTGGGTTATGGGTTTTTGGTATTTTGATGTGTTTCTAAAGGGGTTTTTGAGGGTGTGTTAACTTGTTATTAGATGTGGACTAAGTAACTTTTGTCTAAGTATTTGTGGATTTATGGATGTTCATTTGGTTATTTGTTGCTACAGGCTTTTAATAGGATTTTTTTCTTTATTGATGGACCTTAATTGCAATAACTAAATGTATATGATTGTTAGAAGTATATCCTCAAGTTAAGGTGAGAGCTGAAGAAGTCCCACTTCCAGTTGCATTATTTGAAGAGCCAAAATCAATTATACCAAGAACCATTGAATCTCTTTCCCTAGAAGGTCATTCATCATCAAGATCTCTAGCAAAATGTGGTGAGTTCAGTTTTTTTTATCACTACAAACCCATCACAAATCACTAGTGTTATGTTTACCATATACAAACTGCATTTCTATTCAAGTTTTATTTGAATCTTTCCAATATGTGATCTTCTTTTTCTATGCTCCCCCTTATAGTCCCAATGTCGCTTTTATTTAACTATAATTAAAAGGGCAATTCTGCTTAGGCATTAGTGCTAAAAAAGTGCTATGGTTACTGATTAGTATCTCGTAAAGAATAAGCCAATCAATTTGTTTACAAGAGCGTCAATGGATGGATCTTCAGTTATAAAATTACTTAGTGATCTTCTAAACTTTTCATCAACCCTGACCAAGATTGTTTCTTAATCTTTCAGGAAAAAATTATGAGAATAATCCTCCTTCAGCATATCCAAAAGATGTCAATTCTCTTCTAAAGAGTTTCCCCCAATCTTTTAGCTCAACATTTATAGGTTAAGTTGTTAGATAAATTAAAACTTTAATTTCAATTTTAGAGAGATTTTATTCAAATATAAACTCTGTAAATTAAATTGCAGTGATGGCTTCTAGAAGAGTTGGTGAAAATGAGGGGACCAGCACCTTAATCTCGCGGCCTCGAGCTGTTCTATCAAGTCCAGGTAATTTCTTGTTTCATTAAGAAAAAAGAAGATGAGAATTAGTTGGATCAGTTTTTTGCTTTTGTTTTGCGAGTACTTTCAATAACTTTGGAGTGATGGGAGAATTTTATAACTTGAGGCTCAAGTTATGTTGAGATTTTCCTTATACAACTAAACATCATGTCTCATTTCATTGATTATGTATCATCACTGATATTCTCTACTTGTATTTCATTTCTACGTCGCTGGAGCTAATCTAAAACCAAACACTCACAGAGAACGACGATTTAATTGGAAAACAGAATCGAAAACATGAAGGGAAGAGTCCGCATTCAAAGAAACGGAGCACCAACAAATATTTAGGAAACAAAGAGAAGCACAATCACAACAATACTAGAGTTCAAAAGTCTCCCAGCAGAGCAAATCCCATAGACAAGAGCGGTAACTGCATCAAGAAGAAGGATAACTTGTTGACAAAATAACTTTGCCAAAAAGAGAGAGGGATTCTGGAAGAGGATAAGCAAACTTGATTGGTATGCAGAATGCATTTGATATTCTGTGAACTCACCTGCTTCTTTCTAAATTTGTATTCTTTTGTATAAAGCTTTTGGGCTTTTTGTTTACTTTTTCCTTTTCCCTTGTGTGGTTATCAGCTTGCTATTGTGGCAATAAAGCATTTACTTCTGCAAATTATATTGTCGATGTGGTGCTCTACATGTTCACTTCCGCTTCAGTCTGTATACAAGGGCGTTTTAATTCTGCTAAATATGCCTAGCGATAAATGCCAGAAAACTGTTGTGTTGTTCATTGTTTCTTAACAAACTTTTCTCATAAGTTCGTTTGTGAATACATTTTAGAACAAGAACACACCTAACGTATTAATGTGATAACAACCATAATACCATTTTAAGCATGCCAAAAAACATCTTCCCTATTACATATCAGGAAACACAACATAGCGAAAAATGCAGGAAAGAGTTAAAGATGTAGGCCAAAAACTTTGTTCAATTATTGGATAAAAATTTCAAAATTCGCATTAAAAAACCATCATATGTTCTTCTTCCTCTAGCTTAGCAAGACAATCAGAAAAATACAACCAAGATAAATGCTCTTCCGTACCTTCACTACCAATATGGTATACTTAACTTGCGGCGGCAGCAGCTCCCTTTTTACTTGAAGCAGCCTGAGTTCCTAAAAGGAATGGTAAAAGAAAAGCAACAAACATCACAGAACTACCTTTTTGTGAGAACGTAAAAAAATAGGAAACTAAAAACATTAGCCAAACAATAAAGAAATCACACTAATTCTTTCTTGAACAAAAAGGATAGCTAACTAACAAAGTGTCCAGCCAAGAGTACGAGGATGCCAAAGTAACGATCAGTCGAAGAGAGAGAAGGGAAGGGTTTTTTTTCTGACTTTTGAACTATGTAGATGGTCTTAAATTGTGAGGAGTGTTCTGCTGGCAGATTAATTTACTGGCAAAAGAGATATGAAAGATACCTTCTCTGAAGTTGCTCTTGAATCTTCTAGGCACATGACGAAGGTACCTCATCCTCCCAGTGCCCGTGGTCTTCCTCCTGATGGCCTTGACACTCCAGTTATCTGTTAATAAAGTTCAATTCAAATAAAGGTGTGGGCTAAATCAACAAAGATTGCATAAACCAACTAATGCAAACAATAGCAATGAATAGAACATTAAAAGTGCATTCAGCTTGAAGTTGCGTGACCTCAGACAACTCGCAATGGAAGACAAAGTATATAAAGTATGGAGTAGTGGTTAAAGCAGCAGGTCAGGAACATTTAGGATGAATTTGACAATTGCAAAATCAATTAGATATGTCCTACAGCCATATAAGCAACTCACATAGATTAGAATGCAGAATAAGCATATGGATGACTATTAACTAGATCAGAAAAGGGCAATAAACATCTATCACAAATCACTTTGTTGAATATCTTTGATCAGAAAGATTCAACGCAAAATTTGAGATGAGAATAATAAGGCACATGCCAGGAAAGAGTTTGTGAACAGTTTTTGATACACCAATTCAACATCTTAATTATCTTACTCCAAATCACAGTCCACAAATTTCTCAACATCAAGAGTGTGCAAACAATTGTAGATCATATTGCAAAAGAGACCGAGACTTACAAAATGAATTTGCAACTCAAAGGGTAACATTTAAGGAAAAGAAACAGTTTGGTGAAATCATACGCTAGTAACCACAAAATTTCAATTCAGTCTCATGCATTTGGTAAAATTCGGTTACAATTTGTGGTTTTGCCCCATCATTCCCTAATTACATTCGTAAAACTCATAATTATTTGAGTTCGTCCATCATAAAATAAGCTAATCATTTCGCGATGCACCTAAATAAGAGAATCAAATCAGCAGTTACCAATTTCAACGACTTGATCAACAAAAAAAAGTTCACTAACTAAACAAAGAACACTAAAAAAAGAAGCATCGATCCAAAGTTCTAATCTTTCTATGATAGGCAAAAAAAAAAAAAAAAAAAGGGGAAAAAGAAGAACATTGGGCCAGATTAAAATTACGAGAGATCAAAACGAAGATGAAGTAGTAGGAGATGGATCACGAAGGGAACTCACACTTGCGGATCCGAGCCGCTGGGTAGCCGCAAGAGGCGCAGGTGCTCTTCTGGATGTGGAAGCTCCTGCGTCCGCACCTCACGCACAAAGTGTGCGTCTTGTTCCTCCGCTTCCCGAAGCTCCCCGTGCCCTTCCCCTGCAACGGGACGAGACGAAACCGAGATTACGGTTAGGGTTTCACGAACGATCTAGGGTTTGCGACGACGAATGATCGGAGGGGTACCATTACGCTGCAGGGCTCTCCGCTCTCCTTAACCCCTCGACGACGAAACCAAAACCCTAGCGCGCGGAGCGGAGCAGAGCATTTTATAGGCGCCTATTCATGCAGAAGCGTGAAATTACAGGATTGCCCCCCTCTTTTGCCTGTGCGATGCACGGGTTTTTCCACTATGCACGCATACGCACCCGTTTCACAAAAAGACCCGACCCGATTCTCTTCCATTACCGACCAAATAATTAAAATTCGAACTCGCAAAAGGTAACCCCATCTAAGAACACCCCACTTTTCATTTCCCCCAAAATGGCGTGTCATCACTCACCATCTTCCTCTCCAAAACCCTAAACCCTCGATCCTTCTCCCAACGCTACACACCTCCACCGCGATCGCCTCTCCGAAGATCTGATCATCGAGGTTGGAGGTTTCTGGTACTTCGCTGTGTTTCTTCCTCTCTCTCTCTTGAAGTTCTGTGTTTTCTCGTTTTGTTTCTCTTTAATCTGGGAATTTCTGCTTTGGATGAGCTCTTTGGGCATGCAGTTTGTGGCGATTTTTGTGTGCATTGTCATTTTTTTCCCCTTTTTTTGAACCTGTATCTATTTCCATTGCTCTTGAGCATTTGATGATTGTGTATGCATGTTCTTCTACAGCATTGGCCTGCAAAAATGGTGTCAGGTACCGAGAGAGCGCGAGCCGCGTTGAACGCCATGAAGGCTCTAGGGTTCCCCAAGAAGGTCGCCATGCCCGTCCTGAAGAATCTCCTCGCTTTGTATGGCAAGAAGTGGGAGCTCATCGAGGATGAGAACTACCGAGCTCTCGCAGATGCGGTGCTCGACATGCAGGTGAAGTTACTGCTGTCATACATAGTGTCTGATTGTTGTACATTTTTTTCCCTAAGATTTTTTATCATTTTTTCCTATTTCAGGAGAAGGGCTTGAAGGTGGATGAAGTATGAAAGACTTTTCCGGATTGATTATTTTTTCTTTAGCTTGCAGTCTCTGAGTAATTTATTCGAACATATTGAGGTTTTTTTTTTTTTTTTTTTTTTTTTTTCGTTGTTTCGAGCAGGACACTATGGATGATGAGCCTGAATCTCATAGAGGAACACTAAGGATTAGGGAAGATGATCAAGAGGCATCTCCTTTGGCATTTGCCGACGAGGCTCCACTTAAAAGGCCAAAACTAGAAGTAGATGAAATGCCTGAATCACAAACTGGGCAGGTATCTTAACTTCTTTTTCAAATTTATGGTGTGGTATTGTATTGCCCATCACTTCCAAGCTCTAGACCTTTTAATAGTTCCAAGATAACTTTGAACTATAGGGGTGGAGGGGTTTTTTTTGGGATGGAATTGGTTGCATGAACTCAGTGCCTATTGAAAATAAAGCTGTTTGAGAATAATATTGATGTTTTACACTCAACAGTAGCTTCTATTTATTGGAGCAGGACAAGGACAGTAAGAAGAAAGACACTGCAGTAGATAATGAGCCAGAACCTTATAGAGCAAGAGCAAAGGTCAGGGAAGAGGATCAAGAGGCTTCGCCTTCACTGCATACTCCTAGTGCATTTGATGATTCTGTGCTTAGAACATCAACTTCGGAGGCAAATGAATTGCCCAAAGTGCACTTTCAACAGAAAGAATCGGAGCTGAATTCACCTCGAAAGAATAGTAAAGGAAAAACCTTGGAGGCCCCACCATCTGAACCTTTCAGAGAGCAAGCAACTGGGAGCATTTCTCGTCAACCTTTAAACAGGCCTGACAGAAAAAAGGAAACCCAACATGAACTAAGTCGTAGAGAAACTAGAGCATTATCCCGTGCACGCCAAAGTGGTTCTTTACAAGCTCAGTCCAGTTCACTTGTGGTGTACCAAAAAGAGAACAGTTTAGCAAATGGTACATTGGAAAATGCTGTCTATTTGAAAGAGCCTAAAGTTGAACCAGGCACTGCGAATTTGCAAAAGAATGATGCAGTTGTTCAACATGCTGCTTTGGCCGCTCCCATTGATGAGCCACTCGAAAACGACTCTTCTAAACTTGAGTCACCTCTCGCTGTGTTGTGCCCTGTTGAGGAAAGAGGTACATATCCAACTTTACATTTTGCAGAAGAAATGATTCTGGGATTTTTCTATATATTTTTCGATTGGTCAGTTTTGAATTGAATACATAAAGAAAGATCTGAATGCTTTTTATGTTGAGGTTGTTTTGTTAGCATAATCAGCATGAGATCACTTCACGATTTTATGTTTTGAATTGAAGCTTTGTTTAATTGGGGTTCCCTTCTAAGCATAATTAGCGTGAAATTGCTTCTCTATTGATTGTTTTGGATTAATGTGGTAGGCAAGGTCTCATATTTAGTGGACGCGGGAGAGGGGTTTGAAATACAATTGTCAATGTAAGTAAGTGTTAAACCTGTCTAAGCCAACAATTTCACCTAAAGAATATTGTAAAGATCATGTATGTGTGTCCTATCACTGAGGAATCTTTTTGGTACTCCTTTTTATCTTTGTCTAAGTGTGTGTCCTATGGGGTTATCCCTGTTATTGGTTAGTTATGAACTTTTTGGCAAGTTTAAATGATCAATGAGGAAGAGAAGATAAAAGAATGATATGGGCATTATGCAAAGTCCAAAAGGATGAAGCATTCTGTATAAAAGCATGTATTTTAAATTTAAAAAACAACTATTTAATATCTCTAGCACCAGAACATCTTTGTGGTATGGACCAGATGGATGCCGCATCTACACCTGCTCTTACCAACAGTTTTTTGCCCATTATTTTACTCACCGTCACTATTTTTGATCATGTGTATCAATTGCTACAATTGATTCTACTAATTAGTTTGCCTTTTTTTCTAGTTGTTCAAGGTCAAGGAAGCAAGGATGGTTCATTGAGGAGCATTTCTACTCTGCGGACAAATGTCACAGAAAATGATTCCAAACAGCATGGAGGCAGGGCTCATGTGGAAGAATATATTATCACAAAATCCAAGAATAGGGCCAGAGATGATGTTGTAAATGTGCAGGAGACATCTTCTTCTAGTGTCGATATAGCTTCGTCTGCCGCAGGAGAGGTCAAAATATCTCTAACATGCAACACTGATTCTTCTAATTTCCATATGCCGAGTTTAGACACAATATATAAGATGGTAGAAGATCGATGCCTCAGATCATACAAGTTTCTTCCACCGAACTTTTCTCTTCGCCACCTGATGAATGAAATTTGTGAATGTGCTCTAGACCTTGGCACTGAACCCTCTTCAATTAATCACGACAGTTATGTTAAGATAAATCCCACAATTGAGTCTCTGAAAAGACCCGGTCCGCAGAATGTTAATCTGTATCCTTCAAGTGGTTTGCCAAATATGGCAGTGCCAAATAATGGTGCTTACTTAAATGAGAATGCCTATGGGAATGATAAAACTGGAAGGACCAAGAAAGCTATGCAATCTGCGGTTGGAGGAGTTTCAAACAATATGCAAGAATGCTCAATGGCCCTCTGGAAATCTAATCTTGCACTCTGTGATGTAAGGCCCACTCATGATATTAATGATATATCCAAAGGGGAAGAGAGAGTAAGAATTTCGGTGGTTAATGAGATCGGCTCTGAAAAGTGTCCACCTTCTTTTAGCTACATACCACAAAATGTTGTTTTCCAGAATGCTCATGTTGATTTTGCTCTTGCTCGGATCGGTGATGACGATTACTGTTCTGATTGCTTTGGTGATTGCCTGTCTGCTCCCGTGCCATGTCCCTGTACACGAGAAACAGGAGGAGAATATGCTTATACACATGATGGTTTGGTTAAGAAGCAGTTTCTTGATGAATGTATATCTATGAACCGCAACCCAGAAAAGCATCATCATTTCTATTGCAAAGATTGCCCGCTAGAGAGGCCTAAGAATGTGGCTAATAAGCGTGGTGCTTGTAAGGGACATTTAGTTCGTAGATTTGTAAAAGAATGTTGGAGTAAGTGTGGCTGTAACAAGCAGTGCGGAAATCGTGTGGTCCAACGAGGGATTACGTGGAATTTACAGGTTAATTTCGCACTAAATATTCGAATTGGTCTTTCTGAATGGTTTTAGTTTTCTTGTCCTTTCACATTTGGATGGTTTACACTTTGGATGGGTATATGGGAACATATTTTTAAGAGTACCTACAGTTTCTGCACAAAAGTGCCAAGGAATTTAAGTGCCTACAATTTCTGCACAAATGTGACAAGGAGTTTTAAGTGCTAAAATCTAAACGGTGAGGGGTTTAAATGTGGTTTTTTGTATTTCATGGTGGCATAGTGAAACTGGGTTCGAGAGGGTTTTTCTATAATTTAGTCTTCTCAGTTACTGATGTTAACTTTTTATCATGTATCTTTTTGGAGGTTAATTGTTAAGTCATAGTGCTGCTATCTGGTTCTTGGTGTTTCAGGTGTTTCTTACAGCAGATGGGAAGGGTTGGGGACTGAGAACACTTGACGAATTGCCGAGAGGTGCTTTTGTTTGTGAGTATGTTGGCGAAGTACTAACAAACATAGAACTTTATGAGCGAACGGTGCAAAACATGGACAATGCTAGGCATACATACCCAGTGCTTCTGGATGCTGATTGGGGTTCAGAGAGTGTATTGAGAGATGAAGAAGCACTCTGCTTGGATGCAACATTTTATGGAAATGTTGCGAGGTTTATTAATCATAGGTATGCATTTTACAATTATTATTTCCTATTTTGTGTGCTATTTGCCTAAATGCAATCCAAGTTCTCAATGATCAAAAATTGGGACGCATGATTCCTGTTGCTTCGAAGTCAGCTGAAATACCAAATAGTCCCTCCAATGAAGGACATCAAAAGAGAATTAGTGCTATTACGCCAGAGCCAAGTCAGCATCATTTCATTTTTTTCTTTGAATTTGTTTTGAGTTTTTTTTTTTTTTAATGTCCTGATTATTGAAAGGGCTTGCTTGGATTTAATAGTCTTTATCTGTCATAGTTGTTGCTTAACAGGATTTCCCTATGGTGGCGCATTGCTTACTATTCTCTTGTGTAGATATATAAAGTTTTTTCCGGCTGTGCAATAATTAGCTATGTGCTCTTTTTCTCTTGGTATGGAAAACTAGATAAAGAATTGATTGTCCGGTGGTTTTTTCTTCTGATTTTGCTAGATGCTATGACGCAAATCTGGTTGAGATTCCAGTTGAAATAGAGTCACCAGATCATCACTACTATCATGTACGTTATGAACCTCTTGACTTCAATTTCTTGAGTTTATTTCCAAAATGGCACTAATCTTATATTCTTATGCTGCTGGTATTGAATATTTTGCAATTTTTTGTTACACACAGCTTGCTTTTTTTACAACAAGAAAAATAGAAGCATTTGAAGAGCTAACTTGGGTAAGCTACATCATCCTTGATCTCAACTCTCCTTAATTGAAGAACAGTCATTTAAACATTTGTAAGAATATGGTTAGATCCATCATTCTTTTAGAATTTAGTTCTCCTGTTCTCTGAATGACAGATCACCCAATGTGCTTAATTCAGCATTAACATCCTGATCTGGAAATAAGAAAAGTGTTTCACTGAAGGTTTAGCTTCAGTGAAGTTTGCAAAAAGCTTTTCTGCCCTAAATGTACTGAAGTTTTATTGTATCTATATTTCTCCACTACAAAAGTGGATAAGAGATCCATAAACCTTAAATACTAGAAAACTAAGAAGTAAGATGGCCTGGAGTGTATCTGGAAAATAGTTTTGCACTAACATTTTCACTAAGCGCTTATGTGGCTTTCTATGATGAAATTATTTTGTTTGCAGGATTATGGAATTGATTTTGATGACCAGGAACACCCAGTCAAGGCATTTCAATGCCGATGCGGAAGCAGATTGTGCCGAGACCAGAAACGCACAAGTATGCAGCCCTTGCTCCCTCAATCCTTTTTGTTGTGAAATTGTTTAGAACACGAACTAACAAAGCTTTGCTTGAGCTGTCCTCCTTCAATATAGCTTTTCACCTATGCCCTCACCAATATTATTCATGCATTTGTTATGTCAGAAAGCAAAAGAAAAGCATCCGCTTCAAAGTGAACGGAGAGTTCATTACTAAAAAGAGTTTTGAGGGCCTCTTAAGTGGGAATTTTGGCAAACTGGATGGATCTTATTAATGAAGGTAAGTTCTTATGTTTGCTGATTCTACGCACTCTTTTCTTTCTCAATCTTTGTTTACTCAGCAAGGTGGCTGATTGCTTTTAGATGTTGTCAACGTAAACAGGTCCTTGGTGGAAGTTTCTTGGGTGACTATGGTACTTACTGTTGGGAAGTTGTAAATAGGGGTTTTGAATGAAAGCATCTTAAAATTGCACCTGCTTTCTAAGATCACTGATGGATAGAAAAGTGCCTGATTGTTGTAAATGAGCAGTGCCTGAACTAACAGGGACAGTTACTATCGTCCTAAGGCTATGACCGTATAACTCTGTATGTTGTAAATGCTTTGAATGCTAGGAATTTAAACTGTTGAATCTGAAGGTTTATTCTGCTGCAGGGGTATTTCTTTCCAATGTTTCGTGTTAGCAGCTTAGATCAGTTTCCTTAAGCTTTTGATACGGTGATACTGCTTTTCGAGATTTTTGGATTTCAAAGAGAACTTTTTGAAATTGGTTATTTTTGTTTTTTTCTTTAGAGGTAAATAATTAAGTAGATACGGTGATACTGCTTTTCAACTGAGCTCAAAATCCGGCATGACGCCAAATTTGGTGAGTTAAGAGCTCCAAGCTGGTTGAACTGGAAAGTAGATATTTCTGAAAGAGCCGACGTGGGCAGACGGTCTCTGGATGGAAGAGGCATCCTGGTTGTGTGCCGAAATGCACACCAGGTCATGCGTGGGCTGTTTGGCGGAGGCAGTGCACTGGGTGCGTATATTATGACAAGCAACAGCTCCCTATCAGAGCTTCTATGTTTGCACATGCTGTGCAGCCTGGGAGGGGTATTTCTTTCCAATGTTTTCGTGTTAGCATCTTAGATCAGTTTCCTTAATCTTTTTGATACCGTGATACTGCTTTTCAACTCAGCTCAAAATCCGGCATGATGCCAAATTTGGTTAGTTAAGAGCTCCAAGCTGGTTGAACTGGAAAGTAGATATCTCAGAAAGAGTCGACATGGGCAGACGGTCTCTGGATGGAAGAGGCATCCTGGTTGCGCGAGGAAATGCACACCAGGTCCGCCAAAGGCGTTAAGACTGAAGGCTGTATTAGAGCGGAAAAGGGTGAACTAGAGCAACGGCAAGGGCATGCAAGGGCTATTTGGCAGAGGCAGTGCAGTGCACTGGGTGTGTATGCTGCGACAAGCTACTGCTCCCTATCAGTGCTTCTATGTCTGCACATGCTGTGCAGCCTGGTAGGTGTGACTGCAGTGTGAAACATGGCTTGCTGATACAAGTCCATCTGCAGTCATAATCAGCGGAGCCGGAAAAAAAAAATAAAAAAAAGAGAAAAAGAAGAGAACATTCATAAGCAGTGGCACAAACTAAAGTTCTGTTATAGGAACAACTGTACTTAGTACAAGATTCACAGAAATGTCTAATCTTTCAGGATTGCAGGGTAGTAGTATATACTACCTACTACATTACAACACAGAGCGGTAGCTTGGTTTCATTTTATTACATGACCCAATGAAATTTATTTGATAGTGTTCCTACAGCAAGACGCCCTGCCAACTTTTTGTAGCTTGAACTCAGGTAAAGCGCATATGATCAATTACTTCTAATACAAGAACCATAAAGCGCTGCAAAAATCAACCTTCGAGGGTATTCTTAGCTTCTAAACATTTGCTCTGGAAACTTCACTGGTGAATATATGTGTCCGATATGATTTAGCTTCCATAATGGATCTCTCCAAGCAATCTTCATGCATCTGGAAATATTAATAATGAAGTATCTAACAATGTACAAAGCCTATAAAACCATGCTGCTGATAAATTTCATAAGTTGGATCTTTCTGTCAACTTGGTATTACCTTAGTCTTATTGAAAACAGGTTTAATATTTACACCAATCCCAGAAACCTGTCACCTTCATATTTTCATTTTTTACATCTTTCATATGTTGGGAATACTTGCACTATACACCAGCGCCACCTGGAAGAACATGAACTTAAATTTATCAGTGTGTTAGTAACATACTATTGTCTTTTTTTGGGGGGTGGGGGTTGTGGAAGGGACTAACCTTGAGTATAGTATATTTTAAACTTGTAGCTGGAGCTGCTTATTGCTGGAAGATAATGTCTCTCTATTATGTGGTTTGGAAAGGAACTCATGCTTGCAAACAGAAGGAAGGATGGGGCGAATACTACTGGGATTTAGAGGGAATAGAGTCTGATAATATCCATCCATTATAGCCTTAAAATTACATGTCTCCGCCACCTTTGGAATCTGATATATATCACGCAGATAAGCATGAAGATTGGAATACTCACACAGCTTCTTCTTGGTGCACTTGAAGAGGACATTGTATACTAAATCGAACCGAATCAGAGTAGTAAACAAGCAGACGTCGGCCAGAGTCAGCGTATCCCCACATAAGTAGCGAGAAGAAGAGAGATGAGAATCGAGCTTATCCATCGTGCTGAATAATTGGTTAACTGCAGTGTCGTACGCATCTTGGCTCTGCGCAAATCCACATCTGCAACATAGATAGAAAATGGACGCACGAATCATAACATCAGAAGGGCAATCAGAGAAGATAATTTGGTATGAATTCATAGAATTCTTAAATTTATTTACATTGTCCATTGTTTGCTATATCAAAGATTATATGAAAGCATGGTGAATCTAAATGCAGTATATAACAAGCTAAATATAGGATCTCTCTCCAAGCTCCATAACAACCCACTACGTTTTTCATGGAGAACACTACAAGTAAGCTATGAGCAGGAGAAAGAATACAAAATTCTCAAACTTTGTGTAGGTTGGAGAACACAGATGAATCATCCTGCCACTAAAATTACATAGAAATCGCCATGAGATATTGAGATTATTATTTACCTATACACGCCGTTGTTCACACTGGGATAGATCACCCGATTCCACTTCTCGATCTCCGCCTTGAGCTCCGGGGGGCAGAGATCCGGCCCCGAACCTTCAGGAACCGAGTTCAGGAACTCGATAATGGCGTAGCTCTCGTTGCACACCACCTCCTTTTTCTCGGCATCCCACAGCATCGGCACCGTCGACCTCCCGTCGTAGCCCCCTCGCCTCATCCCGTACACCTCCCTCAGCGTCCGCCGCCCATTGGCCCGGTCCGGCCCCGGGACCAGATCCCCGCCGTAGGTTTCATCGCCGCCGCCGCCGCCGCCGTCGCGTTGATTACGGAACTCCCAGGAGCCATCGGATCCTGGGGCGACGACGGAGACGGGGAGGAGGGGCTCGAGGTTCCGGAGGGCGCGGACGATGAGGGCGCGGTGGGCCCAGGGGCAGGGGAGGGCGGCGTAGAGGTGGAGGGTCATGTTAGGGTTTGGGAGGAGGTAGGAGGCGGGGACGGAGGGGAAGGGGCCGGGGGGGCGGGAGTAGGAGCCGGAGGGGTCGGAGGGGGCGAGCTGGCGCATCATGAGGAGCCACGCGGCGGACCAGGCGGATCGGACGGCGGAGACGAGAGGCTGTGGGGGTAGGGATCGGCCCCAGAGGAAGCGACCTAGGGCGGTGAGAGGATCCGAGGAGGAGGAAGAGGAGGAGGAGGACATGGTTACGGAGGAGGAGCTTCGGCGTCGGCGGCGGAGAAGAGGGGGAGAGGGGCGGCGCCGCCCTCGGCGGTGGCGGTCGCCGGAGGAGGAGGAAGAGGAAGAGTGAAAGGAGGGGGGAGTGGGAGAGAAGAGGAGGGATGAAGCTACTATCGACATGGTTGCTCGGGAGTGGGAGAGTCCTCTTCCCCTTCGCTCGGTAAGTGATAAACTAATACTCAATTTTCCCAGATTGCACCTGCAGTAAAGGGATATTTGTAACAGTGACTTAGTTTTATGTAAGGGAAATATTTTTTGTACACCCCCAAGTGGGATGTACATCTTACATCTCATCCAAAAATAAAATAAATTTTATCGATCATTTCGAAGTGACCGATAAATTAGTCCAAAAATAAAATAAATTTTATCGATCATTTCGAAGTGACCGATAAATTAGTCCCCACACTTGAATAAGATGGGGTGTGTAATATACACCCCATATGGGGTGTACAAATAGCATTGCCCTTTATGGAAACAACTGCCATTTTACACAAACAACTCTCCCCTCCAACAACAACAACAACAACAACAACAGTTGATGCGAAATCTCCTCTTTGAGCTAAATAGGCTTCAAACACAGCATATGCAAATACACAACACAAGCAGAAGCAAAGGAACCTACACAATTTCCTTATGAAACTCACAATTGGTAAGAAGATAGATAAATCATTAAAACAAATGCGCTCGACGCTCGAAAACTATCCAAATGAGCGCATGAACTAGAATATAACATTCGCAGTCAAACAAAACCCTGCAACTATTTTTAAGGCACAGTAGAGAAACTCGAAGTTCACTAATCTCAATCGAAAAACACAAAATTCATAGATAGCTGCAGCTATAACTCTTCCATCACACAATAGCATTTGCCGCGCTGGCAATTCTAGGCCACAGATCAGCACATTCCTTCCCAATGGGTCCAGTGATAGCAGAGCCTGCACAATGCAATCACAACAACCACTGAGCAAAACAAAATAAAATTAGATTACTCTCGTCGGGATACGAGTTTGTAGTGTCATTATCTTTCTCATAGTCAGAATTAGGATGAGCGAGAGAGAGAGAGAGAGGAAGAGAGGATAAAGAGTACTGGACAACTGAATTTTGCTTCTAGATCTTTAGCTAGTCAAAATGGTTTTTTTTCCTGCGAATTATGAGCATAGGCGACAATATACGCACCTTTCATTTCACCCTTTGGATTCACTATAACTCCAGCATTATCTACAAAAAATGGTTCATATATAAAAATTAGAACCAAAATTGAAACTAAGAATAAGCAGGCAGAATTCGAATAGTTATTCAGAAGCCATATAAAAGTGCAAACTAAAACATTACAACGCGTGTTGAAAAAAGATATCACAACATACATAAATTCTTTAAAGTGGTATTTTTCATAGTAGGTCGACAACAATGTGAGTCACATCGGTAATGTGCTTGATGCTTCTTTTACATTAACCGACAAAATACAACTCGATTAAGAAATGTACCAGGAGACAGGTAACACGATGCTACGGAGAGGAAACATCATGCTGTTTAATACTGATCAAAGTTTATTTATGCTTCCGTCTAAGGAGCGGCCAAACTGTGAGGCGGCCACTCTTCCAGTGGAAGCAACTCTAAAGGAATCAAAAGGATGGCAAATTGGAGTTAGATATTACAGGAAGCGGATTATGGCGGCGGACTCTTTGTACTTTGTAGAGAATAAAGTTCACAATATTCGCTACCACGCACTCGGAAACCATACTCAGATTAAGTCAAGGATCATGGCAAAACTACACATATTTTCCGCTAACTGGTGCACTATATCAGGCACACTAAACTAGTAAAGAACAACCAACTATGAACTATCATATGAACTATCATCTACGTCGTATTACGACGACGAAAAGGAAACAATAACGAGATTACCCTCAAAGTACATGTAGACGCCATCCTTTCGGCGCCACGGCTTCCGCTGCCTCACGATGACGGCCGGCATGACCTTCTTCCTCAGATCGGGCTTCCCTTTCTTGACGGTGGCCATGACCATGTCGCCGACGCACGCCGAGGGGAGCCGATTGAGCCGGCCTTTGATCCCCTTTACAGAGATAATGTAAAGGTTTTTCGCGCCCGTGTTGTCGGCGCAATTCACAGTCGCAGCCACCGGCAGACCCAGTGACATCCGGAACTTATTTCCGGCAGAACCTCCGCGTCCTTCATTGTTTTATTTTTGTAAAAAAAATCTAAATTATTGTAGATTTTACCATGGATACCATGGATCATTGAGAAATTGAAGCTTATAGCTATAAATTACATATAAATTACATAGAAAATCAGAGGAAACAACAACACTAATAAGTGAGCAAACGCTTAACTCATAGATGAGCTTAAAAAACACTATCTATGACAAAGAAACACAAAAATTTTAGCTTTGAAACGTAAAGAATAGATATGAGTAGAGAAAATTGTTAACTTCGTAGCTAATTTACGCATATAGGATCCATTTGATTTCATTCAGAGAAGAAAAAAGAAAAAAAAAAGTATGATCCATTTGATTCGACTGTTCTAACATTGTTCTAACGAATCAAACGACGATGTAATCGAAAGAAAAGAGGAATCGAAACCCTGACAATTGGATTATTACCTCGCTTCGACATCTTGAGGGAGAGAGCTTGCGACGCCGCACGAAGAGGAAAGGAGGCCGAGATGGTTGAGCGATGGAGTGCGGCGGAATTATATAGCACACGCGTTCTAGGGTTTCCTGTGGTATTTGTTCGCAAAATGGGCCGCGGAGAAATGGGCTGTGTAGTAATGGGACTATTGGGCTGCGACATCGTGAACAGATTAAATTCGCCATTTCCAGCTGTTTCGTCGCCGACTCTTCTTCTCGCATTATTTTGAAGCTAATTACTAATTTTTTCAACATTATTTCACAACTTCAACATCACTTTACATTTACTAAAAATTTAAGATTATACAGATATCAATAATAGATTGTAAAAATAAGATTATCCTTTTTTTTTTTTTAGGGTGTAGAAATTTAAGCACTTCGATTAAAAATACGAAAAACAAATTAGAAGCAGCCCCAAAGTTAAACTCGGCGTCATAGGGGATTCGCCGCCGACTTTGAGCGAAGCTGAATGTAATTCCCGGCATTCATGCGTACATCGCCACCGACTTCAATGGAATAGTCCCCGTGTTCCAGTACTGAATCCGGCAATGGAAGCTGCTCCGCCACCGAATTTTGTAAGATTAGAGAAACGGATTCTCTCTCATCATCTTCCTCAGCAACTCGCGGAGACTCATCACTGCGACCTCTTCTTCTTCTTCTTCTTCTCCTCTCCTCTTCTTCCTCTTCCATATATTGGGGAAAATGGGGTGGAACCATCCCGAGATCTCCCTCGAGGATCTACTTGTTTTGATCAAAGGGTTCGTGGATATGCTAATCCTCGCCTCGGGGTACCAATCCTCCGGTGTTCCCGCCATTTGGGACGTCGACAACATCAAGAGGTTGCTGCGTTGGGGCCTCTTCTTCGAGGACGTGAGGATCCTTCACCCTTCTACAGTTCTACCTTAGATTTGCTTCAACCCTATTCTCGCTCCTTTCATTGTTTGGTATATATGAAATAGTTGCTGGGATTTGTTCAAATATGTATGTATAGAGATTTAATGCCCCATTTTAAATGCTAATTTTGCACTTGGATTCTCACAGCAAAACCCCTCTTTCCCCCCCAGATAAATGATGCAAAATTTTGCTCAAATTAGTAGCTTTTTTTGTTTTTGGCTTTGGGTTATTGTATTTATGGTCTAGTAAGATGATAAAGTGGAATGCTTTGCGACTTATTGCTGTTTTGTATAGATTATGAACCAGTTTGCTCACACAATGGATTTCCTTTTCTTGTTCAGTTTAGAATTCTAACATTATTAGTTGTTCCGGCGTAAATTTCTCACCTATTCTTGGAACTTAATTGTCTTCAATGGGAAATTAGGTTGGTAGCTGAATTTTTATCAGTCACTGCTCTTACTATCTTGTAGGTCTTCAAACACATTAATGATTCCGCTGAATATGAGGATTGTGTAAAGGAACTCGACGCAGCCCTGCTTGATCTAGCTTCCGATCCACTTTTCCCTAAGGTGATAACTGTTTTCTTTTTTAGCAGGAATAATAGCTCTGCCGCTTCTGCTTTCATTTTCGGCTGTATTTTTCATTCACGCGACTTATCAATTTATGACTCTGGAGTTTTGAAGTTCATGACCTGTGAGTTGATGATGCAGGGTCTTGCTGAAATGTCTTCAGCTACTTTGTCGGAAGCAAGGAACTTGGTCTTGGAACATTTACTTCAAATGCATCCGATGAAAGCGGCGCATCTTAGTGCTCTTTTTGCAGCAGTGATTGAGATGGATATGGTAGACATTTCTGGAATGGATAATGATAGCCAGAGTAGATATATGGAGAAGCTATTAAAGCAGATGGAATCTCTAAACATCCTAACAAAGGACGAGTACATGTTCCGAAGTTCAATGGACTCGCACAGTTTAACTGATTTCGAGCTTAGTGACAGTATGAAACACAACGACCAGAATCCTGGATCTGCTGATAAGTCTTGCGTTCAGTCTAAGGAACATTCTCTTGTTGGTCACTCGAGCTTCTTAATTCAAGAGATCGTAAAGAGACAAGAGTCAATTTCATGCATATCTTCTGTTGAGAGTGGTCTGAGCTCACTTTTAAAGGCTGTTGCGAAGAACAGCCTTGGCTTTGAAAGTAATTCATATCAAGGGCAACAATCCAACTCCAAGTGAGTTTGCTGCTCTGCTTCTTTTGGTGTATTTTGTTTCTCTATTCCTTGTTCATGTTTTTGTTGTTTTACTGTTCCTTGCGCAATACTACTGGAATAGGATCCGATGTTCATCTCCAGTTTATTAATACTCGATCGATTGAAAGTTTTCTAATTCTTCCTATCAGGGAAGCAGAAACGATGGTAGAGTGTCTTCTGTGGAAAGATTGGAAATCGAGATGTTTGTCATACCTGCTTGACAAAAGAACAATTAAAATACTCTCTGGCGCTAATTTAATCTTCAGCGCGCCCAAGGACCAATGGATTAAAGTGTTTGAGCAATTAAAAGTTTCATCTGACACTTCTCAAGACAATCTTCTTGAAATTATGGTATATGTTGTAAACCTAGTTTTCTTTTTTGCGTATTTCCTTGTTAATTAATTATAAATGATTATATACATTCAAATTTTGGTGTGAAAGAACATACATAATTTCGTGACATTTCGACATAGAAAGAAGTGTGCCTTGTCAACAACCAATGTTTTAGAAACCATGTCCTTTGTATCAGAAGGAGAGTAAATCTGTATCATGTTGAAGCGACTGTACAAAATTTCCTGATTTGATGGGCCATTTGAGAATAAATTTGCATAATGAATTAGTGGTGACCGTAATTTTGCAACTTGGCACGTTCATATCCAAATTCCGGTTTCAATTGTTTGCTTTCACTTGTAGTTTTGGAGGTCCTGATTAATGTTGATGATGCAACAGGAGATATCCTTACTAGGCTTGATTTCATGGCAATGGAATAATCTGATAGAAAGCTTCACAGCAAGTGCTTGTGATCTCCTTCCCATCTCTAAGCAATACTCTTGTCTTCACCAATTGGTTCAAGGAAATCCTCAGGACAAGCCTCCTGAGAAGCTAGCTATTGGTTCCAAGGTACGAATATTGTTACTTTGTCTTTTGGTTGAAATTGAAGTTTCACTGAGGTTATTCAGGAAATAGCTTCTTTTGAGGTTTGGGTGTATTAATAGATGTTACTAGTAAATGTTTTCATCTGGTCTTTTCCTGGTAATATTTTCCATGTGCCTATAGCCGTGTTTCCTTTGCAGCATACCTGAATATTTGAACAACATAAGAGCACTGTTGCTACCATCTTTTATAGTTTATTAATTTGAATATGTTGTAGTATCTTTGATCCCACTTAGACCTTTTGGTATATATATGTAACAGGAGGAGATCCTTGAGTATGTAACAAAATCATTGACTGTTCAACCTCACAAATTATGGCTACTACCTCCATTTCTCACCGCTGCTGCCATTCCATCATGGTAATTTATTTACTTTTTTAAACCGTCTTTTTAAAAGACATTTATCTTTCAAAATAAGCAGAATATATATATATATATATATATATATGTTAAGAGTTACGGAGAAAAATGATTATGTTGTACTTCAAAAGTGAAGTTTGAGCACTCACTTTGTCATTTGAGATCTTTGCATACTTGTAAAAATAAATCATTAGTTTCAATTTCTATGACTGTAATCTGTTCTTTGGTCTCTCTGTTTGTGTAGTGTTGCTTAAGTTTCTGTGACTGTGTAATTACTGAAGTTCAAAGTTATCTGGAATTTTACCTGGTTGCTAAAAGTAACTGAAAATTGATTAGTAGGTCTATATTGTTCAAGTTGTACCTGGCTGAAATAGACAGGCGGCTCAATGGAGCTTCTCTCGAAACCAGGTGTTCTTATTTCTGCAAGAATTATATGATATTATGGATATCCTTTGCAATATTGTTATGCCCTGATTTTTAACTTTGATTCGTCCTTCTCCGGACAATGCAATTGCAGTCGTGATGGAACGGAGCAGCACCCAAACTGTAAGTTATTTCTGAACAAAAAAAATAAATAAAAACCATGAAAGAAATACTCAAAATGTATAGAAAGCAACAAAACTCTAAACTAGAAGTTCTTGAGACTATGTTTAACAATTGAAGAATATTTCCTCTTGAATTAGATAGATGGACCTTTGATTTTGCATTTGACATTATGCATCATTGTGTTTACAGGTGAAGTTGCTGACAGAATTCGGTGTCTATATACATTCCACATACAAAGTTCTCATGTAATGCTCGATGGGTAGTGCTTGATTCTAATCGATGCTCAAAACTACGCATGCGATAGAGATTTTACTTTTCCATTCACGCAGAGTATGATTTGACGACCCCACTGCAAAACACACATAACTTGGTTGACTCTGTTGCAGTCGACGATTATGAAGAAATGAAAGGGACAACAAAGTCGAAGCGAAGAATATTGAACAGATGAGTTAGTGTTGGTTTTCTAATCGGGTTTCGGGTCGCCCATGATGGGCAAAATTCGACATTCAGTTGAGAAACCACCACTACTACATGTGATTGAAAAAAAAGAGGAAGTTACTGCTTAATCCTTTTTTTTGATCAATGAGAAAGTGAATTACTCTCTCTTAGATTTTAGAGGATTTGACATTTGGGTTGCGGAAGCTAGTGTAATTTTCATTTTGTGATTTTGCATTTGATCCGTTGGAGCAAGTGATTTGGTTTGATCCTACTTCATCATGTTTTAGGAACTGCGATCAAGATATGGTAAAATTTATTTTTTAAACCATCAGTTAGAATATAGCACATTGTATAGTGAACAAGTATGAAGGGACCGTAAAATACTGAGTTAAATGAAGGGATATTTGCAAAAGAATTGAGAATGATGTACTTCTTGGTCCGTTTGGATCTATGATGGTTTGTTTTTTTCTTTTTTGTTTTCTTTATGTAAGTTGCATGAACGAACTGGTCAAATATACGTTTCGTTCAGAAAAAATGCATGAAATAAGATAATGTTTCAGTCTTATTTTTCAAACGCGTTTGGTTATGGATGAAACAAAACAAGTTAGTATAAGACTAGAATTAATATTTTTTTTTTTTTTGAATTAGCTTGTTTCCACTTAAGAATAAACTTAATTAAAATAAATATAATTTTAATTATTTTAAAACTCTTTAATTAATCTAATATTTTGATTAATTTAATTATTTTATTAACTAATTATCTAATTATTAGCTAATTAACTAATTAATTTATTAAATTATTTAAATTATTTATAATTAATTAAATTATTTATTAACAATACTTATTATTGTTAATTATTTTATCCATTAATATTTAGAATTATCTAGCAATAGTTAATTAAATAAGTTAAATTATTATTTAATTAATTTTTTTATATTAATTAATTAGATAAAATATTATTATTCTAAAATTATAATTATTCTTATTTTTACTATTTTAATCTAAATATTCAAACATTATTTTTTTATTTTCGAAAATAATTTAATTTCCATACAAACGTAAAATTGATCTCACTTTAGTTTATTCATAAGCTTATACCTATTTCTAAAATAAATAATTCTAGCTTATATCCGAACCAAATAAAATTTAAGAGTTGAAGGGTGCGGCGCATTATTATTATTAAACTAAAATTTTTCAAAAAGAATATTTGTTATTTTCTTAAATAACATCAACAGAAAAAAAAAAAAAAATTGATGCAGCAGAAGCAGAAACAACACCACCAACGGTCAGGATTTTTGGATGGCTTCTTCTCAGGAACAGAACCCTTACGGCCGAGATTCTCCTCAAGAGGGGATGGAGTGGGGACGGGAGGTGCCGCTTCTGTATGCGAGAGACAGAAAATGGGGACCACCTGTTCGCGAGGTGTTGGTTTACCGTGGCCATCCTGGCTGGTGCCCTCACCAACAAGACGCTGGTGCTCGCTCGGTTGACTGTGGCAGAGCTTTGGGAAGCCCTTTCCATCAACAGAAGCGCCTCCGGGAGAACAGACCTTGCTCTTCTCCTAACCTCCTGGTGGGTCCTTTGGCTGGAACGTAACCAACGTATTTTTGAAAACAAGACTCAGACGCCGAGCCACCTCGTGTCGAAGATCCGGACTCTAGGGACCCTCTGGGATTCCTGCTGTTCCCTCCCGTAGTCCGCCCTGTAGTCCGTTTTCTTTCTCTCTCTATTTTGTGCCTCCTCGGGGTCTTTTGGTCTTCCCCTTGGCTGTGTTGTTCTAACCGGCCTATGTCTATGTTTATGTCTTTGTTTTTGTTTCTTTGTTTTATTTTCCGAGACCCTGCTGTCTCGCATTCCTGCTAAATTCATTGTTCATTGAATGAAGCGGTAGCATGCTACCTTACTCTCAAAAAAAAAAAAACACCACCAAATACAATATGGCTACTGCAAAAGCAATGCCAAACACTTGATAAAAGGCAGCAGCTGATAGATTTTTTACAGGGTAAGGCCTTTGGAGACGCTGGAAAAAGATTTTTGTAGTGTAATTTTGTTGTGAATCACGGGTCATACAAAGATATAGAATTTTTTTTTTTTTTTTATGAGAAATAAATAGCACGCTATCCGCTTCATTCATAAAGAATGTGAATTAAACAACAACATGGAGATAATTCGGTCTTGAAAAAGGTAAAAAAAAAAAACAAAACTGCTAAAATTTTTAGAGTATGATTTTTCCTTCCAAAAAAATATTTCATCGTTCTCAGTAACGAAAGAACTCATAATTCTGACCCCTATATTTCTCCCACACTCATAAAGAATGTGAATTAGACAACAACAGGGAGACAATTCAGTCTCGAAAAAGGTAAAAAAAAAAACAAAACTGCTAAAATTTTTACAATAGAATCTTTCCTTCCAAAAAATATTTCATCGTTCTCGGTAACAAGAGAACTCATAATTCTGATCTCTATATTTCTCCCACACTCTACTAAACTACTGGCCAAAGATATATAACTTGTTAAAAGATATTAATTTGAAGTTGAATATCTTCTTTGGTTGCATGATATTTTACAGGGTAAGGCGTTTGGAGAGGCTGGAAAAAGATTTTTTTGTTGAGTAATTTTGTTGTGAATCACTGGTGATATAGAACTTATTAGAAGATATTTGAAGTTGAATATCTTCTTTGGTTGGATGATATTGACGGGCTCTTTACTCACGTAAAAGCCAGATTCCTTCGCCTCTCCTGCTCCTCTCTAGTGATTTGGAACTGTTAATGTAAGGATAAATTATTTTCTGAACCTGGTCCATTATAAATCATAGGGTTAATTACATATAGTTTTCTAAAATCATATCAAATATATTTCTATAAAATTTAATTTTTTATATTTATTTTTTAAAAAATTTTAAATTATTCATAAATATTTTTCTGATTTATTATCGTTAGATTACTATTTATATTTTAACAGAATATAAATAAAATATCTATTTTGCTCTTACAAATAAATTCCTTCAAAAATTAAATTTTAAAATTAGGATTAATTGCATACGGCTCCCTATAAACATATCGAATAGCACATATATCCCTACAAAGTTCAGCTTTTCATATTTATCTAGTTAACCATAGGTTAAATATTTAATCCTGGTTAGTTAGTGAGGTAAATTTATATTTTTATCCTTCTAAATATTTCTGCATTATTTTTTAGAGGAACATTTTTGAAAGGGCAAAACTATCATTTTATATATAATCTGTTAAAAAATAAATAGTAAACTAACGATAATAAACCGGATGGATATATATGAATAACGTTGGACTTTTGAATGAATAAATATGAAAAGTTAAACTTTGTAGGAATATATCTACTATTCGATATGTTTATAGGAAGTCGTATGCAATTAACCCTTAAAATTATTATAAAAATATACCTTTCCATCATCTTCAAAGTGTTGTGGCCATCTTAATAATTATAATATAAAAATAATAAAAAGATAAATTTATTTTTTAATCTAAGCGAGGTTAAAAATTTAAATTATAGTTAACTAAATTTTTCTAACAGATCTTAGGAATATATATGAATAAATATAAAAAATTAAATTTTTTATGAATATATTTGTTATTCAATATATTTTTAAGAAAATATATACAATTAATTCCAAATCATACTACTGAAACTCATAATTTTAAATTATTAAAATTTAGTAATAAATTTTAAAATAATTAGAATTGTAAGACTTTTATAATTGAAAATTTATGAGTCAACTTTTCATCAATTCCATCTCTACACTCATTTTAAAGTGTAGATTCTATACCCTATCCATTCAAAAGTGGGAGCTTCTCCATCCATCACTTCGAAGTGATAGATAAAATTCATCCCATCCTAGAATAAATGGGATGTACGATGTACATCCAAAAATGAATGTACACTTATATATATCCTTCGAAAAGTTGTGTGCCACCGCGCGCGCACACACAAAAAAAAAAAAAAAAAAAAAAAAAAAAAAAAAAAAAAAGAGGGGTTGAGGTGGTGGACCGGGTCCATGCAAAAACCTGTTAGACGAATCGGGAGATGTGACGGCCGCCAAAAGAAATGCTTGTGGGGCCTACTCGGATGCCCGAACCGTGTGAAGACTGAAGATACCGAAGGCGTCGAATTCCCCCCACTCAAATCCTTCCCAAGAATATGATGCTAAGATTTTGTATTAATTATTCCTAATATGACATTTTGATCCTTACAAGTGACTGTCTATAAATAAGCTAGAATACCATATGTCCCGAGAATTGGTTAACTAGAGACAAAAAAAACCACTTGTAGCTACTTCTCCAAAAAAAGATTCAAAAAATTGGTGATCCTAAGTAGATCTAGAGAGCAAGCCACTTCTTAGCCGGCTGCTTCTTCGAACAGCTCCAACTTAGTGATCATGGACTCATGGAAACCAACCTTAACCATGAAACAAATTGTTTGGAAGTTGAAATCTGAGTGGAAGTTTCTCAAGGGTTCCTTGCGGAGGTGCGATGTGCGGTTCGATTACGATCTCGAGAGCTACTCGCAGAATTTCGATGATGGCGGCCTCCGTTGATATCATCTGGTTTCATCCATGCTCCTCTTGGGTGAATAAGTCCGATCGGAGTTCGGGCACACAATTGTTCTTATAAGTAGGAATTTGAACTTCAAATGATAGGAGTCTTCGTCCTCTCAGATCTTTTCTTCTTCTTCTTCTTCTTCTTCTTCTTCTTCTTCTTTTTTCTTTTTTTTTTTTCGATGATGATGTAGGCTCCGAGTTAATAGTTGGTATTGTCAAAACTGATCTATGCTTGTTAAAGTATAGAGAAATGTATTGTAGTATCATGACTTTTTCTGTTCTCTTTTTATTTTCTTTTTAATGAATTAGTTTATTAGGGGAAAATAAATTATTAAGTTTTCCTCGGTAGACCGTGGTGGTTTGCAGATATTTTTTCATAATAGAGCCCGAGAAATGGTGAACGACGGAGCGATCAGATCTGAAATCCGACTTACGGATCTCCCGGATTGAGTCATTTGTGTTAACGAGTACGACGGGATAAGTCGAACCCGTTAAGACTTTGGTGCATCAAAATCCGCGCCGACTGATGTAGAACTTGGCTTAGGTGGCACTCTTATCTAGAAGTTAGTTAGAAAATTCCGTTTATCGCATTTAGGAATCTATTGTACGTATGAGAAAAAGAAAATCCTAATCGGAGAGAAAAGAGAGAAAAAGAAAAGCGGAACCCGAATCTTCTTGGATCAACGTGCCGGAAGCCGAGAACGAGACGTTACCGTCGGCGGGGTGCTGGTCCGGATCCTCACCACCGCGAGGAACGGGAACGGATCATCTTCTTTAATAGATCAAGGTAAGCGGCGTTAGTTATTGTGTTTTCGTCGTTCTTGGTTGGGTTTTTTTGGCCCTTTAGGGTTTCGTCGTTCGTCGTGTCGCCGCCGCCACCGCACCTCTTACCGCGCGGGCCCGCTCCTGCCCGTGACAATAGGCCCAGGAGACTAATAAGTTGAGTTGGGTGAGCCCAATAAGTTGAGTGGGACTGCGATCCACAATAAACCTAACGGCAAGAGACCCAACAATAGACCCAACGTCCAAGTGGGTTGAGTCCGGTCGAAACCCGTGGGCGCTGTGTCTGTATGCTTTAAGTGAATTGGTTGCGTATTTCTAACAGCTCGAGCTTTTGGGATTAATGGTTAGCGCCAACGATCCAACACTTCCCTTTCAGTACTGATAGCATCTTATATGTTTTACATCTACCTCTTACTCTTTGGTCACTGACTTCCCACACTGTGACAGGTTCGGTCAGGGGTGGGATCTGGGACGACAGTGAGGCCGCGACTCGAGGATTTTTGCCTGATTAGGGGCTGGTGACCTTTCTTTTACTTACGTTTTGATTATTTCGGTTAGTTAGCTTATGTGCGTGTGATACATTATTGTGGATGTTGAGTTTGAACTGTGTTTTATCGTGGATGAACGTTTCCCCTTACTAGTTGTTGTTTCGGCCACTCTTTTCAAATCAAGTAAAAAAATTGCGAAAATATTAATAAAATTTAGGTATCGTGTGGGCATCGTTTTACAGCCCGTGGATTTATCCTTTCAAAATGTAGGTGGCCGACTTGGTTATTGCACATGATGATATTTTTCCCTCAACTTAACTTCTTAGCTAGTGTGGTTAAAGTACGATTTATGCTTACGACGCCGTGCATATACAAACGAGACTCCATTCGTTTGCGGGGTGAATTTGTATGTGTGACGGATCTGCGCACGTGCCCGGCGGATGTACTTTAATATATATATACACACACACACGCACGCGTTTTCCTCTTATTTTAAATCTCCGGGGCGTGACATGTATTTTATAATTTTGAGAAATTATTATGAAATCCGTCGCGATGCCAAAAGAATGTACGATTGAAAATAAATAATATTGTAGAAATAGTGGTTGGAATGTTTTGATTGAAGATTGGAATTGTTCAACATTATTTAGATTGCCAAAATAATTTTCTATCAAAAATTTAAGATGTTTGGATTGTTCGACATCAATAATCAAGCAAACAACTCATATAAGTCATTAAAATTTGTTGATTTTCGAATAGTATATTATCTTTCTCTCTCAAAAAAAAAAAATTATTAATTTTGAGACCTCTTGCTCACTAGATAAATAATTTTCAAAAATTAAAAGGTTTTGAATATTTGACACTTCAAATATTATTGATCAATTTTAATGATTTTAATTGTTGCTGCAGAATCCCTACAATTAAAAATGACTTAATAGAATCCTAATACTTATGTCCTCCTAATTTGATTAAAGCTGAATTTTATATATATATATATATATATATATATATATATATATAAATATAAAATTAGGCTAGAATATTATCGATAGCACCAAGCCATTGGTGCTATCAAATTTTTAGCCGTTTGATGAAAAAATATGCGGTTGGGATTATAGTGGTCCCCTAAGGTTTACTAGGTGGTTGGTTGAATAGTTAAAATCTTAGGGGACCACTATAATTCCAACCGCATATCTTTTCATCCAACGGTTGAAAACTTGATAGCACCAATTATTTAGTGCTATCGATAGCATTCTAGCCGGACTATATATATATATATATATATATATATATATATATATATATATATATATATATATGTATATAGCATAGAGCTATTATGCTCTTATGAGTATAAAGCTCTTTGTACTCATAACTTTTTCGCTCTTGGATGAAGAAATGTGCGGTTAGAATGATAGTAGCCCCCTTAAGATTTACTAGGTTGTTGGTAAAATAGTATAAATTCTAGGAACTACTATAATCCTAACCGTACATTCCTTCATTCAAGAAATAAAAACTTATGAGTACGAAAGTTTTTGTACTTTCAAATTATTTTGATGATTGGACATTTAATTCAATGATCGACTCTATCTATACCTCTATATGATTTTCCCTATATTGTGCCACGTGTCACAATTTCCTTTCACTCTTCTCTTTTTCAATTCTCAATGAATTAATGATAGACTTTTCATATTTCTAACCCCCAACTCTTCTTATTCCTAACTCTCAATGAATTAATTATAAATTCTTCCCATTCCCAACCTCCAACTCTTCTCACTCCCTACTTTCAATGAATTAATTATATCTCCCCCTTTTTGAGTTCTTTTTATTATTATTCTTCTTCTCTCCCTCTTTTTCTAAGCCACCACCTCCCTCTTCACTATCTCCGTTGACAACAACGCTCTCTCCCTCGACCCCTCCACCCTCGATCATTGCCTCCTCCTTCCCGTCGTGGAGAACCTCCAAATCTCCTTGCCCTCCTCTTCCTCCTCCTCCTCCTCCAAGATCAAAATCTCCATCGTCCACTTCATGGCCACCATCGTCCAATTGTAAGAATTTGAATTTTTGAAAATAAATAAAGAAATGAAATTGATTTGAGTCAAGTTGAATCTGGATCGTGAAAAGCACCCGTAGTCAAAGTGCCCCTTTTCTGCAGTGTAATTTGCACAATTAGTGGGCCAGAAATATCGCCTTTCAACCCGAGTCTAATCTCGAAGATCCAAGACCACGAGTGCGACCGTCATGACGAACTGAGTGAAAACCATATTAAACTTGTTCAGATCTGACCGTCGGATCTTCCAGAAATCGACGAAGAAGCGGGCGGGACCCGCGACTTAAGTCAAGGGTACAATGAACAGTAAACCCTAATTTTCGAACCCCTTCGCGTCAACGTTGAGCCAATTCACTGTCTGAAATCCGAACATAGCAACTCAGGTAGTCGATTTGAATGGCTCCGACGTTCTGGACGCAATGGCGCTGACGAAATTTCCGTTTGACGACTCAAAGTCTCAAAAAACGCGAAAACTGTATTCCGGGACTGTATTTTATGGACCGAGATTTAATCCGGGCAGTTTTTCGAAAATCAAAAATCGCTACCTGATAGGTCTCGTCGAGCCGGACGTCAGGGCGCAGTCCATTTTCCGTTTCGACGACCGGATCGCCTCGAAAAGCGAAAAATACAGCGAAAAATGCGACTTTTGCATGAAGACCCCTATAAAACATGCCTCGATTTGCGTGCCACTGCATGGGAGAGGGACTTAAGTGTGAGAGGTTGTACTGTGAGGGACCAAAATCCAAAATGCCAAATGCTGGAGGATTTAATTGCAATTGTGCAATACATGCACACTCCTCACCACTTCCCGTATTATAACCGCAGCCTCAGCCCCTCTAACCCACGTCTGCACCAACTTCCCACTTCTCTCCGCACACTCCTCACCAGCCGGCCGTAGCAACCGTCCCGTTGCCGGTAAAGAGAGGAGATCAAGAACCACTTGATCTCGGGTGATTGGAGAGAAGGTGCTCGGGAGGTGCTTGGACGACCAAGACCTGATCTGGAGGAGTCCCTGGTGAAGCCGCGTCCGAGCCAAGGTGATCCCGGACCCAGCCGTCGCCGCGCGCCGCCGCGGGGGATCCTTCTCCTTCCATATCTCCGGCCAAGGTGAGTTCTTGTAACTTTCTTGTGCATTCGGGTTTTTGGGCACGACCAATGTGCTCCTGACTTCGAGGCCATCGTCCGGTTGCAGTCCGAGCCCTCGCCGCCGTCCCCGTTGCCGGCAAAGGCTAGGTTCACCGGAAATTATCGTTTTCCGACGAACTCGGTTTCCGATTTTTTCCAACCATTGAACCTCGGATCAGAGCCGTTGATCCTCTTCTCCTTGGTGACTGCTCACTACGCGCGAAGTTTCAAGATGATCGGGTGAGTGGTTAAGCCGCGCGGAGAAGCCCTAGAACCCGGTTTTCTTCACCTTCGGCCGATCACGGCCGTCCGGCGCCGCCGCGGCCTTCCGACGCCGGCCACCTCTGCACCGAGACTCCTGGCACCGAGTGGAACCTTTTGGTCCAAGTCCCACCGGCCAGAACCTAGCCGGCCGGAATCCGCCATTAAAGCTCCTCCGAGCTTGGCCGAGCCCCGCCGCCGCGCGTCGCCGGCGCCTCCAGACCACCGGAAACTGTGCAGGTAGGTCTAACTTATCATTTTAAGATGATTGGTAGCGTTGCATGGCATCCCTAACGTCGGGTTTATAACTTCCAGAGTTGCACCCGATTACGGCTTGGATTGCTTTTCCGGCCAACTCCGGCGCTCCGGCCGTCGACCAACTACACAGGTGAGACCTAGATACCTTCCTCGTGATCCCCACGATTTTAGTTTGGGCCAAAGGGGCTCCTGTTAAATGATGTTAAGGTTGCACCCGAAATAGCATGGATGGACTTGTCTCCGGCCGTCGCCGCCTCCGGCCGCCGAGGCTCGACCCCACAGGGACCAAGCATCTTCTGGGAGGGTTATAATGTTGGTGCTCCCCTCTGGTGCAGGTCTGAGCCATTGTTATTCCAAGTGGACCCAAACCGAGCTCTTGCCTCTTGGTGGTGTTGCTCCGGCCACTGTTCCGGCCAGTCTCCGGCGCGCGCAAGGTGAGCACACCACTCCTCTGTCTCTGCTTAACTCCATGCTCTAGCTAACTTGCTGTAAGATCAACTAAAAGTAATGTTTTAGCAAAGTAGTGAATTGGACCTTTAAAGATCATGGGCCAATCTTGACCTCGGGATCCGTGTAAGTCCAATTTCGTGAGCACGGCGTTCGTCTCGTCGTAACGAACGCACTGAAATTTACGGATTTACTTTTGGACTCCCGGATTTTAAGAACGAGCCGAAACAGTCAATAATATTAAGTTTTTATGCAAATTTTTAATCGTTTATGGACCAACTTGCAATTGTTACGCCCTGGCTGCCCTTAGACAGTACCTACGCACTATCTGGCCATTTTGTAGGGTTCCGATGGTCCCCGTTGACCAGGAATCAGATATTGATCGATAAATTGGCCGATTTGACCCGTTTAAACTTTCCGTAGTGTAACGTCGTCGGGAAAGGGTTGTGTGAGTCTATTACTGATTATAGCTCTTTATACAGGGCCCAGTTGTTCAGCACCAGCCTCCCAGTAGCTGCGCGGGAGTTCGGGGACCTGCCGTCATCCAGGTGGGTTATCTTCGGTCCGGGCTAGCTTTTTGGCCCTCTGGTTGCTTTAGTCCAGTCGGACCCCTGTTTTTGATTTCCCCGCTGATTATATGACCTATCTTGACATATCATGATGTCACTGTTTGACATTGACTTGATTAGACCTGTGATTGAGATTTCTTGTCACGATCAGCCGATTAACATATACATACTCCCTGATTATTTCTGACTGATCCTGATTGATTGAGATATAGATATGCATGATTAGATGACACCTGTTGATTCCTGTCATTGAGATATTTCTTGGTATACTTAATATGCATGATTGATTGATCCTGATTGATAGACACTATTCGATATGCATGATTGATTGATTCCGATGGATAGATATAGACAGATGATTCCCTGTTGGGATTTCGGCGTGTGCCGACTACTCGGTCACTAGACCGTGAGATTGATCATTGTGACTTGCCATGCACTGCTGTATTTCACGAACCTGGCCGGGGTCGCTCCCCGTGGAGCTGGTTCTTTACCGGTAGAGTGGTCTGGTGATAGACCCGTGAGCCCTCGACAAGGGTATGTCAGCGGATCGGGTGCGGATGGGTGGCTTTGCCTGAGGTCCTCTGAGACCAATATCGGCACATGATTGGGTACTTGGGCTTCTACCTTTGACGCATTGCTTTTATTCTGTACCGCTGCTCAGTTACTTCATGTATTATTATTTGCAGACATGCTTTCATCTCTTGCAGTTCCTTATGCATGATTTTGTAGCTATCTTTTGATTCCAGCATGTATGATCTACAGCTTTCATGATTAGTTATTACTGATATACCTTGATTTTCAGTATACTTACCTGCAGTTCTTATTCTGATTATTAGTAGACCTCTATGCTTTCCAGCTTTTCCTGTTGACTCTTACTATCCGCAGATTTTAGTACCCAGTAGGTACGATTAGCTGATGCTCGGCTCGTCGTGCCCACTGGGATGCACTCCGGTGTATCTCACACCCTCGGGTGACTGTTGTAGGTCCGTCGGGTGGCGAGATGTCGGGACGATCCAGTGAGCCGATTACGATAGAGCTGTCCCCATGAGCTTGATATACCGATGATTTCTGCAGACCTTTACTTTTAGCATTTCTTTCCAGCTTATTTGATTTAGACATGTAAACTGATGATGTAATAACTTAATTTTGATTATTCCTGCTGAGTAGATTAGATTGGATACTGATATATCTGTTGATCTCTGATGATGATTTTTAGCCGTGCATATATAGGGGAGTCTCTGTCCTCGGGACAGAGAGTCTTCTATACGTGTGGCGGTCTGTTGCGCCCAGTTTGCAAACTCTGATTTCAAAAAAAAAAAAATTTTACCGGATTTTTAAAACTCGGGGCGTGACACCAATCCAACTCTCCGTTTTTGAAAATCTTCCACCACCGACCTCGCCGAAAATCTAGACCCGATCCTCGCCTTCTTTAACCGCACGGGGAGCATCGCTCATGATCAACTCCTACCTATCGCCGCCACTGCCACCGCGACCGCCATCGCCGATAAGAATCCTCCACTTCTCCGCCTACTCCTCTTTCTCCTCATCCGCCACCGTTGTCGCCGTCACCGTCGCTCATTGAACGTGAGCTCTCTCTCATTCTCTCTCTAAACTTCATTACATTCCTATATATGTCTTAGATTTTAATCCTGAGTGAATAAATATTCTACTCTGATTGTTGCTGATAGATTCTTATATTAGGGTTGAGAATGATTAATTTTTTTTTTTCTGATAAAAAAATATTTTGATAATATTTGTTGGTGTAAATACACAAAATAGAGGTTAGACTACAAAAAATATATGAAAAGTATCAACGAGTTGATCAAGCCGAGGCACGGATATCTCGCTCTCTTTAAGGAGATTCAAGCCCTCTGCGGTAGGCAAAGCCTTCGAACCGATGCAGCAGAACACCGACTTGTCCCCTCCAGGATACAACGGCTCGACCCTCGTCGTGTGGCTTCACCAACTCTGCACAAGTAGATGAGCCCAAAGCTCCACCAAAAGAACACCCTTTCTTTGACCTCTTTCCTCTCTCAAATTGAATAGTTATTAGTCTTTTTGTTAGTGTGTTGGTGTGCTACAAGAGAGTGAATTAGCTCTCTATTTATAGGCTTCATAGGACTTAAGGTTACTACATAATTAACTTTAGAATTAATTACTAGAGTTAAGTTTCGTATACAAATTCAAAGAGAAAGAAAAAACTAATGCAAAGGCAAAGGAGTTTTAACTCCACCATGAATGCAAATGTAACCTCTCTTAATTCATTGTATAGGTTATTACATTTATTAATAAAATGTTACAACATTCCCCCACTCATTTTATTATTAAAGAGAGATCGACGGTCAAAGAGGGATCATTATACATAAAGAAGGTGTGCTCTGCATTGAACCTTCACTTAGTGAAACAATGATCTCTACTCCAGAGCCAGAGTGGTCTCAGACTTAAACTTTGGCTGCTTAAGGGAAATAGAGTGTCACTGCTCACATATAACAATCCAGGTGTTGACATGAGCTTTACTAGCTAGCACGTTACGGCCTTGTGCTTATCCTGGTTTTCATGAGCATTTTTTTGAGAAAAAAGCCTATTCTCATAGAAAGCGGCCCCACTTCCATACTCACATAGGTGAAATCCGTCAAGGGTGCTCCTGTAATTCTGACACCCTGCTCATAAGAGCCACAGACTCCATTAAGAGTGTAATAACTCAACCCTCATTTCATTACAGGATGAATGCACTCACATCATAGGGATAGGTAAATATTAGATCATGTAGATCTATATGTTGTGCATTCTTTACGACCACCATATGATTCGTTTTTCCCATTGAACCCGATTTTCAGGATCTCTGATCATCAGGTTGGGTATCCTCATACGTGGTTCATGATGTTATAGGCTTTAACCCTATCCCCCTCGATGTATTCCAGATCCTTTCTCTTCCCAAGGCCTTAGTTAATGGATCTGCTAGATTATCAGTAGATTTTATATAATCTACATTGATAATACCATTGTTCATATATGATCTCACAGTACTGTGTTTTCTTCTCACGGATCTGGATTTACCGTTATAATAACGGTTTCTTACTCTACCAATAGCAGCAGTGCTATCACAGTGTATCAACACAGATGGAACTGGTTTCTCCAGAAATGGAATCTCAGATAATAAGTCTCTCAACCAACTAGCTTCCTCGCTAGCTGAAGCTAAAGCAATAAGCTCGGCTTCCATGGTTGAATTAGCAATGATAGTTTGCTTTTTAGATTTCCAACATATAGCACCACCTGCTAAAGTAAAAATATAACCAGTGGTAGAGAGAGAATCACCTGATAAGGTATTCCAATCAGCATCACTATAACCCTCAATTACAGCAGGATACTTCCCATAAAACAAGCCATAAGTTTTGGTACCAATGAGATATCTCATCACACGTTCCATGACATGCCAATGCTCTGTACCCGGCTTGCTTGTAAATCTACTAAGTATCCCTACTGCATATGCAATATCAGGTCTAGTGCAATCAGTCGCAAACCGCAAGCTTCCAATCATACTAGCATATTCCTTTTGATTTATAATTTCATTTTCACTTTTAACGGAAAATAAGTGAACACTTGAATCAAAAGGTGTAGTCACATGCTTGCAATTAAGAAAGTTGTACTTTCTTAAAATTTTCTCAACATAATGCGACTGATCAATAAAAATACCATCTGATGTTTTGGTAATTTTTATACCCAAAATGAAGTTACCCTCACCAAGATCTTTCATTTCAAAATAATGATTTAACATAATTTTTGTCTCATTAATAACATTTAAGTTAGAGCCAAAAATTAGCAAATCATCCACATAAAGGCTAACAACTACATGCAACTTTTCAAAAGTTTTGTAGTAGATGCACTTATCACACTCGTTTGATTTAAAGCCATTCTCAATCATGCAAGAATCAAATTTTTCATGCCACTGTCTGGGTGCCTGCTTTAAGCCATAAAGGGATTTATTTAGCTTGCACACTTTATTTTCTTGTCCAGGCTCTATGAACCCCTCAGGTTGGTCCATATAAATTTCCTCATCTAGGTCACCATTCAGAAAGGCGGTTTTTACATCCATCTGCTGAATATGTAAATCATATATTGCTGCAATAGCAATGAGAACTCTGATGGATGTCACTCTAGTAACCGGAGAAAAGGTATCAAAGAAGTCTAGATCTTCTTTTTGTTTATAACCTTTTGCGACAAGTCTCGCTTTATACTTGTCTACACTCCCATCCGGTTTCAATTTCTTTCTGAGGACCCATTTACAACCAATTGTTGTACAGCCTGGAGGTAAATCCACTAATTTCCAAGTTTTATTAGAAATTAGAGATTCCATCTCATCAGTTACAGCCTCTTTCCAAAAAATGGCGTCATTTGAAGATAAAACTTCTTGTAAAGAAAATGAGTTTTCTTCAATATTAAGAATAACATAATCAGGGCCAAAATCTTTTTCTATTCTATTTCTTTTACTCTTTCTAGGTTCAAAAACATATTGTTCTTGGTTTTGCGAAAGAGAGTTTGAAGAGTTTGGTTTGTTCGAAACACTTTTAAATTCTTGGCCCCCACTATTTTTCAATTTTAAAGGAAACTTATCTTCATGAAAAATAGCATCTCCTGATTCAAAAATCACATTGTTTTCAATGTCTAAAAATCTATAGGCTGAACTGTTCAAGGCATATCCAAGAAATATACAAGTGGCAGCTCTAACACCCAATTTGGGTCTTTTAGGGTCTGATAGCCTCACATAAGCTAGACAGCCCCACACTTTAAGATATCCCAAATTTGGCTTATACCCTTTCCACAACTCAAAAGGTGTCATTTTAGACTTCTTATGTGGCACGCGATTCAAGACATAACTTGCAGTTAAAATAGCTTCACCCCAAAGATTTAAGGGTACACCAGTGTCAACTATCATAGCATTTGTTAGCTCAATAAGTGTTCTATTTTTTCTCTCAGCCACTCCATTAGAAGCAGGCGAATATGGAGTTGTAGTCTCATGGATAATTCCCAAAGACTGAACAAAAGAATTGAATCCCGTAGATTCATACTCACGACCTCGATCACTTCTAATTCTTTTAATCTTTTTACCGAATTGATTTTCTACTTCATAGAGGAAATCTTTAAATCTGTCAAAAGCATCACTTTTATTTTTCAGTAAATATACATAAGTATATTTAGAAAAATCATCTATAAAAGTAATAAAATATCTATTTCCTCCACGAGTTAGAGTACCTTCAAATTCACAAATATCACTGTGAATTAACTCAAGTAATTCGGTACTTCGATCAACACTCTTATGAGATCGTTTAGTGATTTTTGACTTACTACATGTTTCACATTTGTCAAAATCACTACTCAGTCTGGGAATTAATCCTAAACTACTCATCAAGCTAACATATCTGCTATTAATATGACACAAACGAGCATGCCAAAAATTCACAGAAGAAAGCATATAAGCAGAAGTAGATGATACTTTATTCTCAATATTTAATTTAAACATTCCATCGCATGCATAACCTTTACCCACAAACTTTCCATTCTTGGAAATAACATACTGATCAGACTCAATGGTCTGTTTAAAGCCAGCTTTATTAAGAAGAAAACTTGACATCAAGTTCTTCCTAATCAAAGGTGTATACAACACATCTTTTAAGATGAGCACCTTTCCAGAAGAAAATTTTAACTCGACCTCACCACTCCCTAAAACTTCAGAAGTATGTGAATCACCAAGCATGATACTTCTTGATTGTTCATAGGGAGTATAAACTTTAAACCAAGTCTTATCATGACAGACATGCCTATTGGCACCAGAGTCTGCCCACCATCCTTCAGCATTTTCAACCAGGCATATGTCTGTAATCATTGCCACAAGTGGTTCTTCGGTAACGTTAGCTTGAGGTAAAGCTTTACGTTTTCGAAATTTGCAAATTCGAGCAATATACCCACTTTTGCCACAGACATAACAAATTATAGAATTTTTCTCTTGAGAAGGAGGTCCTTGGTTATTTAAAGTTTTCTTAAATTGAGGTCTACCACTATTCTTTCTAATTTTCTTCTTAGGCTTCAAATATGTATTTCTAGAATGATTGTTATTAGGTAAAGAATGAGATGATACTAAGTTTACCTTAGTGTCGCTAGCATCATTTTCTTTTGCTTCAAGTGCATCTTGACCTCTTGCATCCTTTGAAACGGAAGGGCTTGTTAAGATCCCCGGTAGTATCGTTGAACTTTTCATGTGTAGCCTCCATCTTTTAAATCTCCTTAAAATTGTTGGTGTAAATACACAAAATAGAGGTTAGACTACAAAAAATATATGAAAAGTATCAACGAGTTGATCAAGCCGAGGCATGGATATCTCGCTCTCTTTAAGGAGATTCAAGCCCTCTGCGGTAGGCAAAGCCTTCGAACCGATGCAGCAGAACACCGACTTGTCCCCTCCAGGATACAACGGCTCGACCCTCGTCGTGTGGCTTCACCAACTCTGCACAAGTAGATGAGCCCAAAGCTCCACCAAAAGAACACCCTTTCTTTGACCTCTTTCCTCTCTCAAATTGAATAGTTATTAGTCTTTTTGTTAGTGTGTTGGTGTGCTACAAGAGAGTGAATTAGCTCTCTATTTATAGGCTTCATAGGACTTAAGGTTACTACATAATTAACTTTAGAATTAATTACTAGAGTTAAGTTTCGTATACAAATTCAAAGAGAAAGAAAAAACTAATGCAAAGGCAAAGGAGTTTTAACTCCACCATGAATGCAAATGTAACCTCTCTTAATTCATTGTATAGGTTATTACATTTATTAATAAAATGTTACAACAATATTTATCCGCCGCATCGCGCGGGTAACTACACTAGTTATATATAATTTATAGTGTGAAAACTATCAAAAAATTAAATTTTTTAAATTTTAAATTTTATTTTTTAGTAAATAAATAGTCTCAAAATGCACGACTAAAAATAGAAAATTAATAATAAAAGACTTGAATTTTTAATCAGGAAAAAAAAAGAAGGGAGATGATTGGAAGCAGTTTGAGAGGTACCTGAGGATAGGTTGAGTTTCATTTGTTGCCAAAGCAAATTCTACTACTTGCCCTTTGGAGCTTCTACTTGAAATGATCAAAGGGATGATCTAATTAAGCCCACGTTTTAAGTTTATTAAAAAATTTCAATTTCAGAAGTAAGTGCGAGTTTTAAATATAAAATATATAAACATTATTCTCTATTATTTTAAGATTTTAAAAAATAATTATTATTTTATATAATTTTATAATTTTTCATCAAAGGTTATTGTTCAAATTTGTATGGCGCAGCAATTTGATGTTTGAAGTTTCTGCAACTATGTCAGAGACAAAATTTACTGAATCTACCACACCAAAAGAAAGTAAGGATGATCTAAAAAAAAAAATCAAACTCGTAATGAAAAAAAAATTAAAAGATAACACCAGGTGTAATTGAAAAAATTCACTAGGCCTCGTTTGGTTCGGGTATAAACGAAAATTGGTTATTCCGGGGATAGGTATAAGTTCAGGTACAAGCAAAAATTATAGAATTTTTGTGTTTGGTTGAGTATAAGAATTGTATCGGGATAAGAAAAATTGTGTTTGGTAAGTTAAAGAGGAATAAAAATAATAAAGGGATTAAAATTTATAAAATAAAATAAAAAAAATTAAAATTTTATAAATTTAAATATCTTATAATTTAAAAAATTTTAATAAAAAAAAATAATAAGCAACAGGTGAAACAGCTGTCCACCTTTGGTGTGGAACAGCTGTTCTACCCTTATACCGAAATAATCTGGTATGGGAGAAACAGCTGTTCTCCCCAAACTTAAATGCTATTTGGGTATAAAGAGAGGAATAACCCACTTATTCCCCCTTTATACCGGTTGCCAAACGAGACCTAAATCTACCGCACCAAAAGAAAGTAAGAATGATCTAAAGAAGAATCAAACTCATAATAAAAGAAGATTGAAAGATAACATCAGGAGTTTGTTTACATCCCATTCTTCAAAGGTCGATAAAAGTTCACACACACACACATATACACACACACATTAATAATATCTATGTAGTTAATACTAACTTAATTACCAAAATACCCTTAGTATGAGTGAGTGAGGAGAACCAGCTAAATATCTTTGTTTATAGTTAATAGATAGATAGAGAGTAGATAGATAGATATAGTCAGTGTCACGCCCCGGAACCCGGGCTTGCCAACAGATCCGCCGTGTACACGGGATTTCCCGAGTACACGAAGCGCTGGTAACCTGCTCCGATATAATATGAACAATAAAGGAGCATAATACAGAGCTGAAATAGAAGAACCACATAGTATCTCAGACTGGAACTAAAAATAAACTGTAATATGTACAATAATCTCCCAGCTCACCAAAATAATACAACCAGCCGGCGAAAGCCAGACTAAAAATAAAAGGAGAATATCATAGTCTGAGTGAAGGGTACAACGTCTATCTACAGTTCTCAGTCTCCCAGGAGATCTATCTACTCAGCGATCCCCTTACCTTTATCAGCCGCTGATAGCCTAGCAGCTCCCGCAGACGACTCTGCAAAATAAAGAAGAAGAAAGAAACAGAAAAGAATAATGGGGGTGAGAACTACCAGATAAACCAGTAGCCTCCCCTAGTGGGCAAAACCTCAACTCTGATGCACCCACTAGGATTACTAGAGGCCAGAAAGGAAAAAGTGGTAAAGCTGTAAGCAGAACTGCTGAATAAAGGGGAAACCACCACTAGCATGCCTCTAAATGCAGTGCTAAAAGGAATGACTGTATGTATGCATCAGTATCTAACATGCCTGCCTGAATAAACCCAATCTTATGCCACCAGTAAAACTGGTACTGCCTGCTGCGCCTTGCCTGCCCAAATCGGGTATGCTGGCCAATGCATAACACCGATAGGGAATGAGAGTCTCAAGGACTCAAGCCTGCCTGTAACACACTCCGGAGTGGCACTCGAGGGGAGCGACCCACACGAGTAAAAGTACCTCAGTAATAAGTATCATAAGTGTCGTAAACAGCAGGACTGGATCATGACTATGATCAAAGTGGGAAAAGCCATCCACTAAGAAACCCTGATATGATGCCATAGTACTCAATAAGTGGGAAAAACCATCCACGAAAGAAAAGCCCGATCCCCTGCTGATGCCAAAAATAAACCAGACTCAACCCCATTCTGATGCAAGGATAAACATCCGGCCGACCGCCTACAGTCCGCGGTCACCGCAACACCCCACAAGTTTATAATCTAACATAACCTTGGCTATACTATCCCAAACCCCTGCTCATACTCGAGCGACAAGCAACTGAAAGCAAAAGAGAGCAATAAAACATGTCAAGTCTTAATATGATAGTGTAGCAATAAATAGTGGCCCTACCTGATGTCCGGGCATGCATGCAACTGTCTTTATTTTAAAAGTTGTAAAATAGTGTCAAAGATTTAAAAAGATTGATTTACTGAATACAAGTCATTTGCATGCGAGATTATAGCCTTTGTCTCAATCACAGTGTCCCAATATAAGTCATCATATCATCTGTGGAATTATATTAAATTTTAGGAGAGTTTGTCCCAGCGGTTCTCATCAATTGTCCTGTTAGTAGTCCTGTTAGTAGTCCTGTTAGTAGTCCTGTTAGTAGTCCCAATAGTTCTCATCAATTTAGTTTGTCCCAATTGTTCTCATCAATTGTCATATTAGTTTGTCCCAATTGTTCTCATCAATTGTCATATTAAATTTTAGGGGAGTTCCAGTAATCCCAGTGAGCTTGTCAAAAATGAGGTAAGCAACAACCGCCCACCTCGAACAGCTCAAATTACACCTCAGGTAGTCTCCTGGTTGTCCACAGTCCCCTAGAACTGCTGTCTGCCGAAAACGGTGCCCTACAGCAACACACATTGCACAGGGTGTAACTATAGTATTCATAAAAATACAGCTTTTGCTGTTTTTCAAATAGCACGAAAAGAGAGGAGTTTTTCACCTCTGTATAGTGCTCAGAAAAATCCAGAAAAATTACGGTTGCGTTCCTCGCGAAGAGTAGATCAAAATCGACTCTTTAAACGCCTCGATCTGATGCTCCTACGCCAAGATAAAAATCGGAGAAGTTGACACTGTCCAGAAATTTCCACAGCAAAAAGGGGGGTCAAAGAGACCTCGGGAAACGTGCCAAAAGTACGAAATGGAGCAAAGTGATCAACACGGAAATCGAAGCCTTACCTCTTAGGAACGCGCTGTCGCAAAAATCGTCCAAAAATTCCTCCTGGTTAGCCCACAGGGAATTTTCGACGGAACTGCGACGGGAAATGGGCCGAAAAAGAAAACTGTCGCAGTGCGCCGCGTCGCAGATAACTCACTAACTGTAACTCCAAAAATTCTGAGATTTGGAGGAGAGAGAGAAGAGAGAGAGAGGAAGAAATTTCGTAGAGGGCACTTTCTCTGGTTCTCTCTCTAAAGGCTCGAAAACCGAGGTGGGAAATGAGGAGGGGTGGGGGCTGCTATTTATAATGGGCTGAGGCTCCACACCAGATCCCGGGCAGAACAGCAAACACCGGAATGGACCATCCAGGACGCGCCACGTGTTGACAAAACAGGAAACATCCTTGTGCAATGCCACTCAGAAGACGCCACGTGTCCACGTGGAGCACGGGCCCGGTCCCCGCGCCGGGTCTTCCGGAAAATGTTGGCCAATCCGGGTGCGCCACGTGTCACAGTCCCCGTGGGCTTCTAGAAGCCGGCCAGCCAATCGGGAGCCGCCACGTGGCACGGGGGGGTATTCGGTGCTCCCGGTGCACGCCAGGCCCATGGACCGCGCACCCGAGCCCCCGCCCGCGCCTGCGCCGCCGCCCTCTGCCGCTGTGCCGCCGCTGCGCCGCCGCCCGCCGCCGTGCGCCGCCGCCCGTCGCCGCTCGCCGGTCGCCGCCGGCGGCCGGAACAGTAATTCCGGCCGGCGGTTACTGTTCCGGTGAACAGTACCAAGTGTGTGAAAAAATAAAGCGAATATACTGTTTTGATCGTTTTCGCGCGCTGAGTCCAAATACGACGTCCATTTCGCCAAATTCTCATCCGAAATTTTGCCGAAAGCTCCCGGAAAATTCCATTTGCTCCGATTTTCGCACTGAGTCTATATTAAATGTCCAATTTCGATTCTACAAGCTCTGCTTCACCGAATAAGCTCCCTACAGTCACTGTTTAATGTTGCACAGTTCCTGCGGGAGTCCGGATCATCACATCCTCCCCCACTAAAAGAGTTTCGTCCTCGAAACGAGACTAAACAATAATCCTCAGTCCGATGTCTCGAATAAGTAGGGGTGAGCATCCCTCATCTCCGACTCGAGCTCCCATGTAGCCTCGCGCTCGTCATGATTGCTCCATTGGATCTTCACATAGGGAATGGCCCGACTGCGTAATTCTTTCACCTCTCGATCCAGAACTCGCAGTGGGCGTTCTTCATACCTCAAATCCTCGCTGATCTCAAGCGATGTGAAGTCGATGACGTGCGATGGGTCGAAGATATACTTCCTCAAAGTAGAAACATGAAATACATCATGGACACCAGCAAGCCTTGGAGGAAGTGCGAGTCGGTAGGCAACTGGCCCGATACGCCCCAATACCTCAAAGGGTCCAATATATCGGGGGCTAAGTTTCCCACGAATGCCGAACCTCCTGATTCCTTTGGACGGCGAGACTTTCAGGAATACATGATCTCCAACCTGAAATTCTAAGTCTCGTCGCCGAACATCGGCATAGCTCCTCTGTCGGCTTTGGGCGGTCTGAAGATGCTTTCGAATCACCCGGACCTTCTCTTCTGCCTCTATCAAGACATCTGGTCCCAAGGTCCGCCTCTCGCCTACGTCGCTCCAATAAAGTGGTGATCGACACTTGCGTCCATACAATGCTTCAAACGGAGCCATCTGAATGCTCGCTTGAAAGCTATTGTTGTACGCGAATTCAGCCAAAGATAAATGCCGAATCCACCCTCCGCCGAAATCCAGGACGCAAGCCCTCAACATGTCCTCCAGGATTTGTATCGTCCGCTCCGATTGCCCATCAGTCTGCGGATGAAAAGCTGTACTGAACCTGAGTTCAGTCCCCAAGGCTGTTTGCAAACTCTTCCAGAAATGTGAAACAAACCTCGGGTCTCTATCTGATACTATGGAGGCTGGTACTCCATGTAATCTTACTATCTCATCTAGATATAACTGGGCTAGTCGCTCGAGTGGCCACGTAGTCTGCATGGGCAGAAAGTGCGCCGACTTGGTAAGTCGATCTACAACTACCCAGATAGCATCAGCTCCTCCCTGTGCCCTAGGTAGTCCGACCACGAAATCCATCGTAATGTGGTCCCATTTCCACTCGGGAATTGGGAGACTTTGTAACTTGCCAGCTGGCACTCGATGCTCAGCTTTCACCTGCTGACAAGTTAAACACTGAGCCACAAATCTCCCAATATCCCTCTTCATGCCTTTCCACCAGAAGTGTGCCTTGAGGTCTTTATACATCTTAGTCCCACCAGGATGTAGGGTATAAGGTGTATAATGGGCCTCTCGTAATATCTGTTCTCTAATCTCCACATCTATTGGCACACATGCTCGGTTCCTGTACCTCAGTACTCCCGAGGCATCTACCGTAAAGTCCCCAGACTGATCACTCGGAATATGATCTCTAATCCTGGCCAAGTGGGGGTCCTCACTCTGTTTCTCTTTGATCCTGTCCAGCAGAGTGGGCTGCACGACTAAAGATGTCAGTCTAGCATAGACCCTAGGGGACACAACCTCTATGTCGAGCCGTCTCATCTCCTCTAATAGCGGCGCCTGGTCTGTGATTAACATAGACAAACTTTGCACCGCTCTCCTACTCAAGGCGTCAGCGACCACATTAGCCTTGCCTGGGTGGTAGAGAATATCTACATCATAATCCTTTAATAGCTCTAACCACCTACGTTGCCTCAAATTCAGCTCCTTTTGCGTGAACAGGTACTTTAGGCTCTTGTGGTCGGTGTAGATTTCACAATGTTCCCCATACAGATAATGGCGCCAGAGCTTTAGTGCAAACACTACAGCTGCAAGCTCCAAGTCATGGGTAGGGTAATTTTTCTCATATTCTTTGAGTTGTCTAGATGCATAAGCAATTACCCTCCCTTCCTGCATCAACACACAACCAAGTCCGCTGTGTGATGCATCACTGTAGATCACATATCCTTTTCCCATAACAGGGAGGGAAAGGATAGGGGCGGTCATCAGTCTATTCTTCAGCTCCTCAAAGCTCTTTTGACAGTCCTCACTCCAGATAAACTTCACTCCCTTACGCGTCAAGCGAGTGAGGGGTGTGGAGAGCTTCGCAAAGCCTTCCACAAACCGACGGAATACCCAGCTAAACCCATAAAGCTACGTACCTCAGAACCGTCGTCGGTCGGGGCCAATCACGGACTGCCTCAATCTTCGCTGGGTCCACTGCCACACCTGCAGCGGAAATTACATGGCCCAAGAAGACTACCTCCCGAAGCCAAAATTCGCACTTTACCAGCTTGGCAAACAACTTCTTCTCTCGTAGAAGTTGCAGCACAATCCTCAAGTGCTCCTCATGCTCCGCATCACTTCGGGAGTAGACCAAGATATCATCAATGAACACTACCACGAACCGGTCTAGGTAAGGTCGGAAGATCCGGTTCATTAAATCCAATGAATGCGGCAGGGGCATTAGTTAGCCCAAAAGGCATAACTGTGAATTCATAATGCCCATACCGTGATCTAAATGCCGTTTTCGGAATATCCTCGGCCTTACTTTCAACTGGTGGTAACCGGATTGTAGATCTATCTTAGAGAAGACACAAGACCCTTGCAGCTGATCAAAAAGATCATCGATGCGCGGCAAAGGGTACTTGTTCTTGATGGTCACTTTATTTAATTCCCTATAGTCCACACACAATCGAAGTGACCCATCCCTCTTTTTTCACGAATAGCACCGGCGCTCCCCAAGGCGACACACTCGGCCTAATAAGCCCTTATCCATTAAATCCTGAAGTTGCGCCTAAGCTCTCGCAACTCAGCCGGTGCCTCCGGTAAGGAGCCTTAGAGATTGCGCAGTTCCTGGGACTACGTCAATCACGAACTCAATTTCCCTATCGGGTGGCATGCTAGTCAGCTCAGGGGGAAAAACATCCGGGAACTCGCGGGCAATAGGGATATCCCCGAGTCCCGGCGCCGCCGTAGGCCCTTCAACAACACTAGCCAAAAAGGCTACACATCCTCGATGGATCATCTGCCTCGCTCGGGAAGTCGAAACCATAGAGGCAAAGAAAGCACTCTGACATCCCCGGTATACCAACATTTCCTGGTCTGGCTCTCTAAAAGTGACGGTCCTGCGGCGCAATCAATGGTCGCAAATACCGAGCCAGCCAGTCCATCCCGAGGACCACATCGAAGTCCTTTAATTGTCTCAGGACCACAGGTCTGCTGGCATAATCCCAGGGACTCGATTTGCATCGGGCAAGGACCAACAACACTCCTCCACGTGCAAAAGTGTGATCGGGAATCTGAACCTCTCGTGCACGTGGTAGAAGTCCTACCTTTAACCCATGTAATGATGCAAATGACCTACTGATAAAAGAATGCGATGCTCCAGTATCAAATAATGTACGAGTCCTAATGCCAGAAAGTAGGGTGATACATGCCACCATGGGATCTGCGGCTGAAGAGTCCTCTACCTGCGCCGCATACACCCGCCACTTTGAGCTGGAGGGCGGTACTTCCGTGGGATGGGAAGAAGATGGCCTGCCTGCTGGAGCATATGGCCGCTGAGCCGTCGACCGCTGTTGAGATGAAGATGGAGCAGATGCTGAAGAAGGAGCCGTCGATGGCGCAAAAGGGCAAGTAGCTCGGACGTGGCCAGACTGTCCACATCTATAGCAGCGACCCCACCCGCTGGTCGCAGGTGTTGGAAAAGTGCTGACCTCCACAGAAAATAAAATTGCTGGGGGCCCGTGGTTGTCGTGACTGCTGTTGTTGCTGAGGCTGTCGCTGCGACACCCCGCTGCGACGCTGGATCTCTGCTTGCTGCGGCTGCCGCTGCTGGGGCCTCTGGGGTCCACCAGGCCCTCGCCGCTCCGACAGTCCTTGGCCGGAAAACTGAGGCGGTGGCGGTCGGGGCGGCCTCCAGGACTGGCCTGTCTCCCTCGTCTGCGCTGGTCGCTTTCCTGTCTGCGACTTGAGGCGACCAGGCCCACCACGTCTGCCGACGTGGTCTCCTCTCTCAACCCACTGGGCATGCTCCGCTGCCTCCTCCCAAGGTTTGTAGTCTCTGGTCATGCACCCAGAGTATAGAAATCCTGGGCGCAGGCCCGACTCAAAGAGCTCCACCTGGTGCGGTCCGTCCCTGGCGACGTAAGGTACGCAGTTGAGTAACCGCGTGGAACTCCTGAAAGTAGTCCAATGCTGTCCGGGTCGCCTTGCTGAAGATTCTTCAGGTCATCTTCCAGCTTTTTCTTCATACTCGTGGAAAAAGTATGTATCCAGAATCATCCTTTTGAACTCTGACCAGGGTAGCTGTCGAGTGATTGGAACTCCAGAGGCTCCACCCGACGCCACCATGCATCAGCGTCCCCGTCTAAGCAGTGTACAGCCATATGTACCCTGTACTCTGGTCAATGAAGAAGTCCCGAATAACTTCTCCATTGACGAAAGCCAAGTCCCGATCTCCCACGGCTGGTATTCCGCCCTGAAACCTGGGCTGGTCCCCGTTTACAGAATTGAGTAAGTTTGTCAGCAATCTCCTGCGCTTCGCAGGATGTCAAAGGCCGGATTGCTCCCTGAGCAACAGGGGATGCCGCGGTCACCGGGTCCAACTGGGGAAGCCACAGCAGGGGAGGTGTGGTACGTGGAGAACTCTCAAGGGGGTGCAACAACAGGCTGCGCCCTCTTGTCTAACAGTCTGCGTCCAGTCCGACCCATAGCCTCCTCCTGACGCTGCATGGCCCTCTGCCATCTGTGGGCCATCTGAGCCTGAGCTCCTGCCCTCACTCTGCTGGCCCTGCTCGGACTCCTCCGCTCGGGCTCAGGGGATGTCAGGCTGAGAACGCGTCACATTCTACGTCGCGGAGGCATCCTATCACAAGAACCACACGCAGTATCAGAGCCCCACACGACCCAATCTAGCGAAGTCAAGACATCCCCATATGTCTGTGACTTTATGTTGTCTGCAGCCAACATAACGGTTCACACAGAAATTAGGCATGTCGATCTCTCTTCTCTCACTGGAAGAGTCAAACAATAATAACCGACTTCCAAATAGCACGTCTCTCGTACCCTATCAGCCTAGGGTCTGCCAAAAGCCATAGGGTTGCCTAGTCCCAACTGACCGATCCCTAAGCTCTGATACCAACTTAATCTGTCACGCCCCCGGAACCCGGGCTCGCCAACAGATCCGCCGTGCACACGGGATTTCCCGAGTACACGAGCGCTGGTAACCTGCTCCGATATAATATGAACAATAAGGAGCATAATACAGAGCTGAAATAGAAGAACCACATAGTATCTCATACTGGAACTAAAAATAAACTGTAATATGTACAATAATCTCCCAGCTCACCAAATAATACAACCGCCGCGAAAGCCAGACTAAAATAAAAGGAGAATATCACAGTCTGAGTGAAGGGTACAACGTCTATCTACAGCTCTCAGTCTCCCAGGAGATCTATCTACTCAGCGATCCCCTTACCTTTATCAGCCGCTGATAGCCTAGCAGCTCCCGCAGACGACTCTGCAAAATAAAGAAGAAGAAAGAAACAAAAAGAAATAATGGGGTGAGAACTACCAGATAAACCAGTAGCCTCCCCTAGTGGGCAAAACCTCAACTCTGATGCACCCACTAGGATTACTAGAGGCCAGAAGGAAAAGTGGTAAAGCTGTAAGCAGAACTGCTGAATAAAGGGAAACCACCCACTAGCATGCCTCTAAATGCAGTGCCAAAAGGAATGACTGTATGTATGCATCAGTATCTAACATGCCTGCCTGAATAAACCCAATCTTATGCCACCAGTAAAACTGGTACTGCCTGCTGCGCCTTGCCTGCCCAAATCGGGTATGCTGGCCAATGCATAACACCGATAGGGAATGAGAGTCTCAAGGACTCAAGCCTGCCTGTAACACACTCCGGAGTGGCACTCGAGGGGAGCGACCCCACGAGTAAAAGTACCTCAGTAATAAGTATCATAAGTGTCGTAAACAGCAGGACTGGATCATGACTATGATCAAAGTGGGAAAAGCCATCCACTAAGAAACCCTGATATGATGCCATAGTACTCAATAAGTGGGAAAAACCATCCACTAAAGAAAAGCCCGATCCCCTGCTGATGCCAAAAATA